>PYAF01004366.1:142595-197198 GCA_007407185.1 Glycine tomentella | reverse complement strand
CCGCTGACCTCATGGCTAACGGTAAAACATCATCCTCCACTGCGACGTAATCCACGTACAATTCTAACATTTCATTCCTTGACTGCTTCAAAAATCGGTCGACTACAACTTCTACATCTTCATCATCCACCAGTTCGCTCCCCGTGTAATGATCGTGTTGCCATAATCTTGCCGTCACCAAACTGATACGTTGGTTGTCATTTAAACCTAATTTCCTGCGTATCTTCTCATGTAATTCACAGCGTTGATCTTCGATTGATACGTGTCGACCTATTGTTCCCTTCAAAAATAACACCATGTCGCCCTCTGACTTTTCTTCCATTAAAAAATAACATAACATCAACACTCTGACTACCTGAACTCATATTTGGAAACCCCTAAACTAGAAGCAAACCACAAGCAATGAATCTAACAAAATCTCACTACTTCAGACCAATGCATGTACAAGCTATTAAGGGCCAGTTTTTATAGAAGGCAGGGGACAGCAACACGCCTAAAATAGGCGTGTTTAAATACGCCTAAATTGGACGTGTTTAAACACGCCTATTTTAGGCGTGTTAGACTGCCTCATTTTTTAAAATAGTTTAAAAACTGCCCCATTTTCTTAAATTTTTATTTTATTTGTATTATTTATTTAATTTTGTCTGAAATCCTGATTTAAGGCATTTTAGCGCGTTTCGGATTACGCTGCACACTTCCTACTCCAACCTCAAATGCAGCACCACCAATTGTATCCTCTCTGTAAGTTATATATATATATATATATATATATATATATATATATATATATATATATATATTTGTCTTTCATTTCATGTTTTGTTTTACTCTGTTTTCCCCCTTTCGTGTTAATCGCATAATTGCACTCATTATTTCAGCTACCTGCACTCTGTTTTTAATCTTTAAATTGTTCACCCTGAGTGAGCTCCGCCGCCTTCAACCTCCGTAGTCCGCCGCTTCAACCTTCTCCGGCCACTTCAGGTACCTATATGTGTGATTTAGGGTTTTATTCGAAGTTCATTTTGTGTATTTTTTTTTTTTCACTCGAATGACTTAAGTCTTCTTCGTTTTATGCATTCCATTCTTATATGCATTTGAAAATTTTCATATTACTTACGCGAAGCTATTAGAATTTTCAGATTCTTAAGGTAGTTAGTTATTAATTTAGTTTACATGACTAACGAAGGGAGAAACATCGTTTACGCCCTGGCTGACATATATTGCTGGATTTCAGAGCTAATTAGGACTGTTTATCAGGGTTTTCTATGCGGTGGCTGGTGTCTTGCTCATGTGTTTTGAAAACCTCGTGCTTTTTGTAAGCAGAATCATTGTGTCCTGTGGTAAAATAGTTATCTAATAACTTTGTCTAAGTTAATTTTTTCCTTGATTGAATTCTGCGGTTGGTGATTCTTATATGCATTTGAAATTTTCGAGGTTCCTGATTTGAGGCCAGAGTAATATTGTAGTCGTTTGTGTGGGTAGTTTAGTGTAATGTAGTAAGGTCCATTTGTGAAGCAGGGAAATTAGAGCATGCCATGTTGTAAGGTCATTTCAAGTTCATGCTTCTATAGCAACAGCTTGGTGTTCAACAGTTAAAACTTAAAATAAAGAAATTTTGTTGTACTCTACCTCTTAACCATATCCTTGGAAACTACCAACCAATTATGCCCCTTGCCAGTGTGATGAACCTAAAGTTGACAATGATACTTCATTGTTATTAACCACTCTATCTGAATCAGTTTTCCTCTGTGCCACTGGACGAGTCCCCGACAAAAGTGTCTCTTTAGTTTTGTTTGGTCTTGAACTTCAATTTGGGTGTGATTGACACTGGTGTTTTTCTGCCCCTTGTTTTGCATGCCAAACAGATTGGCTGTATGTTACTGTCTATTACTATAAGTGAAATAGTTTAAGCTGGGAATTCAAAGTTCAAGATCTTATATCATGTTGTGATCCAATATAAACTCAAATTCTTGTTTACAAAATCTCTTCTATTTGTCTGTGCGTGATGATGTTCGTTGGGTTTTCTCTGCCTGTTCACATGCATTTTTGTAATTGTATTACAACTATTTTATGTGACTGCCTGACTGGTCTCTCAAGATTTTCAAATCACTATTTGTTAAACGTTTGGTTTGAAGGAAAACCAAACATGGATGTTACAGACTGAAACAAGATTTAATGTATAATCCATCTTTATGATGTTTACTAGATTAAGTTATATTTTTTAGGTTGCTGCATTATTGCTTTTATCACAATAGGGGGCAAAACTCGTTAAAAAAAATCATTATGGTGATACTGGCATTGCATTCAATTTTGTTTGTAATAGTTGAAATTGTATGTGTTCGGAATGTATCTATTTGAAAATTTAAATGTTGGAATCATGAGTTCATATTAGATTTTTAAGTTTTGATTGATGGATTAAATTGCAACATTATTTTTTATTGTTTGACTCTTATCTTACTTTTTGATTTCTAATATTTGAAATGAATACTTATCATACAGTAATTTTGGAGCTGAGTTGAAAAATGGAAATGCCTACACACCGAACATGGATGTATAATAGGCTTCTTCCTGGTCAAAAGGGTTATACAACAGAGTTTTTAAAAGGCGCCGAGGATTTTATTGATTTTGCTTGTCAGCAACCAAAGTATTTGAATGAAGGTGCGATAAGGTGTCCATGTAAGCTATGTAAAAATGAGAAGCATTTAACCCCAGAAGAAGTAAATGTTCACATTATTAAAAAAGGGTTTACACCCAGATATTGGTTTTGGACATCCCATGGAGAGAAACATCCTCATATTAGTGATGATGTTGAAGTGCATTCAATGTCGCCGAGGTATAAAAATACATCTGAGTTGTCTGCTGCTGTTACAATGTTAAACATGTCTCAGGCTTGCTTCAATGACCGGCCTCGAACCCAATCTCAAACTCGACTTCGTACTCAACCTCAACCTACTCAACCTCCATCTCAACTCACTCAATCTCAACCTCAAACACGATCTCGAACTCGACCTCAAACCCGATGTCGAACTCGACCTCGAATTCAACCTCAACCTACAGAAGCTCCACCTCAATCTCATACCACCCAACCTACTGAATCTCAACCTCCTCCTCCACCTCAATCACAATCTTATACCACCCAATCTCAACATATCCCCACTCAAATCATTCGTATGGAAGAATATCCAATGGTCAATAAAGCCGCATCTTCTTCATCCAGTCAAGTTAGTGGAGGCAATAATGAGAACAGAATCATGATACTCCCAGAGGGGGATGGGTGGGTCTTTTTATATTCTTAGCATATGATATGAATTACTATTATTTGGTTTTTAATGATTCATCAATTTTTTGTTGTTTTGCATAGGTTCGATCAACATAAGTTGGTAATTGGGACAATTGCTTCAATCATACGTACTAACTTGGAGGAGGCAAAACCATCATGGAAGAAGTTATCTATAGGTCAAAGGGATTCGTGGTTTAATATATTTGAAGTAATCAAATTTCAACGTTTTGATTAAAAATATTCAATTTGTATAGTATTTTTAAAGATGTGTCTAATGTAATCATTTGCTTTACCATTTTGGTCAAAACCAATATAGTCAACGTTTACATGGCCACCTCAATATAAGGACATAGTGCGCCACAACTTTGAGAAAAGGGGTTCAGCTAAAATGACTCAATTAATGCAAGATGTTCGAAAAAAATTTAAATCAAAAACCAACTTGGATGGAAGATGGTATGTGGGCACAATTGAAGGCACATTGGGGGTCCTCTAGTTTCAAAAATAAATATGAAATAAATAAAAGAAATCGTAAGTCTATGGACGGTGCATCTCTTCACACTGGTGGATCAATTCCTCATCATTTGCATTGGAAGAGAATGGTATCATTAATTTACTATTATATTTTATTATTGGCTGAGTTTTAATTTTATGATATTTAAGTTTATCTCATCATTTATTACAGAAGGAGGAAAAAGGGACAGATCCATCATTGGCTGAGTTTTATTTTCATACTCATCGAAAAAAAAAGGATCACAGTTGGGTGGGCCCTCATGCAGAATCCGCTTATGTAAGTTTTATACTAATGAATGCATTTGAGACTTATTTTGTTGTTTATTTTGATTATAATCTCAACTTATATACTGCAAATATTGGCCTATGTCAATGTTGTAATTCTTCTTTGTTGATTAGAAATTAATTGTTTTCCTGAATAAGGTGCACCAACCAAAAGATTAGTGATACTAAATTGAGTACATGTTGAGTATTATTAAAATAGCATTTATTACTCTATATATAGTCATCTCTAGCATTTGGTTTTCACAATTAAAAAATTAAACTTAAGATATCTTAAAAAATTTCTCATGGCATTTTGCATTGTTTAATTTTTTATGGCATTTGATTCTAATGCACATGCAGAGTTCCTATTGTCATGCTAAAACCCTTAACAATTATATGAGCACGCTTAATATGTCGATCTTATTTTGGGTATGCTATTTATGGTTGAGGTCCCCGCGGCAAACTGAGTATGCCAGCAATTAGCTTAGGTCTAGAATAATAGATAATAGCATTGGTACAAAAGTGATATAACTTTTTTTATGGTACATTTAATTTCCCCACACTGATAAATCTCTGGGAATATTTAATCCTTTCTATCTACTCTAGTATGTATAAGTTCTTTGTGAATCTTTACACTCCGGATTCATAAATTCTTTGTGAATCTATACACTTTGTATTCATGCATTATGTTTTAGTATCACATAGTGAGAGAAAATGAGAAACTAAGAATTGGAGTGAGTGAACAAAAAACGTGCTTGCATAGTTTAACCCTTTTGCCAGAAAAAATTAATATCCGATCCAAGTTCAACAGTGGCCCATATGCATGTGCACCACAATAGGAGTAATACTCCAATAACCACTGGGAGCGTTACTGATAACCATGTCTTGTGTTGAAGTAAATACCTAAGATTCAAACCTTCACTATGTCATTGACCAAAAAAGAAAATCCTTACTATGTTAGTTAATGCTTTTGTGGTCAGCACATTAGACAAGTTTAATAGGCAGAAATTGATACAGTAACACATAGGGAGGCTTATGATTAAATTCTGCAAAAATTGGCATTCAACCTCCTTGGTAGAAGTTCTGCTAAAGATTTTGACACAAGAGTCCTGATTCATTTGTGATATAGATCTGGAGATTTCACAAAAAGTAACCACTATTCTATATGTTGTTCCATTCTACTATGTATTTATTTGCTTATTTGCATTTTTTAGATTTCAACTATACGCAGAGCAGATGCAATCTTATCAGGCAAGATATTAAATGACGTCTTATTTGAATTAATTAGAGAATATCTGTCTGGGCAGTTATACTTTGACATATGGTCATCTAATTGAGCAGCACATTGACAAAATGTATATACACATAGATGTGTGGTTCTTGAAGGGATGAACTAACCTTTTTTTATTACTTTGAGCCAATGGCACATTTGGGTATGATTGGTCTGACGTGATACTGGCAGCACTCTGGTTGTCATACTACACAAACATCCTGCCTCATGTGGCACGATTAAAAATAGTTATGTTTGCCCCTTTATTTTTCAAATTTATAATATTTGCTTGTTGCTATAAACCTCTAGTATTATGTTAATATTTGGTCTGAAAAGATGGTATTTTACTCAAGCTAGTATGTTACTTGTGATGTAGGATAAATTTGAACAGAGGAAGACGAGTTATCTTGTAAGAGTTCAAAATTTACTTCGGGGAAAGGTGGAGCTGATAGTCAACCATCTATGAATCATATGCCATCAGACTATGATATTTGGGCAGATTCTGTTGGAAAGAAAAAAGGGAGGATCTTTGGCCTTGGAACCATAGCCAAAACATTATTTACATCCTCAAGTCAACCAACGAAACTTTCTACAAATTCAGAGGCGGTTGATGTTTTAAGAAATCAAATTCAGGAATTAAATGAATCACTACAAATACAAGAACAAGAGCAACTAAAGACGAGACAAGAGTTGACTCAGACCAAAAATCAAGGATCCACAACTATTGCATTCTTAACTCAACCAATGAAGCTTTCTGCAAATTCAGAAGAGATTGATGCTCTAAGAAATCAGATTAATGCGTTGAATGAATCACTTCAAAGACATGTACAAGAGAAACTAGATATGAGACAGGAGTTGATTCAGACCAAAGAACAAGTAGTAGCTTTAATGCAACACTTGGGATTTGTTGGTTCTTCATGTCCATCTTCATCATTTCAACACCGCAGTGTAAATGGCGATGACCATAGTGACACTATCAGTGATCATATTGATTAGGGTTGCATTTGATATCTTGCTACATTCTTTTAAAAAGGTCTGTTGAAGGTGATAGTGACACTATTAGTGATCATATTGGATGGGGTTGTATTTGATATCTTGATACATTCTTTTAAAAAGGGGTTGCCTTAACATACTATCTTTAGTTGATATTCATACCTTAGCAAGATTATGTTATGTATATTAACAAGATTTTGGCAGGATATGCAACGAAAATTTGTTCCTTAAAATATTGTGTATTTTAATAAGATACATAACTTGAAAAATTACATTGAGGATAATCTAAACCAATTAATTAACAAGAAACTTTAGTCTCCTTACCTCTAAAATTTTGAATTCAGCAATGAAAGTTAAGAAATTTTCCTTCCCCCCTCTCCAAGTCCATCTTACCGCACGATAGTCAAAGGAAAACCAAAATATTATGGAAAACAAGAAATTGGGACAAAGAATTATTATGGCATTGGACAGAATTAATGATTTTTACTTTTTCGATTCCTACACCTAGAAAGGAAGGTATCCCTGACCCCTTTTCGGTAACCTCAAGACCTTCCAAAACATCAACTGACGATCATTTAACAGCCTAACCTCATTCCAATGAATCAATATACAACAAAGAATGAACTTGGAGATTCACGCATTCGGTGGCGAAGGTGACAAAAGGTGCGGCGGAATACGGCTTTGGTGTTTTGATGGTGGCTGTTATGGGGGAGGCGCTGGGTGTTTGGTGGTTTTGATGGCAGTTGTTATGGTTTGGTAATGAATTTTAACTTCCAAATTTTTATCCGAGTTTGGGAGAAAGGGCTGCTTGCAAAAAAAAATCCTACTTTTTAAGCTCCACAAAATGTGATTTGATTATTTTTCATTTAATTTGTGACAATTTTAACCTCTATAAATTGTATTTTAAAATTTAAATTAAAAAAATTATGTTTTGAATAGATTGTCTAAACCTAACTCTAGGACAAAAAATCACATGTGAATTTTTTTGTAAAGACTAAAAACAAATTATATATATTTTGTGAGAACCATAAACATGTTTTAGTAAAAAAAAATCGTTCAACATAAATTAAAAAAAATGAAAATATAAAATTAGTCTAGGAACAAAAAGAGAATATAAGAGTTTTAAACGCCTAAAAATACCTCCTTTCTTGTATTAATAGTTTCTTCTTTTTTTTACTTTGTATTTGATTGAGTACGGTAGTAGTATTGGAGTTTAAGAGGTTGCTATGTCCCAGTGAAAGGCTCGCTTCGTAGACTTTAGAAGCAAAGAATAGAGATATGATTTACATTATCAAAAGCTAACATTACTAACCACTAACATGATAAAAAAGATATTAAAAGAAAATTATGCAATATTATTTTACATTTTTTAATTGCAAATAACTCAAAAACTCCTCTTTTATGTTTTTCTCCCTTTTATGTAGCACAGGGAAGCTCTTTTTTGTTAAGTGCAGCCTGCGCTCTGTCACGGTGCCACTAACATAAGTTCAATAGGCTTTCTGTCTTTTCCAATACCACTGTCTATTACTCTCATCCCAGTCTACATTCTCTCATTCAACTGTTAAAGTGAATTAAGAAAAGAAATTTGGAAACTAGCAATCAATCAAATTAAACAATAAGCACAACAATTCCCACTTAGTAGCAAATATGAATAAAACTACCACATGAAGGTTAGGATGACAATATCCCTTTTATTTTATTTGAAAAGTCATTGACTTGGGAGGAGGAGGAGGTGGTGGAGACACATTATGATTAGCATACACGACTCACATATAGTCTAACAGCAAATGGCATTTTTTTATGAATGAAGACAAAAACACCAATAATTATCTCATTTTTTTATTTAAGCCATTATATCATTTTAGATACATGTTCTTGTTTCTCTTTTCAGTTTCTTTTACTAAAAAAGCTACATAATCATCTTATTGTATTTTTTTTTCTTTCACTTTCCTTCCTAAACCAAATATACCACCAATGCAGAAGTCATAATGACAGTAAAAGCTAGATAAAGCATCCTTGAGGAATAAGCATGGATCAATAATATCCTATGTACTGTTATCTTAATTAGATCATTTGTACATAAGATTCTATATATCTCTTTGACTATGTACATGAGCGCATCCAAAACAGTGCAAAACCCACTTTTATGATCTAATACTCTAGTACAGGTTTCCTACTTGTTTCTCTGAAGGGTACATCTCCACTGAGAACGGAGCTAATGAAATTCTCTACCTCCTCTATTGTCATTTCGCCCATAAATACAGTATACTTCCCTCTTCGAGGTTTGTAGGCAATCAACAAATTATTTGATGATTTATAACCTGTTTTGTCAAATGCCTTTAGAAATGATTTTTGCTTCGCCGCATCTAAGAGAACATAGGAAATGGAGTCCCTAGAGCTGCTGGATCCCTGATTTGGTCGTCTTGACAAAGATTTTTGAGAGACCTGAAAAATTTGCACAGTGCAACCTTTGAGAAAAAATTTACATGAACCACTAGTAAGTGAATGAAATGTACACTAACCAAAGAGAGGATTGATTCTAGCTTTTCTCTAGCTTTAGAAGATCTGAAGGCACCAATTATGCAGACTGGAGTTTTCTCACCACATACAGCCTCAAAGTTTGATTTATAAAGTAATGGTATGCGTCCCTCGTCTGAGTCAGTTTGTGCCTTCTTGGCCTGACCTGATGATTCCTTTTTACTTACTTTTTCAAAACTATCAAGTATGTTACTAAGATCAAGAACTGCAGATTTTAAATCTTTCACAGATATCCCAGTTTTTAGAACACGCTTTTCTCCATTTGGTAGCCAACCTACTATAGCTGGAAGTGCATCAACTCCTAGTGTTTTCACTCTAGGATCAGCAACATCACGAACCTACAAATCATTCAAAATATACATTAAATCTTACCCTTTAAAACAAAGCATAAGACTTTCCTTATAGGTCCAAATAAAGAAATTAACAGAAAAATGTATTTCATATCCAGCTTTTACATACCTCTGCATCACTGAAAGTAATGCGTTTGTGATACAAGCCACTAAGGGCACGCCAAATTACAGGAGTGTCCTTCTTGGTGGAAAGAAGCAGCACTCTAGGCAACTTTCCAGTAGTGCTGAATTGATCAAGATGATTCAAGTCGGTTCGTTTTGAAAACCTTGGCAAGTGTTCTTGACAGAAAGCCTTCAAATTCTTAGCAGCCAAGTCTCCACTGTACTCCACCAAAGAACCTTTTTCATTCTCCTTATAAGAAAAAACAAAAAGCCTTGGAGCTCTGCGTGGATATATGCCAAGCTCCTTACAGAATGAGACTTCCTTTTCACAGTTTATGCTTCCAACCTGTCACACAAAAGAGAGATATAAGCCATCCCAACTCCAAAACAATCAATGAAAATGACTGAATTAGAATAGAATAAAATATGATTTTAGTTCATGTAAATATCGCTAAATTTGATTTAGTTCTCCAAAAGGTTTTTGTTTGTCTGTTGTCGTCCCCATCAATTTTTTTTAAATACTCTATCACTACTTATTGATGACATGACATACATTTAAATATGTCACTATGTCATCTCAAAATGACTATTGGCACAACATGCATCTAAACATGTCATGTCAGCACTAAGTGGTGCTAAGGACCATTTTCAAAATTTTAAAAATTTATTAAGAACATCAAAAACAAAAATAAAGAACTAAAACCAAATTTAATCACATTAATAAATTTAAACCAATAAATAAATTAAGTAAGAACCTTCAAAGCTCCCTGCAATGAACTGGCAACCTCCTCTATAGTGGATTCAAGGTATTGGATCCCCTTCGATGAGGGTATATAAGATAACAAAAGCCAAGTCATCCCTGCATTTTCTATTTCTTTCTTGTAAATCTCTGAATTTACGCCTCTAAGACTTTTGGCAGAACTCTTGAACCCAGACTTGGCTGAACTGCCAAAACCACCAAACTGACTCCCACCACCTCCACCGCCGAAAAAACTGCCAAAAAGATCATCCAAGCCAAATCCAAAAGGATTGGAATTGCCCAAGTTGCCAAAAGAAAAGGAGAATGACTTAGATCCTCCCTGACCACCCATACCCTGCCAGTCCCCCCCTGGTTTGAAGTTAAAATGGCTTTGTCCAGGACCACCCCCTGTAAAATAAGTATATCCATCCTGACCTCCAGGATGGCCACCTTGAAATCCAGGGTTTCCCTTCTCATCTCCATACATGTCATAATTCTTTCTCTTCTCTTCATCGGATAAAATCTCATATGCTGTTGAAAGAAAGGAAAGCCACACATTAATATCCTCAAACAAGGTAAAGGTAGAAAGCAACCACAAAAACAGCATGTCATTACTTATATAACTGATTATAGTATCAACTCTTTATTCCAGTAAATATAAGTTCATGTGTATGCACCATATGTATGTTAGTGAGAGTGAGAAACTTCATATACCATTATTGATCTGAGAAAACTTCTCTTGTGCACCCTTGGATTTGTTCTTGTCAGGGTGATACTGAAGAGATAGCCTGAAAAAATATATATGAGCAAAGTCAATAAAGAAAAATCAGTTATCAGACTGCATCTACATGATGAAGTGTAACAAACAAGAATACCAAGTATACATACTTGTGAAAAGCCTTCTGAATTTCCCGCTGACTTGCATTTTTATCAACCCCAAGAACCTGATAAAATTGAACCACGAACAATCAGTTCATGCAAATAAGTACATAGAGAGAAAAAAAAAATCCCCTTTTCTTTCTCCATCTTGATTATTGATCAGTGACAGCTTGAAACAGATAAATAACACACCCTTTTCTCATTCAGGCTTCGAACTTACGATACAAGTAAAGACAAAAACTCACAAATGAATATTCTTCAACTTAAACACACAACACATTGCTTGATACTATCAAGCCAAGAAAGGAAAAACACAAACTTTGGTGATGTGATCAACAAAAGCAAAAATCAGTTTGGCCAAAACCCTAATTTCACAATGAACCCAAAATGAGCATTCAATATAGCAACAAAAAACTAAGCTGGGTAAAAAATTCCCAAGCATGTAATGCTAATGCAAAGCAACTAACCTAAACCCACCAATCAATCTATTTGAAATCACACAAACTTAACACCTTTCCACGTTTTCCACCACAAATTCCCAAACCCCACACCAAATTCCACTAAACTAGAAAAAAAAAAAAAAAAAAGATGAAAGTTTTCAAACCTTGTATGGGTCGATGGTTTTGGCTTGCAATAATTCGAAGCTTGCGAGGAAACAGAGCGAGGCCACGAAGATGACCCGAGTCGAGGATAAACGGGTCCTCATGTTGGGATCCGAATGTGTAGCCGGAGGGAATTTGAAACCGGAAATAGGAACGTCGTTAGTTTATCGGATATAACCGTGACGGTGACGGAATGACGCTTTTATATTTGTGTGAAACAGAGTTCGCGGGAGAGAGTCCAGAATCCAGATGCTTCGAGGTTAAGGACGTTAAGTAGACGTGGCACTATAGTGTGTTACCACGCATGTTGGCCAATCAGATTTCAGAATTTCTCATTTGGTATGTCATCTACGTACGGGTATCACAGTCAGAAATCTTATTCCTATTGTATCCAAAAAGACAAAAAGAAACAAAAATCTTATTACTAAAACATCTTCTTCAAAATTAGGTGCCGTAAATAGTCAAATTTTATTGTAAAGGTGTGATATAATGATAAATTATTTCTTTAAAAGATGAAAAAAAAATATACTTAATTATTAAATATATAAAAATGTAAAATATTAATTTTATCATTAAATTTATAAGATTATTTTATTATTAAATTATAATATTTAAAAATTAATTTAACATTAATTTTTATTTTATAAGAATTAATTTAATATTAAATTATAAAATTTAGAGATCAATTTATTATAAAATTATTTATAATTTATCAAAAAATTTGTAAATTTAAAAGTTAAATCTAAATTTTCCATATCCTTTAAAGACTAATTTATAAATTTCTCACGCTCACACTTTCAGAACAAATTTGTTTATTTATCCAAATTAGATTAGAAGTTGTACATTTTGACTTGGACTCATGGCCGGGCGTATAACTCGCTGCGCACATGATTTTTGGACACCGATTTAGATTTACAGCATTACTATTTGATCTCTACCAATATGTTATTGGCACCACCCAAGTGGGTGACTTTTGACTAATTTTTAAAAAAAAAACCTTCTCCCATGAAAGTATGATTTTGTTGTATAATATACAGCATAATCATACTTCTGTTATAATGTTGGGGTGGAAAAATAATTGTTTGATGGAAGATGATTTTGTTCTACATTGTGTAAAATGGAATCATATTTCTGTTGTATATATTTTTTCGCAATCTTGTATTACAACACAAATATGATTTCATTTTACACAATGAACAAAAAAATCATACTTCGGTTGTATAATTATTTTTCCACCCCAACATTACAACAAAAGTATAATTTCGTTATATATTATGCAACAAAATCATACTTTTATTGTATTCTTTGTCAGACAAAGACAACATCCCAACAAAACAAATTTAGTGAGCATACTGTATCTGAGTGTGCACCAAATAAGATTTGTATGCAGCATTAAGAGTCTAAAATTAATAATATTTGAGTCATAACATCACTAAAATCAATCCCTAAAAAGGTTCACTACATATTGAGATTCTCTAACTAAATGAAATTATATTAAGTTGAATTCTTGTATGCGTTGCATTGCATGTAAGACCTTTGTCATGAACGAGCTTGAGTTGTGCAGCATGTTATCCACTGTAGTGCACTAGGAGGTAGGGACAATTATCCCTTAAAAAAGCTATATTATCATAGAAAATGGTAGAGTCAATACATGCTTACAATATTAAATGGCCTTTTTAGGAGTTGATGTATTGAAAGTTGCAAATCCAATTGATGTCCAAACACCGTGTTTAGATGCTTACAAGGTGATTGTTAATACATGCTTACACAAAGTGATTTGCTTACAAAGTCACTTTGTAATAACGCGTTATAAGCATGCTTAAAGAAAGTCCAACTTTGGAAATCTTGACATGAGTTATGTGATTTATGTTAACAAATCAAATTGCAATAAAGGTGTTATTATGCCACGGCCTGGACATTAAGAAAGTCCAACTTTGTAGTCTAGATAAGTGAACCAAGACAACATTATACTGATTAGCAATCACATAACACATGTCATAAATGATCATCCACTTTTCAACGGGTGCTATTGGGCCACTTTCGACATACAAAAAGGTCATTAATACCACCATGCTTTGTTTTGAGCCAGACATATCAACATAAAGAGAGTGTCATGTTTGAAGTTCCAAAATTAAGTCTTGGCAAACTAGAGCCCAAGAATCCTCACCTTGGCCTATCAAAGCTATAATCATTCTTAATCACAATTTCCATTTGGTCTTACATCAACAAATTCGAGAAAGTATGGTGCAACTCATTTTGTTCCTCTTGTTGTCACGGACAAATTTTTGAGCCACACTTGGAGTTCCCTAATTTCCAACCATCATGTTTATTTCATAAACGCACTCCCACATAGAAGGTGCACATTTAGTATATTTCACAGACTTTGGTTCACCCTTTGTTTTTACCTTCTTTGGAAAGGGACACATTGAAGTGGTATCCATAAATGCAAGTTCACAAACTTTAGTCTTTAAGGTGATTTTATTGCACACGTCAAGTTGTAAACTCAGAACTCGAATTCAAGACCTTTAGTTAAATTAAAACAATATTACACCAATGAATCCATGTGATTGGTAATGATCAGTAAAAAGTTTGTGTAAACACAAACAATTAAATGACCAATTAATAATCTCTATAACTCATCTATTAAACTATTCCACTGCAAGTGGTGGCTCTAGACCACCTTATTTACAAGAACCATCAAATTAGTTGTTGTAAAACAACCTACCATCCTATAAACAAATGTCATATAACTAAATGACATGTCTTCTAATTACTTACCCCCTCTCCCCAAAAAACATATAGTAATATTTAATTTCTTTAAATATTTAAAACTATTTTTAGGGATCAAGAAAATATTATCTCAGTCGCTCTCAGTCAAGAAAGTTAGGTTAAACGCTCTCTTCTCTCTCCTAAAAGTTGGTTTAGCCACGGAGTGAAGCCTACTCCCTTTGGGAGATTCCCAGTGGCTTTGCCACCGTTGGAGGTTCATTCATTTCGGTGTTGGTGCTAATTTCCTAAGTGGGCGATGGAGTTTTTGGCTTTTGCTGAAGGAATCATTGACGCGTGGTGGGGCACAAAGGGGTTCCATAGTTCATCTTGATTTTTGTGAATCTTCCATGCATTGCTGGGTGCTTTGTCTACGTGGTAACCTCGGACAGCTTAAGCGGTTTTCTTTCACCGCTTCAAGGTGGTCCTAATTTCCATTATCCTTGCAGTAATGTGTTTTTGCTTTAAGGAGGTTGTTTTCTTGTGGTGAAGTCAGTATCTCTCTCGGGTTTTTTTAGCGCCCCCAAGAGAAGATCGCGACTTTTCTACTTTATCCGCATTGTTGGGTGCTTTGTCTACGTGGTAACCTCGGACAACTTAAGCGGTTTTCTTTCACCGCTTCAAGTTGGTCCTGTTTCCATTATCCTTGCAGTAATGTCCTTTTGCTTTAAGGAGGCTGTTTTCCTTGTGGTGAAGTCAGAATCTCTCATTTTTTTTCTCTGCCTCCAAGAGAAGAGCAACTTGTGTTTTTTCCACATTTCCACTGGCGGCATATCTATTCTTTACTTTGGTTAATTAATTTATGAACAGTTTGTAATTTGTTTGCATTTAATTAAGCTTGCTTGGTCTCTTCATCTCCTGAAGAGCAGTTCCTGCCCTATTCTTCGTTGTGATTTTTCTGTTGTCACCATTTGAGGTTGCTCCATGTTACTTTGATTGTTGGTAACATGGGAAAAACCAAAAAGAATGGTGTGAAGAATGGTTGTGTGGAAGAAAGGGCCAGCTCCCGTGATACGATTGAAACTCCAAACTCATATGCACACCAGGTGTTTGTGAATTTGCCTGAGAGAAAATCCCAACCTGGATCATCCTCAAATGCATCCTATACTTTGGGAAAAAGGACACGGACTTGGTCACAGTAAAGGGATATACTTCCTCGGTGGGTAATGATGAAGAACCACCAACAATGGAAGAAGAACAGCCAGCTGAAAAGGCGCCAAAGAAAGCAACTTGGTCCATTCTTTTCAAAGATAACAGAAATCCAGTTGAAGGCATCGAGCTAGATGCACATGCTAAGTGCGTCGAACCCCTCTTCAAGCTGTCTAATGAGGACATTAGTCCACTCCAGGAAGCTTGTGGATATAGCGCAATTGGGTATGTAGCAGGGAGGTTCCCGGGGTAAAAAAAGCTCTACTCGATGAATGTAATAAATGAGGTATCCCCTACAAATACTTCGTCCATCCAAGCGGTTGGCTAGTGTTTAAATTTAACAATGAGAAGAGCTTGAATAAAGTGATTTATGGAGGTCCGTACTTCATTTTCCAAAGGCCCTTGCTACTCAAAAAGATGCCCATTTTGTTTACATTTGGAAAAGAGGAACTCTGCCATGTCCCAGTTTGGGTGAAGCTCCACAATCTGCCCCTCCAAATGTGGAACAAGAGCGTTCTAGGCAAAATCCTTTCTTCAGTGGGTAAGCCCATTAGGACGGACCACATTGCAACATTATTGGGGTCTCTTGCATATGCTCGGGTTCTAGTAGAAATGGATGCATCTAATGACTTGGTGCAAGAGGTCCGTTTCTATCTTCCCAATGACACCCTCTTTATGCAATCCATTGAATTTGAATCAAAACCTACCTATTGCACCCATTGCAAGATGATAGGCCACTCCAATTCAAATTGCAAAGAGTTGCCATCTAAAGCTAAAAAAGTTATTATGTCTCAAACTAGTACAGTGGCAACTATTAATGTTATCCCTCTTGCAGCAAAGCCAAGTGGCTGAGAAATGGAGTTCTCAGCATGAGAAAGAGGTCAATAATGGAGCTAACGAAATTCTGAATTGCCCTCGCGATAAAAGGGGGATAGCAACCTTCCACTTGGTGATGTTAACTTGTTGGCCGAGGACAACAAAACTATAGTAACAACAGAACTTCAACAAAACATTAGTGATGATGGTATCAAGGATACTAGTTTAGCACAAGCTGAAGATGACTTGGGCTTCATAAAAAAGAAGAGCAGAGTTCGAAATAAAGAGGCCAGAAATCCAACAAATTGCAGTATGCTTGACAAAGTAGAAGGCACAGTTATGCATGGGAAGAAAGGTCCAGACATTAGTTTTGCCAGGAAGTCTTCTTCCCACCAAAAATCATGATCATTTCCTCCTGGAACATTAGGGGCTTCAACATGCCCCTTAAGCATTTAGCTACACTTAATTTTTTGAAAACCAAGGATGTAGATGTCGTTGCCATCCTTGAGTCAAAGCTGGATTGTTTTTCCATCGGAGGGCTAATGCAAACAAAGTTTGTGAATTGGAATTTTTCTCACAATTTTAATTCACACTCTGCTAGGCACATTCTCATTTTGTGGAAGGATGATCGTGTTTCTCTCGATGTTATTAATTCCACCCCACAAGCCATGAACTGTAAGATTTCTTGCAAGATTACAAGCAATTCTTTTTGGGCTTCTTTTGTTTATGGTCTCCACTCCATCACAGCCCGTAAATCGCTTTGGGAATCATTGTGCTCTTTTGAGTTTACCTCCATTGGTCCTTGGATCATTATGAGTGACTTTAACAGTGTGTTAAATCCTAATGATTGGGCCAATGGATCTCCGATTACAGCTTATAAAATGAATGATTTCTCCCTCTGTTGTTCTGACTTGGGTATTCAAGAATTAAACACTTGTGGCCAGCCATTCACTTGGACTAATGGTAGAACTTGGAGTAAGCTTGACAGAGTTCTTTGTAATTTGGATTGGACTATTAAATTCAACAACTCTTATGGCTTAGTGTCTAACATTGAAACTGTTACAGACCACTCCTATTTGGTGGTAAATACAAACCCATCTTTTCTTCATGGAAAGTCCGCCTTTCGGTTTAGTAATGCCTTGGCAGACCACAAGGATTTTTTGCCAATTGTATCCTTCCTTTGGTCAAAGCATGTGGCTGGGCACAAAATGTTTCAGCTCTGTAAAAAATTGAAGGCGATGAAGAACAATTTAAAGGGGCTATTCAAGAGAGACCTTAGTTCGCTTTCAACTCGTGTTGAGAAAGTTGAAGAGGAGTATCAAGGGCTGTTGCTCCAGTTAAAGCAAAACCCGGTTGATACATCCATCAAGGTGTGAGTAACTGACAAGAGAACTTCTGTTTGCAATCTTCGAATTGCTGAATCTAGGCACCTTGCTCAGTTATCTAAGCACAAGTTCTTGGTGAATGCGGATCGTAGTTCTAAATTTTTCCATGCCCTCATGAACAAGAAGCGTAATTTTCGTTTCAATGTTGCTATTTATAAAGAGGATGAGCACTTCACTTCTTCCATGGCAGACATTGGCAATGAATTTGTCCAACATTTCAAATCATTACTGGGCTCTAGGGTGCCTATTTCTCCTCCGTCTGTAGCTGTGTGTTCCAGAGGTCCGTTGGTAGATGATGCTTGGTCCCATGATTTGATTAAACCCGTGACTAAGGAGGAGGTTTGAGACATAGTTTCCCATATAGACAACAACAAATCCCCCGGTCCCGATGGCTTTGGTGCTCACTTTTTCAAGAAATCGTGGCACATTATGGGGGAGGATATTTATGGTGCAGTTTCTGATTTTTTCACCACTGAAAAATTGTTAAAACAATTCAATCATGCTTTTATTGCTCTTGTTCCCAAGTCTGAAAATGCTAACAGGGTGAACCTGTTCCGACCAATTTCTTGCTGTAACATTTTGTACAAGATAATTGCAAACATACTAGCAAATCGGCTTGTTCCAGTTTTGGGTTCCATCATTGGTGCTTCCCAGGTGGCCTTTATACAAATCTAGAAACATGGCGAATAACGTGTTTCTAGTGCAGGAGCTTCTGAGAAAATATGCTAGGAAGAGATGTTCCCCTAGATGCATGCTTAAAGCAGACCTTCATAAAGCTTATGATTCCATCTCTTGGGAGTTCTTGGGCTGGATGCTGGATTCACTTGGCTTCCCAACTATTTTTAGTCATTGGATCATGGAGTGTGTTACATCCACATCTTTTAGCGTCTCTCTCAATGGTGCTATCCACGGGCACTTTGAAGGTAAGAGGGGTCTGAGACAAGGTGATCAACTTTCACCTTATCTCTTTGTCATATGCCTCGAATACCTCTCCAGTGACCTAATGGATTTGCAGGAGAACATCTTATTCAACTACCATCTAGCTTGCTTGGCTCACAAAATCACCCACCTCGCCTTTGTGAACGACATCATGTTATTCGCTCGTGGTGATTTTGGATCAGTGGCTACTCTCTTCAACAAGCTTGAAAGCTTTTGTAGCATCTCTGGCCTCTCCATAAGCGCTGGAAAATCTGAAGTTTTCTCGGCTGGAATGGACAGTCAATCTCTTGCAGAAATCCATTCCCTTAGCTCATTTCCAGTGAGATATTTGGGCATTCCTTTAATGGCCTCCTGACTCAATGTTTGTCATTATTCCCCTCTGCTCACCTAAATTGGGGGTATCATTCAAGGCTGAAACCGAAAGTCTTTGTATTATGCGGGGCGTCTGGAATTAATCTGGTCCGTTATCCTTGGCACAGTCAATTTTTGGATGGGTATGTTTCCTCTCCCTATTTCTGTAATTGACCACATTGAAGTGTTCTGCAGAAATTTCTTTTAGGGGAAGAATGATTTGGGTAAGAAGAAGTCGCTGGTTTCTTGGTGGTCCGTTTGCTGTCCAAAAGAAGAGGGTAGGTTGGGGTTGCAATGTCTCAAGAGCTGGAACCTTGCCCTTCTAACCCGATCCTTATGGGATATCGTGAGCAAGAAAGACTTGCTTTGGGTGAAGTGGGTCCATCACTTTTATATGAAACACACATCCGCACGGTGTTATTCCAGCTCCAAGGCTGATTCAGCCCTCATTAAGAGGCTGTCTTGTATCCGTGACATGATTATTTCCAGAGAAGGTAATTGCTTGCATGCTAAGTTGGTCATTGAGTCTTGGACTCTTGCTAACAGAGTGGAGGCAGCTAGTGCCTACAACTACTTCCGGGTGTCTAACAACAAGGTGTTTTGGAGCAGAATTGTTTGGAAGTCTTGCATCCCTCCCAAACAGTCATTCATATTGTGGCTGGCAGCAAGCAGAAAACTGCTCACTCTGGACCGTGCTCCCTTTCTCAACAAAGGAACTTTATGCCCTTTTTGTAAGAGAGCTAATGAATCATATGAACACCTTTTTTTCATCTGCATCACGCTTTGCATTTGGAGTCATATCCAGGATTGGTCTCTTGTCCGAGGAGGAATATTTCGCTCCATGGCTCCATGAACAACCTTATCCACCATCGTGCCACTTCGGGCAATGTTGGGAAGATTCGGTGTTTGGCCCTAGCATCATCCGTTTATTGTATCTAGATGACCAGAAATTGTATTATTTTTAATGGACATATTTCTAAGATTGATGATTTAATTGACAATATTAAATTTCGTGTTCTTAGGATAGCCCACCTGTTGCACTTGTATTAGCAACTTTTTTTGTAATGCTTTAGTTGCTTCTTTGTAGCAAGTGCTTTATAGTTTTAGCTGTGTTTTGATTATTGCAGGATATACCTCGTCTATATTGTAAGTATCTTTGGAATATATATATTTACATATTTTCCAAAAAAAGAATAAGCTAACACTTAAAAATAAAAGCATACAAAATCCCTCGTTAATATCCCAATAAGTGATGTTGATCATTTTTTAATTAGATGTCAACATGAAAAACACTCTTTGGGTGAAACATGCACGTAGCTTATAAAAGAAACCATGACTATATTTTCACCCAACAATTTAAATTTCCAAAGGAGTTAAAGTCATGTCTATATTAAAACCCATGTATGATGACCTCCGGGCAAAAGAACCTAAATAATACATTTTTAATAAAAAATTACGAATTTGGGGCTGTTTCGAAATATATTACGAATCTGGGGTAGTGGGTCACGTCCAAAATTGGGCATGACCAGTCACGCCCAGATTCAGGTGTGACCAAGGGGAGGTCACACCCAATTTTGGGCCCGTTCCACCAGATGGCGACACGTGTCATGCATAGATGGAGCGATGTGTATATAAACTTTGGACTGTCATAACTTTTGACTGGAATGTTCGATTGAGGCGTATGATATGTCAAAACGATCGTAATTGAGAGAAGAAGCCCTTTGTAAGTGCCTAAAGGGGACTTGGTCAAAATTCTTTTCCCAAAAAAGGCTTCTAAGTACCTCAAAATTGCGATTTAATCTTCGAATATCTAAATTTTCTTTTTTCTACTTTTTTAATTATTTAGTCAGTTAATTGCATGCTATTTTTTATTTTTTTAATTATTCTATTAATTTCGAGCATTTCGACATATCGTACATCTTGATCGGACATTTTTATCAAAAGTTAGACCATTTAAATGACATCGTACGCCGTTGTAACTTTTTTGATATTCTAAATTTTTATATGATTTTATTTAATATTTTTTACATTTTTTATATAATAACCCCATTTATCCCAGAGCACATTCATTCTTAACTTTTCCACACTCATTCCACACTTTACCACTCGTTCCACTCATCCCAAAGTGCACTCACCACACAATAATCGGAATTGTAGCACTCCATTAATTCCAAAGCGCACTTGGAGCGGTGAAACATTGCAGAACTCTAGAAATAGGAGTGAAACTGTGTGAGACAAAGAGAATCAAATTGAAATGCAAAGAATTGCATTGCGCTTACCCAGAGAGATAAAGATGGTGACCAACTTACTCGCACAATTGATCATTTTCATCATGAAAGATGGACGATCCTTTCTAATTCCCTTTCTCGCTTGGATGTATATGTTTTGACCACAATAATTTTATACAATTGAGTCACCGATTGACAGAAAATCTGAGTTTCGGTGTAGTTTCAATGACGAGTTAGTCGACTACGTGCTTTTGACTGGAACAAAAAGAGAAAAGGGGCATTGTGTTCTACTTTTTTTGAAAGAGAATTATCAAATTATGAGAGGATGAAAGAGATGATGAGAGGGATGAGAATAATGTGTTTAATGGGGTAGTCTCGATATAAAAGATGAAAAGTATTAAAATATAATATTCTATTTAAAATGCTTTCTATATTAAAATATTATTTACAAAAATTTAGAAAAAATGAGAAGTATAAAAAATAAAAATTTTCAATTTTTCAAATTTCAAAATAAAATTGAAAAATTTTATTAAATAAAATATTATATTAAAAATTAGTTATATATACAAAATCCAAAAAATACTAAACAAAATCATATAAAAATTTAGAAAATATTAAAAATTATATATACCAAAAATCTAGAATATATTAAATAAAATCATATAAAATTAAAAAAATATATTAAATAAAACAATATTAAAAGAAATTAAAAAAGATCATATCTATGATGAAGATCAGTCTAAAAATACTTTCAAATTAAATAAAAATAACAATAAATAATATTAAATGATATTTTACGTCAAAAATTAAAACACGTCAATTTTGATTTTTATTTTAGTCGCTAACAGTTTTTACGACAGAATATTTTGGTCGCAAACAAAAAAATAAAAACTAAATATTCGTCGTAAAATTTGTTAACGACCGATTTAACGACGAATTTAGTGACAGATTTATTCACGGCCAAAATTATACATAATCAGTCACGCCTGAATCTGGATGTGAGTTATCATATCCAATTTTAAACATGATCTCTGTGCCAAATTGATAAATAATTTTCATACAATTTCAATTTATTCCACCGTCATCACATTCACAAGTCACACACACAGTATGAGCCAGCCCATCATGTTTTAGAAATGGACGGAAACCAAAGAAAGCAAGAGAAAAAGAAAAAGCAATCCGAGTTGGCAGAAAAGGGACTAAATGGCGCAGCTACGATGCTTGGTCTGAGTCTGAAAACGCTTATGGCGACGCCATGGGTCCCAATTATTAGCCTCCACACTCCCATTTTTGTTCTCTGCTGAACGCTCTCTCTATTCAACAAACTCTCTAGTCTCTCTCTCTCTGAGACACAAAGACAAACACTTTCTCCTCTCTCTCTCTCTCTCTCTCTCTCTATATATATATATATATATATATATCTTTCATTTCTAGTTAGCTATAAATATTACAAAACAAATCCTTCTTTCACTTAACACAGATTTCACTCACTCACACACTCTTCAAATCAAATCGTAGAGAAACTAATACTCCCCTTCAACCACCGTCGCCGATGGCGCTTTCGGCTTCCGACGTGGCGGCGATGTACTCGCTGCTTTCGAATTCCATGAGTGCCGATCACCGCCTCCGTGGTCCGGCGGAGGACGCGCTTGCGCAATCGGAGTCCAGGCCTGGCTTCTGCTCCTGCCTCCTAGTAACGTTTCTCTCTCTCTCTCTCTCTCTCTCTTAGGGTTCCGATGAAGTTTGCATTGCGCTTTATGTTTCGTTTTTTGAGGTTTTGGCTTCTGTGAATGGAACCGCAGGAAGTGATTAGCGCGAAGGATTTGGCGTCGCAGACGGATGTGCGCATGATGGCCACCGTGTATTTCAAGAACAGCGTAAACCGCTACTGGCGCCACCGCCGCGATTCCTCGTAAGAGCTTCTGAGTTTTGTTGTTAGGGAGCGTTTGTTTCTGTTACCTTTCTCTGCAGTAAATACAAAATAAAATGAAAAAATGTATAATCGAAATGCTGCTTAGAAGTCCCTTTTTTATTTATTTATTTATTGGTTTTTAGTATTGATAGCTGAGTTGCAAAGTTGTTTTTGTGTGAAAATCAAGCTGATTCATACATGCAACATTGTGTGGATAGTTATGTGGTTTTTTTTAATGTGTTTTTCTTCGTTTTGTTCAGGGGAATTAGCAATGAAGAGAAAATGCACCTGAGGCAGAAGTTGTTGATGTACTTGAGAGAAGAGAATGATCAGGTGCTTTTGTTTGTCTTTCTTTTAGTGGCTATGTTGTATGTCTTGGGTAGTGCCTATAGTGATTTCGTACTTGGCGAGGTTTAGAGTGTTATCTTGTCACTGCTACTATTTTCTCAATGCCAAGTTCATTAGTTACTTTGGTTCTAGAAATGATCTTTGTTGTTCGGTGATGGGTTGATTGATTCATAGCCCATGCTGTTCAATATGCATGGTTTCCAAGTTGTGACCTTTCCATTGTGACGGACTTTCTGATCTTTAGATACTTTGTCATGGAGACATGGACGCATGGTTTTGGTTAGACTTAATGGTAAATGATATTAGCCATCCTTCACCCCAGTATGCATTTCAAATGTTTAGTATTTTATTTTTTATTGGCTATGCTTGTGAATTGTGATGACTTGTAGATATTTACTGCTTCTAACCGCTTTCATTTTTTAAAGTGCAGATAGCTCTGATGCTGGCGGTGCTCATCTCCAAAATCGCTCGCATTGATTATCCCAAAGAATGGTACTTTTTGACATTTATTTCTTTGGTTTTCAAGAATATTTACAGCGTCTAATACTGCAATTGAAATTTCACCCCCTCCCACCTTTTACTTCTCTCTTTCATTGTTCGTTTTGGTTCACTATTTATCTTAATGAACTCCCATGGCAATATGTTTTGCCTAATGGGTTTTAATTTCCTACGCAATTCATACCTGACTAAATGATTTGTCTAAATTGACTTTAATACTTTTTTAATATTCAAACAAAATAATGTTTCAGTTTTTTAGCTTTCTTTGAGAAGCATTATCAACATGCATGGTTTTTTGCTGCATACATGTTATAAACTGTCTTAATGTTTGGCTTCTATGCATTTTTCTGATTTTAACATTCTTCTTAAAGCAAGTCCCATATATTGATATGCTAATTTAATGACTCCTCAGGCCAGATATCTTTTTGGTTTTATCACAACAACTTCAATCAGCAGATGTTCTTGCCTCCCATCGAATCTTTTTGATTCTATTTGGGACCTTAAAGGAGTTGTCCACAAAACGCCTTACATCAGACCAACGCAACTTTGCAGAGGTGCAATTCCTTCTGTTATTCTTTTTTTTTTTTTTTTTGTTTACTATTGCTTTCAACCGTCTAAATCTTTTCCTTTATGCTGTACATTGAAAACTTGCAAAATGTTTTCTGTCATTATTGGAATAACATGCAGACCTCAATAATAATCTTGTCTTTCTTGTTCTTTGGAGAAAAAAATCTTCTATATAAAAGAAAACCTTGTTTAAACAGATTTGCTGTCAGCATAATAAAGAGATCTTGGCTACACATACAAAGTCACAAATATGCATGACTTTTTTCATAATATGTTTTAACTTGTTCTTACAAGGGTAGCGAGGAGGTTCTATTGGTGAGTTGTTGGAAACTTGGATGTAGGTATTTGAAGGCTCTATGGCTCGATACATTAAACTTTTGAGGAGGCAGTATCGCCACTCTCCCTTAAAAGGTTGTCCCAACTATCTAGTATAAGGTCTATAGGGGTAGCTTAATTTGTTTTTTCGTTTTGGAAGGGACGTATATCACTCAACCTAGTGTGTTCTTCAATTTTAGGCATAACTGCATGGGATGGGAGTATGTCTCATTGCCTTTTGTGGGTCATTTTTTAATTTAAACCAATAAGTTAATAATTTTGAGTTGATTGTGGTAGATTAAGAGGAAATTTATTTACTAATTTAATCCTGCCAAGAGGGTGATGAATTTAATGTATATAAGAGGAATATCAGTAAAGGATATGTAGCATTGAGTAGAGCCAGGTGCTTGAGTCCAATATATTGCAATGTGTTGTATGTCTTAGGTGGTCTCTATCTATATCTACTACATTAGCTAGATAAAAACATTTGATGCCGTTGTCAATTTAAGTTTGTCAATGCTCAATACTAACATCACCAAGGATAACTGTTCTTTTGTAATGATAAAGAGCCAGAATGAATGGTGGGCATTATCTTTTTATGTTTGGTACTTCATTCTTAATTTTTTCAATGGTTGCTCTTATCTAGCCTTATGAAGTACGTATGTTCTAGCATATAGGCTCTGTTGGGGTTTATATTGTATTCCATTTTATTGTTTCCCCTATTTTTTGCATCTTCACCTATCTGCCTCAAAATTCTGCCTCTGATTGACATAGTTCTTATACAATAAGATTACTGTTTAGTACCTGTGCATGGCTTAGAAAATATAATATATTCAAATGTTCAAATATTCAACCAATTTGTTTGGCAGATATCATCCCATTTCTTTGATTATAGCTGGCGCCTTTGGCAAAGTGATGTGCAGACAATACTGCATGGTTTCCTGTCTCTTTCTCAAAGCTGTAATTTGAATGCTGAAGATCAGCCTCATGAACTTTATCTTACATGTGAGAGATGGCTGTTATGTTCGAAGATTGTTCGGCAATTAATTATTTCAGGATTTCAAAGTGATTCAAAGTGTTTTCAGGTAATTATCTATCCATCTCTTGTTTTAATTCTCTATGATGATTTCTGTGTCTCAAAGTTTAGCACCCTTTTATTTTTTTTTCAAATTGATAATATCAAAATTTAAGGTATTGGGCCATGTATTACTATTTTGTAGGAGGTTCGGCCAGTCAAGGAAGTCTCACCTGTGCTCTTGAGTGCCATTCAATCACTCCTTCCATACTGTGAGACTTCTATTTCTTGTGTATAGTTCATCCTTGTGTTTAAGTTAGTACAAATAACTTAGTTATAAACATTTGTAAAATGAAAACATTAAGAATCATTTGGTTCCTGGACAAGAGTCGTTGCTTCATAGTGTGCTACATATAAGCATGTTAAGTTATAGTTTTGTAGACTGATAATGTGTAATGGAGACTTCATGTTATATTTTTAGCTGGGATTTTGATGATCCAAACATGGTGTAAATAAAATTTCATTTAATTGGTATACAAACTTGTGGAGGTGTAATGGAAGATTGTACCATAGGCCAACTGTGTCTCCACACACTCTTTAACTTCGGTTTGAATGTACTTAGGCGTACCCTAGAGTTGGATGATTTGTTCTTTGGAGACAGTCCAAACATGCTTTAATGCATCATTTTGCCAGAAGTTGGATGATATTATCTTAGTTGGTGAGTCAGGAGGAGTAAGTTCTAAACTTGAGTTGTGGTCCTTGTGGAGAAAATGTCACACATAGTAGTCAAGCTGGCTGGATGAAATGGGGAAAAATTGAGCATAACTTTTTATTGGAAAGTGTCTATCAAATTCAAAGGAAAATTCTCCTTGACAGCTGCAAGACCAGCAATACTCTATGGGTGTGGATATTGCATAAATACGGAGTGAATGACCCTTAAAATGATGTTTTTGTAAAGCACAATGGGCAAATACATTGACTACCTTTTCTTTAATCTTTGGCAATGGTTTTGTAGAATATTTAACATATATCTTTATAACCATGTTTGTGTTTCTTAATCTATCTTTATCTTTCAGTACCGAGGACTGTAGTACATTAGTTTTTGTTTTTCTCATTTTTTTTTTTTGCAAGTAATAAACACTATCTATATGCTATGTGATGAGATGCTGTGCTAAAAAAATTGAACCTTTAAATTCTAATATTTCCTTCCCTAGTCAGACTACAATCTACAATGTCTAGTTCTCATATATAGTCCAAGAAAAAATGAAATATTATTTATCTACTTTCTTGCCTTTTCTTGTGCATAAAATGTTACTTTTTTTTTTTTTTTTCCTTTTATTCTTACAAGACGTTTTGTTTGTTTGCAGATAATTCTTTTCAAAAACAATATCCTAAATTTTGGGACTTTGTAAAGAGGGCATGTACCAAGTTGATGAAAATTTTAGTTGCCTTTCAGGGCAGACATCCGTACTCATTTGGTGATAAATTTGTGCTTTCATCCGTCTTGGAGTTCTGTTTGAATAGGATAACAGATCCTGAGCCATATCTGTTGTCATTTGAGCAATTTCTCATTCAGTGTATGGTGATGATTAAAAATATTCTGGAATGTAAGGAGTACAAGCCAAGTCTTACTGGTAGGGTGATGGATGAAAATGGAGTTACACTGGAGCTGATGAAGAAAAACATTTCCAGTGCCGTTGGTGGTGTTTTGACTTCCCTTCTTCCCACTGAACGGATAGTCCACTTGTGTAATGTATTGATATCGAGGTATTCACTTTGCAACCCCTTCTTGGCTTGCTTATTTTAATTGTTTGTCTGTTTTCTAAATTGAGTGAGGCCTAAAGGTATGCCATGTGTTTTTAAATGTTAAGTTTTATGCAAATAGAGTCAAATTAGAAAAAGGAGTTTCTCCAAGCCACTTGATTTCTCCAAATCAGTGAAAGAGATACCTTGTCAAGAAGTCATTTTTTAGAGGTTCCTTTTTTGTTTTTGCTAGATTGAGTGGTATCATGTGTGTATGTGTGTTTTAATTGGACCTGTGGATGGAGCTGAACATATTTAGGAAATCATCTGTATTTTTAAGGTACATAAGGGTCTAAATTGTTTAGGATAGCTCTTCCTCAGATCATTAAATTGTTATGGATAGGGAGGCTAAATACATGGGATTTGAATAATCAATACAAGTCATTATTTTAAATATACTCTTGGAAATAAACCATGTGGAAAATTTCTAAATTGTATGTCTACCCTGCTGCCTTCAAGAATCTTATGATACTGAGGAAAATAGTGGCAATATTGCAAAACTAAAGCTATTGCTTTCAACTTCAAGTTATGGAAAATATGTGATAGCAAGCAAGTTCATGGATTTTTCTGCCTCATTTGAGTATATACTCGTGTGCAAGTTTGTACATATTTTACTGAGCTGTGAGCAATTTAAGGTGTTAATGTGGGTTTTGAAATTCACTGATTACTAGTTACGAGATATAAAATGAAACTTCTTTTTTCTTATATTTCGGAGGTGATGATCTTCTGTTATTCAACTATATGATTGTAATTTGCTTTGAGATTTAGTGATATTTCTCCTGATGATTATGCACTCTATTACCAGACTAATGCCTTTATCTTTCAACAGGTATTTTGTTCTGACAGCAAGTGATTTGGAAGAGTGGTATTGTAACCCTGAGTCTTTTCACCATGAGCAGGATATGGTTCAGTGGACAGAAAAATTGAGGCCATGTGCTGAAGCTTTGTACATTGTATTATTTGAAACTAATAGCCAAGTAGGTGCCATTTAAACATCACAGGTTATAGTTTATTTTCACTCTTTGAGATATTTCAATCATTGACTGGGTTGACTATGGATTAATATGGGTGTGGTTGTGACTGTTATTTTTAGTTGCTAGGTCCTGTTGTGGTCTCTCTTCTTCATGAGTCTATGAATAATTGTCCAACTTCAGTGAAGGAAATTACTACTGCATTGCTTCTTAAAGATGCTGCTTATGGTGCTACTGCTTATGTTTATTATGAACTCTCAAACTACCTGAGCTTTAAAGACTGGTAAATTCAAAGTGACTATGCTTTATTGACATAATTCATCCATATGTCGATCTTGTCATTCCTAAAAAATTGAATATCATTTAATTTTGTTGTGTCTGGACTTTGGTGACCCAAGAAATCACAGAGCCACCCTCTGGTAATGGAACTGTGTACAAAGTTTCAACCTGTGATAAGTAACAATCCCCTGATCGCTTATTTCAAACATCTGGCTGCATTTCCCAACTGAAATGGAATATTGCCACAACCGGTTATTTTCCTTCTTATCAAACCCTTGAAAATAGAAACTGATCAAACAAATTAGGACACCCAAATCTCATTCTCAACAAAAGTAAGTTTGTTCTAAGATAATGACACAGCTACACTGGAAAAATGATTGAGGCACAGTTACAGTGTCAGATCTACACATAAAACACACATTATGGATTTACGGGAGCTATATGAGGCAATCTAACTTGCAACAAGTCACTAGAGTTAACTTATTCAATGGTTCAGATTTATGTTTCTTTAATCTATTGTCTATTAAAATATTTTTTTGATCTTAGACCCTTCTTTTGTTAGGCTGTCTCTGGATTTTAAAGTACTCTGACTATTAACCATTCATTTGCAGGTTTAATGGTGCTTTATCACGTGAACTCTCAAATGAACATCCAAATTTGCGTATCATTCATCGTAGAGTTGCTATAATTTTGGGGCAGTGGGTTTCTGAGGTATATAATTTATTGAGTTGCTTTATGAATTATTGAGAATAACCCAAGTCCCACATCGGTTAGAGATAGTGCCAAGTCAGAATATATAAGTGGAGAACAATCCTCACCCTATGAGTTAGCTTTTAGGATTGAATTAGGTCCAAACCCACATTTTAATATAGTATCAAAGCCTATCCTAGATCCATTAACGGGCCACCCACCATGTTATCCACGCACCAAGCCCAAAAGTGCTGGGCGTGAGGGGGTGTATTGGGAATAACCCAAGTCCCACATCGGCTAGAGATAGTGCCAAGTCAGAGTATATAAGTGGAGAACAATCCTCACCCTATGAGCTAGCTTTTAGGGTTGAGTTAGGTCCAAACCCACATTCTAATATGAATAAACTTCAAAATTTCACAATTCAATTTTATTAAAAGATTTGATGAGAATCTTTCTTATTTTATATTTCTATGTTGGTTTAGTAAAGGTTTATGACAGTAAAATAACTCATCATTCTCTTAATCCATCTAAAACCTTCAAATAAGGAAAAAAAATCATTTGTATTCACTTTATTATGTCTCTTCTATGCTTAACAGATCAAAGATGATACAAAAAGGCCTGTATACTGTGCATTAATCAGATTGTTACAGGGCAAAGATTTATCTGTCCGGGTATGTTACATAGACATGTAAAATGTATTATTATTATTACTTATGTTTCTCTGCTAGTTCAACATATATATCCTTTATCTTGTTTTGAACTAACCATGTGAATACTTTTTTCTTAGCTGGCAGCATGTCGATCCCTATGCTTGCATATCGAAGATGCAAACTTTTCAGAAGGGGAGTTTGTTGATCTTCTTCCTATTTGTTGGGATTCATGTTTTAAGTTGTTCGAGGAAGTTCAGGAATTCGATTCAAAGGTAAATAATACTGCTTGGGAACTTTTTCCTTCTTGATTGAAAAATAAATTCTTTTAGACACTATTGAAAAGGAGTAATGCAGGGTACGAAGGAAATAATTCTCCTTGGTTGGGAGTTTAAAACTCAGACCTAGCCTGTCATGTGACCCCACCCAAATAGTCTGCACTGGCAAGCATTTTTCAAGAACATTTGTGGTGGACGCAGAGGGTTGTGTAGTGTACTAATCTCATACTAAGGTTGTAAACGTCAGCAACAGTGAGGAATTGGGTCTATTGGGATTACAGTTTGGGTGATGAGTGGCTATTCCTTAAAATATGCATTTACAATAGTGAACTTTCTTCGTTTTCCCCTTGGATGGATGTAGCTAGTAGGTCGCAGTTCACTGTAGTTTAGATAGGTTAACTTCTGCATCCATTTCTGGTTACAACAAACTAGACCTTGCTTTAAATAGTTTTGCTAAATATTTGGTATTTGGTTGATCCCAATGACATCATTGGATCCTTGCAGCCGGCATGGATGTTACTAGCCAGTATGGATCATACATTGTTTGATGTTTGACCTCCCTTTTAATTAGCAATTTATAGATGGCTGGGGTTTCAGAGCTTTTTGTTATCAGTTAGTTGCTAAGGACTAGCATCTTGTCTAAGGCAGCGGAGATGAGTGCCTCACTAAAGGGGCATCACCTCAACCTCTTAGTGCCTTTGACTACACAGGCACATACATATTCTTCCACGTAACTGAAATTTGTCTGCCTGGCAAGAGCAAACATATATTGTGTTAATTATAATCTGAAACTGAATTTTCTTTCAACATTTGATCCTACTTTTTTTTATCGGCACATTTGGTCCTATTAATGAACTGTTCATTTTGTTCTTTAAATATTACTTCAGGTTCAGATTTTGAATTTGATCTCTATCCTTATTGGACATGTTAGTGAAGTTATTCCATTTGCAAACAAGTTGGTGCAATTTTTTCAGAAGGTAACATTAGAAATATCCAGTCTTTTCTTTTATTTTGTCTTCTAACTTTTGTATTTTAATACTTGGTTAGGTTTAATGAAAGAAAAAGGTGCATATTTTTTTTCTCTTTTTTAGTAAATTGTGAATCAGTTTCTTTAATAGAAAATAGGTATGGCAGGAGTAAATAAATCAACTCATTAGTTTGATGCTCTGATTTGTGTACAACTCTCTAAGTTTATTACTAATTTGCTGCTAAAGATAAAAAATTTGTGAGATGATATGCCACATAGTTTGGATGAGTTATTCAGAAGATATTTAGGGTTGATTTGTTTTGCACATCATGGTTATTAAATCGGGAATCAAGTTGTGAATAGGAAGGCTTATTTTCCAGATCACAAATCCAAGCATATTTTGAATTATGAGTTTCTTATCATTAATGAAAAATAGCAATTAGAATTTGGGATTAGGCATAACTCAGCCCCACAAGCCCCACAAAATTGGCTTGTAAGGTGAGGATTTCCCCATACTTACATACACTACTTTGGCTAATCACTAGTCGATGTGGAATCTTCAACATACCCCTCATGTCGAGGACTGAACATCTTGAGTGTGAAATTTGTAGGATTGAATGTTTGCGATGGTCCAATAAAGGCCCAATAGGCCCAAAAATAATTGCTAGGATAGGCTTTGAGACCAAATTAGAATTTGGGTTTAGGCCTAATTCAACCCCCCATAACTGGCTTGTAAGGTGAGGATTGCCCTGCACGTGTATACAGTATTTAGCCATATCACTAGTTGATGTGAAATCTTCAACTATTGGGAAAAATCCAAGTCTCGCATTGGCTATAGATAGAACAAAGATAGAATATATAAGTGGGAGACAACCCTAACCCCAGGAGCTAGCTTTTGGGGTTGAGTTAGACGCAAATCTACATTCTAAGATCAACAAATTTGGGAATCAATCATGAATGGGAAGGCTTATTTTCCAGATCACAAATCAAAATATATCTTGAATTATGAGCTTCTTAATCAATAATGAAAATATCTAGATATTTTTCACTTAACAAAAGATTACAAATATCTAGATATTAGCATTTTAAAGTCAACTAACTCCTGGCATAATTGATGAATTTAAATGTATAAACTTAAGAATATAGCTAACATGTAATGAACCACTGGACTACACATGTAAAGAAGGGAAGCAGACCAAACAGTTTGACACATTCCATCCGCCTTCATTAAAAAATGAAAAATATTTTGAAAATAAGAATTTAAGATTGGTCTTTCTTTAATGAGGCAGACTATTTGTGTAGTCTTTCTCTTTTCTTTTCAGAAAAGCAGTTGCAATAAACTAAAAAAAAACTTGATAAATAGGATCAAATCATAGTTTACATAGCTACAAGAACTCAAGCAAGAAGTTTTCTTAAGCTGTATGATTAATTTTATTTAACTTTATGATTCAACTGATTCTGCCTTACCTGAATCACTTGTCAAAGGATGTAGAATAAATTGTTTTGGATGGTAGAATACATATAAAAATATGCTAACTTGTTAATCACTATAAGTGTATAAGGAGCATACATTACTCGATATGTGTCTTTTACTTTCTAGTAATAAGCTGTTAGTCTAACTACTGTAGTTAGTAGTTAGTTTGTTATTAGTTAGTCTATGACAGCTTGTCACCGCTGTATCAACTAACCAAGGTTAGTTGACAGTTAGTGTAGTTGACTGCTATCTCAACTATATAAACCATTTTGTAATCAGTTACAATTTGGGTTGAACAATATTGATTTCTCAGTCTCAATTCTTTCTCCTCTGTCAAATTCTTTCAACTCTTTATCACAATTTTGTTTAGGTCTTATCCTGCAAGTTACATATCAGACTAGCTAAAGTTAAATCCGCAACTAATCAAAATGGAATTTGTCTTCTTTCTATTTCTTTTGTTATGGCAAGGTCTGGGAGGAGTCTTCTGGTGAAAGTCTGCTGCAGATACAGCTTCTTGTTGCTCTGAGGAACTTTGTGGTTGCACTTGGTTACCAGTCACCCATTTGCTACAATATACTACTGCCAATTCTGGAGAATGGGATTGATATTAATAGTCCAGATGAACTCAATCTCCTAGAAGATAGCATGCTGGTAATCCTGCTGTCTTTTTTTACTAATTAGATGGTACTATTTTTGTGACGAATATATCTGAAATTCAACTGAATAACCTTTCAGTTATGGGAGGCCACACTTTCTCATGCTCCATCAATGGTGCCTCAGTTGTTACAATATTTTTCACGCCTTGTGGAGATAATGGAAAGAAATTTTGACCATTTACAGGTCAGACTTAGCCATACTCTAATAAATTTTCGATTTACTATTTACTCATGTTCTCTGTATTCAAGAGAAAGACAGTGATTGTGTTAGTGGCACTAGGATGAAGTAGTCTTTATAAATGATTGCTGGATTGCGACAACTATATCACGTGTACTTGTGTTTATATGATGTACATAATATTTTAAAATTAATGATACTAAAAATAGGGAAATTGTTCATGGATATGTACTAGAAAAACGGACTTGTGTAATCTATGTATGGAAGGAAAATCAATGTAGTTTTTTTCAGCTGGGTTCCTGATAAGTCAACAATTATTAAGTTTGTGAAAAGTGTAATCATTCTGTTTTGAATTTGAAGGAGGTATCGAAATTTCAGACAATGGCATCCCACTGCTTTCTGCTGTATTTATCAACCTGATAACTTTGTTGGGCTTATGATCATTATGACTGTTACATATTCTTGCTGGTTTAGTTAGTCCCCACCCCTAACAGCCTGTTGGGGACCTGATTTTAATATCTTTGTGATATTTTTACATTCATTCTCTTCATCTGAAGTACAGGTTGCTGTGAACATAATTGAAGATTACATAATTTTGGGTGGAAATGACTTTCTGAGCATGCATGCAACGAATATTTCTAAAATTCTTGATTTAGTTATTGGAAATGTCAATGACAAAGGCATTCTTTCAGTTCTTCCTGTGGTTGATATCTTAATACAGGTATGTCATTCCAAATTTGTCAATTTTTAAAACTAACAATGACGGATATGAACTGCTGGGACTTTTGGTATATGATGATGCCTCCTGTTAAGAGTTATAGGTTTAGCAAACAGTAATAGCATTGAGCATATTATTGATATTTGATAGGATGTAATAGAATACTCTAACATCTAACCTAATACCTTTATTCATAATGCATACTAGGTCAAGTACTAATTCTGTTAGTACAAACTCAACTGCTCAAACATTATTTTAACAATACTAAGAACCTAATAATACTGATATCTTCAACCTCTTTTTTTTCCTCCTCTTCTCCCTAAGCTTTTGTTTGAATTTGGATTGGGTGCTTTGATAGGTCCTACCTTCATTAGCATCTTGAGGTAAACTTATTAAGCTTCTGAGGCATTAGGCATTTTTGTTTTTGGACCATTATGATCATGTAGTACAGCAATTTATTTTTAAATAACCTATTGATGAATCTAATATCAATTTGGATTAGTTTTCTAAAAAAAATACATTTTTAATCTAAAAGGAACTCAATTAAATATTTAACTTCTGAAGAATCACCCAACAAAAAATCATTCCAACATTTATTAAAACTGATTTTTTTTGCATAAAAGTTTTCTTTATGTCATTGCCACCTTTTTGGCTTTTTAGAAATAAACCCATACAAATGCACATCTAATTAAATTACTACGCTTTATAACTAACATAGAAGTTTTGGCAATTAAGTTTTTGTATTTAGTTCTTAAGTCAATTGGTATGTTATTTTTTTTTTTTTTTTTTGATTAAGTGGAAAGCTTATTTACTTATTTAGGAATTATAATTTCCTGTGCTTGTGAGTTGTGACTAAATTTTGAATATAGGATTATTCTGTAATTTTTTTTCGTCTTAATACAAGTTGGCTGATAGTTTTGCTTTATTTTATACTTTAAAAATTCTCAAACAGTATTTTCATTTGATTTTGCCTCTTTACAGTGTTTCCCCATGGATGTGCCACCACTTATTAGCAGTACTTTACAAGTAAGTCTGTTATTAGCTTATAGATATCATTGTAAATCAAACGATGTGCTGTTCAACTAATGTTTCATAGTTCACAATGTAGAGAAATTTTTTGAAGCCCTTGAATTTTTTATTGCAGAAGTTAATAGTAATATGTTTGAGTGGAGGAGATGATCACGATCCTTCTAAAACATCTGTTAAAGCATCTTCTGCTGCCATCCTGGCTAGGCTTTTGGTGATGAATACAAATTCACTTGCCCAATTAGCATCAGATCCATCAACTTCTCAACTGCTTCAGACAGCAATCATCCCATTTCAAGAAAATATACTTCTTTGTCTGGTTGACATTTGGGTTGATAAGGTTGGTGTGGCTATGCTTTAGAGACTGTTTTTTTCTAAATATGTTGCATATTTGTGTCTTGTCTGTGCTTATACTAACCTGTAAGTTGCATTAATTAATACACCACAACTTTAAAATGGATGTTTGTGTGACTTTGATGAATGTATCGGTGTCTGAAGTGTATATAATTTTGGAAAGGAAGTGTCTTGTTTGAATCTCATTGACACTGACAGTAGAATGGCCTAGTCCAAGTCCACTACTCTGCTGCGATACATTAACTTTTTATTTTATGCAATATGCACCACTATGTGAAGGGTGTAAGGGCAAAATGTTTCCCCATGTCTGGAAGAAGCTATATGATGTCCTCTGCAATGTGCTGTAGGACGTCACATCATGTCTTAAAGATCAATATCTGATTAAGTTTTCAGTTGGCATTTAGTTGTTATTTGTAAATGTGTCATTTTTAACCAATTTAATTTTGTATCCTTTCTTTATTGTGAATTTATGCTTATAATTTTTCCAGGTAGATAATGTTTCTTCCATCCAGAAGAAGACAATTGGCTTAGCCCTCTCAATAATTCTGACGTTAAGACTGCCTCAAGTACTCGACAAACTGGATCAAATTTTGAGGTACTAATCTTTAAATATTATTAATTGTTTGCAAATAAGGAGTAAGTGACCCCTGTGTTTGTTTTGATGTGCAGTGTTTGCACTAGTGTAATTCTGGGCAGAAATGATGACTTAACTGAGGAAGAGTCCAGGTTAGTTTTTTGTACTTGTAGTCTGTTTTTGGCACTTTGTAAAGAGTAGTAGGTAGGAAACTTAGCTGATTCTTGATCTTGATCTTGATCTGGTTTCTTTACGTGTTTTGTTTTTTAGTCTTATTAGAGATGTAATGTAAATACTAAATACCATTCATGTATTTTCGTTTAATAGCTTAAGCTGTTGCAATAGTTGGTTATGGCAAGTCTCATATAGTCATATAAGAGACTTATCATAACCAACTATTGCAAAAGCTTAGTTCTGAAGGAACTCTTCTGGTTTAGAAACTATAATGGGGGATATCCCTAGCTTTATATGGCATTCAGAAATTTTTAAAAAACATAATTCTTCATGTTTATTTTCGATAACAGTGGTGACATGAGCTCCAGCACGTCCCCTGATGAGGGCACTATTCCTAGTAAAGAATTCAGAAAAAGACAGGTAACAAATCTATGAAAACTAGATGAAATTTCCATTTTTGAATGATGTACATCATGAGAGTAACAAAGGAAGTAATGCATTTATTTATTTTGTTGCTAGATCAAATTTTCAGACCGTATCAATCAGCTGTCTCTTGAGGACTGTGTGAGAGAAAATCTACAAACATGTGCTGCTATTCATGGAGAATCATTTAATGCTGCAATGAGCAGTATGCATCCATCTGCGTTTGCACAATTGAAGCAGGCGTTAAAGATGACATAACTGGGTGTGACATTTAATTCTTATTCTGGTGGTGCTGTGTGCAGGCTCAGTTTTTGTGTTCATAGATTGATACTTCTTATAGGGTATATTTCCTTTCTGTGTCAATCTACTTTGCTTTTCTACTCCCACTCCCTTTTACTATTTTTATTTTACTTTCCGTACCTACCAATTCCCTAATGTGTTACGTTTTCTTTAACAATAATATAAGTCATTCTCTAATTTCATTAACCCAAGTGCCACACTTGATGGCAGAATCAGCCATACAGAATAACTTTCAAATTGTAGGCCGTATAAGTTGTGACTTCCAAGAATAATAGCAATGAATATATTGGACAGTAAATCATTGGACTGAGAAGTATTTAGTTGTGTATTCATGATGATAATAATAGTAATAATAATAATAATAAAATGTTGGAAAGGATTGCCTGATCTTAATGGACTGGTTTGTTTCCAGTTTCCATTTTTCCAACTGTCCTTTTCTTCTATTTTCCCATAGTAGTTTTATCTGGCCTAAGACATTTCAACGAGTGATCAAAAGGAAGATTTCTGTGATCATCATGATTGAAATTATGTGTTGATTGAAATTACTGTGACTATCTTGTCTAAAAACTGTGATTATGGATTATTGAAATTTATGACTTCTCTAGTTGCATCTGATCATTCTGATGTTAATAATATCTTTGTGTTTTTTTCCAGGATGATATTGAAGTTTTATTACTTGGACTGGTGGTTTTTGACACACCTGTTTAAAATTGTTTCTAGGTCATGGTTTTCCCCTCATTAAAATCATTTGTCTATGCCTGTTGGCAGCGTGAAACTCTGTAAATAGGATGCTGTTCCTTCATTATATATAGAAAGGGGCAGCATTGAGTCCATAGTGTTCATTTATTTTACTGAGAATAACAGGAAATGTGAAATGTTTGTAGATGCTGTTTTGGGCACATTCGAATGTGTAGTGCAAATTTTACCAAAAGTTCTTTGAATTACAGGTTTCACCCTTTTGGATAATCATTTGCACACGTACTTTTTCATACCTTTCCTCATACTATGCTGTTGCGTTAAATCAAATGATAGATTGATTCTAATCATAAGTAAATATTTTAAATGGTAAGTTGTTAACTAAATTATTGATCTTACTGGTTGGGATAATTAGTTAAATCAAGTAAGGGATATATGAACAATAAATCATTACACAAGAATCCAGTTTATTTATTTAAAATTGGAAAATGATGAGTCAAACTATGTAACACAATTTACTTCTGCGAAACGTTCAAAAGGAGCCAAGAATTTTTCTAAATTATCAAATAGGAATAAATTATAAATTAATATAAAAAAAAGTAAATAGTAGAATATTTTATGATTTTTGCTTTTTTGTTTTTACTGAAATAGTAAAAGAATTTATAATTTCTGATTTTTTTAAAATTTTATTAGAAATCATAAAATTAATTATTAACGAATGTAATTATTAAAATTAATTAATAACAACACTCAAGAAGCCTCTTCCATAATAATCCTGATGGCTTGTTTCTTCACCAAATCAAATCAAACCAAATTCTAGATGCCGTAGAACAAGTGATTCCAAAGACGCCAAGCCAAGCCGTCAACCTTGATTCATTGTCAGTTGCACTATACACTCTTAAAATATTTTAACAACGATGTGTCTATATGTCTATCTATCGGTTGTAAGCTATCACAAATATTGTACTCTTAATATGGCTTAAATTGTTTTATTCAGAAACCCCAGTCTAGGCAAAATATGAGTAAAAGATTCCTTATAAATAAAAATCATTTCCGACTTCTAATAATTTTTTTAAAAAAAGTTAAAATATTTATTACTTCAAAATTGTAATTAAAAAAAATCAAAAGTCGTAAACTTTTTTATGATTTTAATAGAAAAGAAAAATGTCATAAATTAATTTACGAATTTGTATTCAGAAATCGCAAGGTATCCTACTATTTTCTTATTTTTTGTATTAATTTAAAATTTATTTTCATTTGATAATTTAGAAAAATTATTACCCTCTTTTGTTCGTTTTCCCCAAGTCATTTCTTTCATTTGGAACTAGTTTTAGCCGTTTCTTTAACTGGTTATCAGTTACTAGCCACATTGAAGTGTGGCGTAGGGCTACTAAAAAAATAGTTTTAAAAAATAAATATAATTATAACTAGTTTTATATAATTAGTTATAAAATTATACCCAAGTTTATAGTTATGGTTATTTAAAATAATGTATTTTATTTAAAATATAGAAATGATTATTTTAAATAACTTATTTTTATTTATTTATAATCGATTATAATGTGTTCGAATCTGAAAATAGTCTTTTTGTCTATGCAAGAGTAATACTGTTTATAATATCCCTCCTCCTATGTGCTCATAACATGACCTGCACGTAATAGGGTACGTGATTTTTTATAATTGATTATCTAATTGATTTTAGATATAACTAGTTATACAATTAATTTATTCATAATTAGTTATATATTTATTTTAAAAACAATAACTGATGATGACAGGTTATATAAAAATTAATTATAATACCTACTTATAATCTAATTATTTTTAAATTATTGTTATATCATATTTTAGGTGGATATATCTTTTTCAATTGTTGTCTAGAGGCTTTTTGGCGCATAAGATCCTCGTAAAGGTAGTAAGCACACAGCATATTACATTTATAGAGGGTGCGGTATATTTTTTTTTCTTTTTCTTTCGGAAAGAGTTTTCTAAAGAAGACATGAAAGGTGTATGCAAATGTAAGATTTTATTGCATTATCCACTCTATACATGGAGGAGTAAAACACTAAATATTAAAATTTTCAACAATCATGTTTTATGTAAAACACTATATGTTTATGTAATTTTAACAAACACTTGGGGTACAATTAAAATTCTTTCACTCAAATAGAACTTTTATTGTACCGAACTGAACTCTAAACTGCTTTGATTTGATGTAATAATTTTCCTAAACATGGGATAAAGTAAAAGACAATCTGCTTTACCGATATTCTTGTCTCTATTTTGGAGAACGTCATGAAATTTAATTTAGTATTATCGATTATATATCTTTAGAAACTCCATACATGACGACACACCACCTAAGACCGTTCGATTCACTGTTAAGTTTTTCCTATCATGATTAAGTTTATTATTTTTGTATTAGGATCATGACAACCAAGCATGTCATTTCCTGCATTAAGATAGTGTGAGAATTTGTCCAATTTTAGATAAAGTGATAGGAATTACTTGTCCATCCATAATGTAACAAAAAACTAAAATGATTACATATATTCCATTGGTTCGAGTGAAAATAGATTTATATTCTTTAAGTAAGATTTTAAATTCAAATCTTATCAATGAAAAATATATATTTGAGAAGCAAAATTACCAATCAAATTTCAATCAAATTTTTTAATAGAGATTAGTTAATCATTTAGATAATGGAGCCTCAACTTCTATGTTATTGAGGTACTAAAGTTCCAGCTACTTGCCTAATTCTGATGAACATATTATTACAAACACAACATGCTAACGTTAATATGCAGCATATGACAAATTTGCAACATGTCAACTCTTATTTACATAATAGAAAGCTAACATAAATGAACTTTCATGTATCATTTATTTAGACATGAAAGAAAATGTCATCGTGGAGAAGTTCCAAAAGAATATCACTTGGTGGATTCACTTTCAACAGAGACAAACATAATACTGGACCTCGTCATTAAAATTCTCATCCGCATAATCCGAGGCTTGCCTCATGCATGATTTATCATTCGAAAATGATTTTGTTTTGTCAAAGTGGGATAAACCGGAACATTACATAAAACATAGATCCTCACTGAAATATCCATCATCTCTCATTACGTAAAATGCACAAACAATTCGCAAATTAAAAATGATACAATATCAAATCTAGTAAAATGGCATATTAATTGGTCTTGAAAATGTAATCTGCTTGTAATTTAGTCTTCTGTTTTTTTCTTCCATTAATCATTAATATTAACACAAGCATTTATCAGACCGATTATGTTTGAAAATGAGTGATATATATGCCTACGGGAGTGAGAAACACGAGGCCATGAAGTTAGTCCCATACCGGTAGCATTTATTAAAACACAAGCATTTATATTAACAAATACTAAATCCTATGGTTACGACCTTACTTGAGCAGGATTGGTTCTATAGGCTCGTACTACTGTGTCCTTGAGTTCTAAGGAGAGAGGAACCTACGTCTGGTGGATGAAGCAATACCGTGTGATGCATTTTTGCATGTACTAAAACCACCTAAGTTTGAATAACAGATAATTTTTTTGCAGTACTAAAACCACCTAAGTTTTTGTCTACAATTTCATCAGAATAAAAATATAACTCTTAAGTGCTTCATGGCAGTGCATGATGCATTCATCATAGGCTGGAGTACAAATTAAAATGAACAATTCTCAATGAGTGTAACCACTAAAGAAGCAGGCTTTATTGGAATTTATCCGTAGCCTATATAATATCTTAAAACATCATTAAAATAATTTTATGAATTAAATTGTTTTTGAAAATTTATAAAATTTAAATGCTTGTGTTCTTTTTATATTTTAATCCATATTATGTATTATTAACCAATGAAGGGTAGTTTAGGAAAATTTTATTTTTTAATTAGGATTTACACAATTTAATGAACTTAATTAATTTTTTTAATAGTTGTGGAATCAATTTTTTTTAACAAATGAGACCGGAAAGAGTACTCATCAGTCAAATAGATTTTTGTTACTTGCTTATTGCAGTTATGAATTAATCAACTATTATTCATTAGTTGTACTCGGTTGACTGATACTGATGTAGAGCATATGTATATGAATTAATCAACTTATATGAAGTGAACAACTGAACATTCACATCTAATGTAATGAATGAGTCTCTATTATATTTGTTAGCATTTAATCTTTAAAAAGATTACATCACACGCGCATGTTAGGTTTTGTTTAAATGTTTAGTTTCCCTTATCTAATACTAGTATGTACTGTAAAGAAATAGACTTATAGACCCTATTATATTAACTATCTTTCTATTTTCTTACACCACTTTTGCATCCATTATTTAAGTTCACCTTTTAAATGTATACGCACAACGGCTAGAGTGACAGCCACCATAGATATATTTAAGCTGCCAAAAGCCAAGAACAAAGTACATTTCCAAACATAATTAACTTTAACTTTCTTTCGTTTCTAGAAATTGATCTTTAATATATGAATATTGCTATTAGAATCGATGTTTGAACACTACTTAAACTCATATCCAAGAAAATACAATTTAATTAGTGCAAAAACTGAAAAAGGGTTTCGAAAAATGAAAGGAGGAGTTTCTTTTTTTGGTTGGGTTTGGGTGGGGGGGTTAAGCTTAACTAATCTGCTTTGTTCCCTTTCTTACCTGTGCAAACAATCAAAGCATGTATTTGCTGAGCCATTTGACACAAGAAACATTGAAACTTTTATGCAAAGGATGCAGTTCTGTGGAATATAATACAGAAGCATGATGCAACACAAGGAATATTAGAAATAGAATAGCAACTTTTTCTATTGTTCCAAGGCTAGCCAGGCCTTGATATCAGGGTCATCTATTGTTTTTGTGGTATGCACTTCTTGGAGTGGATGAGATATATATGTGATTCGATGGGATCCAATTGGCATTAGCAAGAATGAGTTTGCTGTGTGCAACATTTTTTGGACAAGACACACATCAATGCTTAAAAGAGTGATTACAGAGATATTAGTATTTACAAGTTATCGACCAATAAGGTTCTCTTATTGATAGTACGATTTGAACTCATGTCCGTGTAGTATATGAACTTGATTCTTATTAATTGGACTAGTCCTTGTTAGCTTCATGTGTGCAACCTAATCACCTGAAAATCAAACAATATAATGCATGACACGAAGGATCGGATCACATAAATATGACACCATGGAGGACCGGTCTCATTATGATATTGGCCATTATCAGGCTTTTCATGCAGAACAAGAAATGACTAGCTACAAGAGCTAATGGTTGATGCATTCCACTAATGACTAAACCAAGAAGGTCTCTTTTCTCTTCCAAATCCCTATTATAAAAGAAATGAAATTTTAGGAGGAATGAAGAGAATCATAATTAGAACACCAGCTAGACACAGTATTAAAAACATGAAAGAAGCCAAATTACCTAGTAGAGAATGACATCATTTGAAATTTTTGGCTTATTTCACTGACCTAGATGCTTTCATGCTTCTCAGTTCTCATCCAAACAACTTAGGCTGCAAGAGAGTGAAAATTTACTTTTTATCATGCATAAGTTGTACTATACTAGTAAATATATATGTCGATATATTTAACCTACCTTTCCATCTCCCACTGCTTGTTATTACCATATCAATTGCATAAACTTCGTTCTCCTCAAACTCTGCTTGCTCAACCCTTGTGTCCTGATTAGACAAATACAAACTAATTAAGCACAACTCTATTCCCATCAATGAAAAGCTGCTTCATTTGGTGGCTAAGAACACCCTCAACAATTTTACGGTAATAGGCAGCAACAAAATTTTTTAATTGCACCGATAACATCCTTCTCCTGAGGAAAGAAGAAATTTTGTTTTAAAAAGATAAGTATATCATCACTACTGCTAAAATAAGCTCGTTTATACTGTGCTGGCTAAAATAGACGAATATGCTGACAAATGACAATATATAACTTGGCATAACCATAAAATAATTTCCACTAAATATATCTCAGAAAATTTTTCCTTATTCTAAAGGTTTTATAAATGTTATTATGTTATTGTATGTTAGAAAATGTTTTATTTATTATATATCTTTTTTCAAATTAGAATGACTTTAGTATTTATTTTCTTTTTTCTAGTCGTGTATCATCTTTATCTTATGACATATTTTTATGAATTTTTATATCAAATTAAATTGACATTTTTTTAATTAATTATTTATTAAAGATAACTTTTAATTCCATTCATTATTTAATAAATACCAATTTTATTAAAACATCATTAAAATTTCATACATATTTTGTTAATCATTATATGCATATTAATAAAACATTATCAAAACAATATATTATGAATTAAATTATTTTTAAATTTATAAAATTTAAATACGCTTGTGATTTTTATATATTATAATCTATATTATGTATTATTAGTAAGATAAATTTTTGAATTATTTAATTTTTTTTCATATTTACGTGTACTTTACAAAATGACACCTTGCTAAATAAGAGTAATCAATGAATTAGTTTCCTGTTAATTGATTATTGGTAGTTAGAGATTAATCAACTGTCATTCGTTAATTGATCACAAGTTCACAACTGACTGATACCGAAAAAAAGCATTATATTTTTTTCAAAGGGACAAAAAAAATAAGCATTATATAAGCTCATGTATGTGAACCTTCGCCAATCAATGCAATTAATCAATGATTTTTTTAACAGATTTGTTCCGCTTACTTCTTTTATCTTGTACATGAAACTCGTTGATTGGATACGATTGATTGACACTGGCATAGAGCGTGTGAGCCTTCAATAAGTGCAATGAATTAACATATAACTGAGTCTTATTTTAACAAATTTTGTTCCTCTTTTTTAATTTCTTTTATTCTGTGTATTAAACACATCAATTGAACACGGTTAATTGATGCTAGCAGTGTTATATAAGCTCTTGTAGGTGAACCTTCATCAATCAATGCAATGAATCAATAGTTGAGTCTTTAACATGTCTCTTAATTTCCCTTCCCTTCTTCTATCATGATCTTGAAATTCATTAATTAAACATGATTGTTTGATACTGACAAAAATCATTCTATAAACTCCTATATGCGAACCTTAACCATCCGCAATCTAGTCTTAATATATTTGTTCATCTTTCTTCTCTTATACCTTGTATGTTAAACTCATTAATTGAACACAATTGACTTATACTGAGAAAGAGTGCTATATAAGCTCCTGTATGTGAACCTTCACTAATTAATGCAATGAATCAATATAATCAAGTCTTTAACATTTTTGTTCCCCTTGTTTTATGATGTAAGTGAAGCTCATTAATCGAACACGATTGACTAATACTGACAGAAAACGTTAAACAAGATCCTGTATGCGAACCTTCATCAATCTATGCAATGAAACAATAAGTCTTTTTTTTATTGCAACAAAAAGAGAGTCTTGAGCATATTTGTTCCTCTTTCTTATTTCATCCTATATGTTAAACTCATTAGTTGAACACCAATGACTGATACTGGAAGATAAAGTTATATAAGCTCTTGTTTGTGAACCTTCACTAATCAATGCAATGAATTGAGTCTTTAATATGTTTCTTTCCATTTATCATGTATGTAAAACTCATTATATAATGTGAACCTTCACTAGTCACTACAATGAATCAATAATTGAAAATTTGTTTGTTCCCCGTTCTTCATTTATCATGTACCTGAAAATCGTTAATTGAACATGATTGAATGATTCTGACAGAGTGTTATGTAAGCTCATGTATGTGAACTTTCACCAATCAATGCAATGAATCAATCTTCCAATTTCACTAAAACAATGCAATGAATCAAAATTGAGTGTTTAACATCTGTTTACCTTCTTTTATCATGCACGTGAAACCTGTGACATTATTATTTTGCATAGAATTGTTGACTTAAACTCATTTTATACTATATTGATGCTAAATAATAATGTCACAAGTCAGGACTAAAATAAAATATGATGTCAGTAAACGAAACTTGAACTTCATATATGAAATACTGTTCGAATTACCAGGAGAAAAACGAAGTTCAACTTCCCAATCCTTTCAAAAGGAGGTCAGCACGGTCGTATGCTATGGTTCACCAGAATTTATTGCTAATTTAAGAAAGGTACTAGCATTTAGAATAATGTAATTTATGTTTTTATTGTAATAAAATCAATTCTTCAAAGTAAAATCAACCATGTAACCTAAAGTAAATAATTCTGGAGAATTCACAATAAATTCTAAAAAATCTTACGTTAAACCAAACACAAATCTGCTTCCTTTCACATTCCGTTTACCTTTCATAATTTGATATTAATTCGATTCTGATTGCATTACCTTTCAGCAACACAGGATCCTTTTTATAATTGATACAGGGTATAACAAAATCATTGAAACTGATTTAAAAAAAAGTGATTTTAAAAACGTGAATGCCCTGCATTGCATAAAAAGTACTATAAAAGATGGAAGATAACTTATCAGTTTCTTTTCATAGTTTTGGAAGTTTTGGAAGATAATTCAAAAAGCCTTCTTGGTTTATTTCTTGCATTGCAGCCTAACAAACCACCTTTTTCAATTATTATCAAACAGTTAGGAATAAGAACCAATCCATTAAAGTGGTCAGATTTGTTAAAAAGAAAAAAGGAAAAAAAAAATGAAAAAAGAACCATGCACACGCCCCAACTAAAATGAGCATATGAAAATTGCTATTAGAATCAATGTCGGAACACTACTAAAATTTATATCCAAGCAAAATACAATTTGGTGAACAATGTACCAAAATTGAAAAGGGGTGTCGAAAATGAAATGAAAAAAACTTCTTTCATTGTTTGGGGGAGAGGAGAGAGGAGGGCAGCTAAGTCACTCTTGAGGAGTGGCCTCGTTTGTTGAGTCCATAGGCTCAGCTTCATCTGCCTTATCCCCTTTCTTACCTGTGCAAACAACCAAGAAGCATTATTTGTTGAGCTATTCGATGAGTAACGTTGAAACTTTACATGTGCAAATGATGCAGTTCTGTGCAATAATACAGAAGCATGATGCAACACAAGGAATAATAGAACAATAGCCACATGCTCTTCCAGCCTACCTTTTTTCTTCTTTCCACCACCTTTCTTCTTTGTCTTTGTGCCCAAGGCTAGCCAGGCCTTAATATCAGGATCATCTATTGTTTTTGTGGGCTGCAATTCTTGGAGTGGATGAGTTGTGATTCGATCCGATCCATTTGGCATCAACAAGACTGTGAATTTGATGTGTGCAACAAAATCACCTGTAAAGCAACCAATGCAATGCATGACATGAAGGCTCACATTAAATGACAACACAGGATTTAATTATGCCTACTGCCCAAAATTTTTTTACCAGGCTTTTCATGCAAAACAGGATATGGCTGCAAGAGCTCATGGTTGACACATTCCACCAAACCAAGACGAGCTCGTTTCTCTTCCAAAGCCCTATTATAAAACAAATGAAATTTTAGGAAATAAGAATAATGACAAGAATAATAATTAGAACACCAGCTAGACAGTATCAAAAACATGCAATAATCAAATTACCTAGCAGAGAAGGGCATGATTGGAAATTTTTGGCTTATTTCACTGAAAATGAACCTAGACGCTTTCATCTTCAAGTGATAACTCTTGTCAACAGCCCTCTTATAAATAGTTGTCTGCTTCTCATCCAACAGCTTAGGCTGCAAGAGAATGAAAATTCACTTTTTATCATGCATAAGCTCTACCATACTAGTATATATGTTGATATAAACCTTGCCATCCCCAGTGCTTGTTACTATATCAATTGCATAAACTTCGTTCTCCTCAAACTCTGCTTCGTCAACCCTTGTGTCCGGATTAGACAAACTAAGCACAACTTTATTCCCATCAATAACAAACTGCTTCATTTGGTGGCTAAGAACACCCTCAACAATTTTACAATCATAGGCAGCAGCAACCTTTTGAATTGCATCACTTACATCCTTGTTCTGTGGATAAAAGAAAAAAAATATTAAAAATGTGTACCCACTGCTAAAAATAAGGTAATTTATGTATATGAAATTATGAATAATAATTTTAATACCATGCTGATTAAAATAGACAAACGTGTTGAAAATAATAGATCAGCATAACCATAATAATTTCCAGCTTATTTTAAATTAGGCAACAGAGAAAGGAGGAAATCAATATACCATTAATCATCAAAGCAAAGTTTTCCTTACTAAAGGTTTTATAAATGCTACTGTATTCAATCCCACATGAATAATAAAATAACTCAACCAAACTAATGGTTTGAATATAGTATTATATTCCTCTTTTCTAGTTCTAAGCAAGTGTTAAGTAATGGTTTTAATAGTTAATATGGTAGTATGATACTATGTTGGCTATACTAGATAAGTGTACTGACTATATAAATCAGCACAACCATGAAATTATTTTCAGCCAATTCTAGTATCGGCAACAGGGAAAAGAGGAAACCAATATGGTACTGATCACCTCGGCAAAGTTGCCTTAGCATATGCTACAAAATATTAAAATCCACATATACACTGATAAAGCTAACATGAGAGGCAAATTACGGGATGGATGATTCTCTATCAGTATGACAAATGGTGAGCACTGGTCAGTCAGGTATGTATAGAATAGTGGATGACTGATTCTCTATCAGTGTAACTATGACAAAAACAGGCATCATTGGAGTTTATCCATAGCCTATGATATCTTCATCATATAGAGATCAGTTCATAAAATTAACAATATAATATTATGGATCAAAATTATATAGTTTTAAGAGGAGGGAATATGAAAAGAAACAAGAGAGATCATGTCAAGATCTTTTCTAAAATTTTATCCGAATAAAAAAAAAATACAAGTGTTTGATGACAGTGCATGATAGCATTTATCATACAGGTAAAATAACAGTATGGAATACAAATTGAACAAATCTCTGTCAGTGTAACTATGACAGAAACAGGCTTAATTGGAGTTTATCCATAGCCTTATTATAATGTCTTCATCATACAGAGATCAGCTTATCAAATTTACAATATACTGTATTATAAACCAAATTAAGATAGTTTTAGGAGAAAGTGGAAGACTCAAAAGAAAACAGACATATCCAGCTGAATTTTTTTACAACAATTTGAATCGAATAGAAAACAAATCAAGTTTTTGATGCAAATGCATGACAGCATTCATCATGTAGATAAAAAACACTTGAACTGAGAACCAAGTAATCTCAAAAGAACAAAACATATAGTATAAGGTGAGAAATACACATTATAGACAAGAGGAGTTCCAAAAAAGAGCAATGTGATAGACAACACAAGAAATAACATAAATGACCTCTATCAGTGTAGGCTATGACAATAAAACTTCATCGGAGTTTATCTGTAGCCCATGACGGTTTTCATCATTTAGAGATCAAAATCCATAAGGCATGCGTTTAGGCAAAGAAAACCCTTCAAATGATGCACATGAAACAACCTAATTTCTCTCCAATTTTACTAAGCTGAATTGCTTATAATAGTGTATGACCTTACACCTATTAACCAAAGATAAAAATCAAGAAAGGCAACATGTAGTAAAATCCAAATCAACTTGTATTATAAAAATGCAGATACAGTACAATAAAATTGTTACAATTGATTACCTTCTTTCCCGGCCTGACAAGCCTCAAGGCCACCTCAGCAGCAGTATTTGCGGCAGCAATGACATCAGCTGCCCTTCCTGTAACAGGACCTTCCTGAAGAACATGGGTGTGAGCTACCGCAGCGATGAATCCATCTATATGACATGCCATATCACTGAAACCAACCAAAGAAACAAACATCAACTTCAGAATAATAGCAGAAACCACTGACTCCATTCTCCCCCCCCCCCCAACTCATCACAAATTCATGTTCTGAAAATCTTACATTTTCAATATATCACCTTCTTCCAACACGGCCTCATCACTGGCTAGTGGAGAGAAATGGCAGACAACGTTGTTTACAGATAAACATGTTGGGAAAGCAACACCTCTCTCAATCTTCCTCTTCACATTCTTGTACACATTTCCAGTTTGCCTACACACAAAGCAAACCCAATAAGCTAATCCATAAATATTAAAAAAAGACACAAACCAGCAATTGAATGTACACATATGTTAAGAACAGACAATGCTCCTTCATTTATGAGTATTATAAGCTTACTCTCTAATGTATGAATCCCCTTTCTCACAAATATCCACAATCTTTGCCTTTGGTTTACATTCTGAAATAACTAGCTTCAAGGCCTCTGTAAAATCATCGACAAACACACAAAAAAAATCCAGTCCAATCTTAGTAAAACAAAAATGTAAATTAAAAAAAAAAAAAAGTGAACTTTAGCAAGGTTTCAGTAAAAAAATTTGTGTACAATGTATGGAATAACCAAAACCCAGATAGAATTTGAGACCACAAACATTAAGAGTAAGAGAGTGAGGAACACACTGTTAACGATCTCAGCAGCGGTTTTGTATTTGGTGACAACTTCGGCAGAAGAGAGATCCAACTCTTTCTCCTCCCTTTCATCGTCCGACATGGTGGCACAACTCTTTAGTCCTTGTGACCTCTGAAACACCCAAATGAAATGGGACAAAAAAAATGAGGAAAACAAAAAAAAAAAAAAAAACCAATCTTTATCCAATTGGGTCGTGCAAGAGAATGAAAAACCGATAAACAAAGAAGACCAAAATGAAAAGTTGGGAAATTGATGGATTTTGAAGTAACACTCACTGTGAGGACGTTGGGGATGATGGCAGTGCTGAGGAATGAGCGAAGAAGAATGGGATTTTAGGAATTAAATAGAAAAGGGAAGTCCTGGAGAGCCAAACAGTGCTCCTGTGCAACTAGGGTTACAGCCACAGGCAGCTTTGGTTTATATAGGAGTTTTCATTTTCGTAGACAACTACCGTACTGCCAAAAAAAAAAAAAATTTACCTGAATACCACACGAAGGAAAAATTTTACCGGACTGCCATGCGACGTAATTCGATGGGGAGCTCAGCGAATTAGGTGATGAACACGTGGCACACCGTGGCATAATTCGCTAGGGAGGCCAGCGAATTAGGTTGCCACGTGGCAGCAAGGCCTAATTCGCTAGAGGGCCCAGCGAATTACGTTGCCACGTGGAAAAAAAGACGTAAAATTTCAAACGGTCATAACTTTTGATAGAAATGTTCGATGGAGGCGTACGATATGTCAAAACGTTCGAAATTCAGAGGCGAAGCCCTGGGCAACTCCCCAAAGGGGAGTTGGTCCACCATTTTTTCCAAAAAACGCCTCTAAGTGCCTCAAAATTAGCATTTCAGATTCAAGCATCCAAAAATTCAATTATTTTTCTATTTTTTAATTATTTAATTAGTTAATTCATTCCTACTTTTTATTTTTGTAATTACTTCTCTTAATTTCAAGCATTTTGACATATCGTACGCTTTTATCGGATATTTCTATCAAAATTTGGACCATTTAAAAGACATATCATACTCTAAAATACTGATTTTGAAGCACTTAGAGGCGTTTTTTGGAAAAAATGGTGGATCAACTCCCCTTAGGGAGTTGCCTAGGACTTCGCCTCTGAATTTCGAACGTTTTGACATATCGTACGCCTCCATCGGACATTTCTATCAAAAGTTATGACCGTTTGAAATTTTGCGTCTTTTTTTCCACGTGGCAACGTAATTCGCTGGGCCCTCTAGCGAATTAGGCCTTGCTGCCACGTGGCAACCTAATTCGCTGGCCTCCCTAGCGAATTACGCCACGGTGTGCCACGTGTCCATCACCTAATTCGCTGGGCTCCCTAACGAATTACGCCGCGTGACAATCTGGTAAAATTTTTCCTTCGCGTGGCATTCAGGTAAAAAAAAATTTCAACCGTGGCAGTACTGTCGTTGTCTCTCATTTTCGTTGCAAGAATACAAACGAGTAGGGTTTTTACCTTCCATTTTTTCCCATTATTTATTTATTTATATTTTTTATTTATAGTATATTACCCTTTTGGTACTGTAATGTGTACTGTACTATACCCAAAAAACGAAAACTCCAAAATTGATGTAATGAGAAAAAAAATCAAAAAATACTAGGAGACATTTTTGGTTATAAATAATTATATGACTTCTCCAAGTTATTTATCATTTATCATTAGATTACAAAATATATGATTTTTTCCTTAAGAAAGGGGAGAAATATTTATAATATTTTTTATTTTTCAATATATTCGTTATTATTAAGTAGATTTCATATTAATTTTATTAAACTCTAAATAAAATTTATTATATTTTTTTACTGCATAAAATTATTATATAAAAATTAAAAATTACATTAATTTTAATGTTAAAATATGTTAAAAAAATAATATTTATATTTTTGAAATTAGAATAACTTTAATTTTTTTTTGTAGTTGAGTGCCATTCTTTTATTTTTTGACATATGTTTGCGGATTTTTATATTGAATAAATCAATATTTTCTTTTCCATTAATTAGTTATCCCATCAAAGATAATATTTTTTTAAAAAAATTATTATTTTAATGTATTTTACAAAATGACATCTTGTTCAATAGCAGTTATCAAATAATTATGTTCAAAAAAAAGTTATCAAATAACTAGATTTCTGTTAATTGGTTATTGGTACTTAGGAATTAATCGTCATTCGTTATTTGAACACAATTAACGATGAAAGAACGCATATATGTTAATATTCATCAATCGATGAATGAATTAATAATTAAGTGTTTATCATATTTGTAAAGAACCAATTTAAAAAATCGTCTTTACCTTGGTGCATGAGGATTTTATCTGTTATTTGTAATATGATATTAGTTGTTATTAATTTTATATTATTATTTTTGGCGATGTCTATTGCCAATTCAGAACAATCACTTCCTTAAGTGCAATTTAGATTTCTCGTAAAATACATCTTTAAGATAAAGATGTTAAATAGAAATATATAAGATTGATATAGTAATTGAAGAAAAATAAAAAAGAGAAAATGTTGTGGATTCAAATGAGATGATGTTAATATTATTTTTTATATATCATCGGTATTATAATGCACAACGAATAGCAATAGTTTTCTTATTTATAATATGAATTATGAGACTTCAACTTTAATTAGGTTATTTAAAGTATAATAATCAACATTCATTATTCATTTGTTAACCGTGAAATTTATATTTGTTTTTGTTAACAAATATAATCTCATAGGTATATTTGAGGAAGAAAATAATTTTTTATGTGGAGGCCTTTTATCCTCCTAATAGGCTTTTCACTATGAGTCTATATATTAAACTTCTATCAATATCAAAAATGCATTAAAACAAATTATAAACAAAAGAGTGATGATTTTCGATAAAATTAACTCCAACGATAATTTTAATAGTATTTTGATAATAGTTATAATAAAGATTTTAAATAATGATTTTGATAATAATAAGAAGTATAGATTGAAATAGTAAAGTTTTAAGAAGAAATGAAGATTGGAAATGTAAGATTTCGATAAGAAATATGTAACACCCCGTGTGCACCCGGTGTATTATCATTAGGATTTATATCAGATTAGCGTTTAATCCCAGTAATTAAAACCTTTTTCGGAAGCGTAAATCAAAACCATATTTGTTGATTACATTATGTATGGAATTTAGCATCTCAGCATAACAAAACAACACAAGCCCCTGCCGATCCAGTTCACACAATATAATCATAGGCAGATAACATAAACATCACAGAGATATAAACAGGAGGAATCTCATTACATAACATAAACTGGTTATGCACATATACCAAGTCTGACACTCGCAGTGTCTATACAAAAGAATAAGCGTCTGCGTGCTTTTGATCCCAAGGACCCTTCCTCACACGAGGGCATACATACAATATATATATATATATATATATATATATACATCTCAAAATACATGTACACACACATGTCTTCCCTCTACAGGGGTACAAAACAACTAAAGTTGAGCCGAGCTCCAAGCTTTCCACTGCTGCCTCACAGCCAAGCAACACTGTCTCTACTGGGGCCTCCCGCCTTGAGACCGCTCCTCTCTGCCAAAAGAGTCACCTGAAACAACATAAGTCCCACATGGGGTGAGATATACATCTCAGTAAGCTCAGGGTTCTTGGATGCATCTCCTCCACCCTGGCTCACTCACCATGACACACGTCATCAAGGTTTCACAATACACTGGCCTCCCGGCCCGGCCTCCCGGCCCTCATAATAATACAAGCAAGTCATCTAGCTCTAATGTAAGGTGGATCCAATCAACACCGAACCTCAGTGTGAAACCGGAATTCACACCCGTGCCGTCCCATCGGGAGCTATCCCTTACGCATGGACGCACGTATATGGTACCTCCGAGAATAGGCAGTCAACCGCAACGGGACACACCTATCTCTATGGTCTTAGGGGATCATCATCACCCCGGGATCATCATCACCCATGAGCAAACCAACTAGGAGGGAACCATCTCCTAGGGAGGTCCATATCTATCTAACTGGCCAGAAGATCTAACAACAGGTATCATACATATCTCAAGCACAGA
>PYAF01004366.1:110161-125926 GCA_007407185.1 Glycine tomentella | reverse complement strand
TTCATAATTTTGAGCATGACTTACATTAGTAAATCATGATACATTGTTATTTTGTCTCAAATCTTAATGATAAGCATATATGTTGAATAATTTTGCAGCTATACAACCTATTAATACAATTGATGTCCCGGAATTGAAAGGGGATAATTACCCTATATGGAAGGAAAGGATTCTTCTAACGTTAGGGTATATGGACATTGATTACGCTATCAGGAAAGCTGAACCACCAGCAATTACAGAGAACAGTGAACCAGAGGAGGTGGATCTATATGAGAAATGGGAAAGATCCAACCGACTCTCTGTAATGTTCATTAAGACAACAATATCGGCTGATATTAGGGGCTCAGTTGAACAACATGATAATGTTAAAGTGCTCCTGAAGTCCATTGATGAACAATTTGAGACTTTAGGAAAGACATTGGCCAGTACCCTGATAATGAAGTTTTCTTCCATGAAGCTCACTACTTTGAAGGGTGTGCGTGAGCACATCATGCGGATGAGAGACATTGCGGCTCAACTTAAAACTCTAAAGATGGACATGTCCGATTCTTTTCTGGTACATTTCATTCTGAATACTCTCCCAGCACCATATGGTCCCTTTAAGATCTCCTACAACACACATAAAGATAAATGGTCTATCAATGAACTCATGACCATGTGTGTTCAGGAGGAGGGGAGGTTGCAGTTGGAATAAGGGGAGAATTCTCTTATGACAACTGAAAGAAAGGATAATAAGAAAGGTCATAAGAACAATGGAAGTGGTAAAATACCACCTCAAGCTGGAATTAAGAAAGAATCCAGGTGTTTCTTCTGTAAAAAGAAGGGGCATATAAAGAAAGATTGTTCAAGTTCAAGCTATGGTTTTAAAAGAAAGGTATTCCTACCTCTTTAGTTTGTTATGAATCTAATATGATTAATATTAATCATAACACATGGTGGATTGATTCTGGTTCTACAATCCATGTTTCAAATACCTTGCAGGGTATGGAAAACCTAAGGAAGCCAGTGGGAAGTGAGTTATGCATCTATTCAGGAAGCAAGATGAGCTCACCTGTTGAGGCCATTGGGACCTGCAATTTGATTTTGAATTTGGAAAAGACTTTTTATGTTCCTAGCTTTTCTAAGAACTTAATTTCAGTTTTGAGACCAGTACCTTTTGATTATTCTTTTACATTTTATGAGACATCTTTTAGTTTGTTTTATAAATCTAAGTATGTTGGGAATGGTGCATTGTCTGATGGTCTTTTCTATATTAATTTGCAAAATGATACCACTTACAACGCTATGCATGTTAATGTTGGCACAAAACGATGTGTTGTGAATGAAGATTCCTCTATGTTGTGGCATCAGAGATTAGGACATATCTCCATTCAGAGAATTCAGAGATTGGTACATGATGGAGTACTTAGTACTCTAGATTTTATTGATTTTGAGACTTGTGTAAACTGCATTAAGGGAAAGCAGATTAACAAGTCAAAGAAAGGTGCCAAGAGGAGTACCAAACTATTAGAAATCATACATACAGATATTTGTTGTCCAGACATGGACACATATGGTTAGAAATACTTCATCTCTTTTATAGATGATTATTTGTGATACATGTATCTCTACATGCTTAATAATAAATATGAAGCATTAGATGCCTTTAAGGTATTTAAATTGGAAGTAGAGAAACAATGCGGTAAGCAAATTAAGATCGTAAGATCATATAGAGGTGGAGAATATTATGGTAGATACACTGAAGATGGGCAAGCGCTTGGTCCATTTGCGAAGTTTCTTCAAGAGCATGGGATAGTTGCCCAATACACCATGCCTGGTTCTCCAGATCAGAACGGTGTAGCAAAAAGAAGGAACCGAACATTAATAGATATTGTGTGAAGTATGCTTAGTAGCTCCAAACTTCCTAAGTCATTGTGGGTTGAAGCACTGAAGACGGTAGTGTACATATTAAACCGAGTTCCAACTAAGGCTGTTACAAAGACGTCATTTGAGTTATTTAAAGGTTGGAAGCCGAGTTTGCAACATGTGCGTGTTTGGGGATGCCCGTCTGAGGTCAGAATTTATAATCCATAAGAAAAGAAGCTTGACCCAAGGACCATTAGTGGATTTTTCATTGGATATCCTGAACGGTCTAAGGGATACAAATTTTACTGTCCATCTCATAGTACTAGGATTGTGGAATCAAGAAATGCTAAATTTCTTGAGAACGACTTGATTAGTGGAGCGATCAATCCAGAGACTCTGTTTCTGAGAAAGACCATTCAGTTGCTCAACCATCCACTTCAATTCTGAGATTGGTTGTTGTTAGCAATACCCCTCCAGCTCAACCAGGTGTTGTACAACCAATCATTCAAGAACCACAACCTGTTGATAGTCTAGTAGATCAAGTTGTTCATGAGGATCAATAAATTGTTGATCAACAAGTTGAACAACAAACTCCTCAAGAAGATAATTCAACATTAAAGAGGTCTACTAGAATGAAGAAGTCAACAATACCTAGTGATTATGTTGTGTATTTATAGGAATCTGACTATAATGTTGGAGTCGAAAATGATCCTGAAACGTTTTCACAAGCCATGAGTTCTAAGGAATCAAACTTGTGGTATGATGCTATGAAAGATGAAATGAATTCTATGGCATCGAATGGAGTCTGGGATCTTGTTCAGTTGCCTGATGGTGCAAAGGCCATTGGTTGTAAATGGGTCTTCAAAACTAAGAAAGACTCATCAGGTAACATTGAGAGATAAAAGCCAGACTCGTAGCCAAAGGATTTAATCAAAAGGAAGGAATAGACTACAAGGAGACATTTTCTCCTGTATCTATGAAAGATTCTCTTCGCATCATTCTAGCACTGGTTGCACATTTTGACTTAGAGTTGCAACAAATGGATGTGAAAATGGCTTTTCTCAATGGAGACCTAAAGGAAGAGGTTTATATGAAACAACCTGAAGGATTCTCCTCTAGTGAGGGTGGGCAATTGATGTGCAAGCTTAAGAAATCTATATATGGATTGAAACAAGCCTCCCGTCAGTGGTACATGAAATTTCATGACGTTATTTTTTCATTTGGTTTTGTAAAAAATATTATGGATCACTGTATATACTAGAAGGTCTGTGGGAGCAAAATTTGTTTCCTTATTCTGTATGTGGATGATATTTTACTTGCAACTAATGATAAGGGTTTGCTATATGAGGTGAAACAATTTCTCTCTAAAAACTTTGATATGAAGGATATGGGTAATGCCTCTTGTGTTATTGGTATCAAAATACATAGAGACAGAATAAGAGGTGTTCTTGGTTTGTCTCAAGAGACCTATATCAACAAAGTTTTGGAAAGATTTAGGATGAGTGAATGTTCACCTAGTGTAGCTCCCATTGTAAATGGTGACAGATTTGATTTAAACCAGTGCCCGAAAAATGATCTTGAACGGGAACAAATGAAGAAAATTCCTTATGCTTCAGCTGTTGGAAGCCTTATGTATATGCTCAGGTCTGCACAAGACCTGATATTGCTTTTGTGGTTGGAGTGTTAGGAAAATATCAAAGTAACCCAGGTTTAGACCACTGGAAAGCTGCAAAGAAAGTGGTTAGATACCTTCAAGGGACTAAAGACTACATGCTTATATATAGACGAACTGATAATTTGGAAGTGTCTAGTTACTCTGATTCAGACTACGCTGGCTGCATTGATTCATGAAAGTCAACTTTGGGATATGTTTTTATGCTAGCCGGTGGAGTTGTGTCTTGGAAAAGTGCCAAGCAGACTTTGACTGCTACTTCCACTGTGGAGGCTGAGTTCGTTTCTTGTTTTGAGGCTACCTCACATGGTGTATGGATGAGGAGTTTCATTTCTGGGCTTAGAGTTATGGATTCCATTTCTAGGTCATCGAAGATATACTGTGATAATTCATCTGTTGTTTTTATGGCTAAGAATAACAGAAGTGGTAGTCGAAGCAAGCACATCGACATTAAGTATCTAGCCATAAGAGAGCGTGTTAAAGATAAATCGATTGTTATTGAACACATTAGCACTGAATTGATGATTGCAGATCCTTTAACTAAAGACATGTCACCATTGAAATTTAAGGATCATGTAGAAAGAATGAGACTTGTTCCCATATGTAATTATCGTTGTAAGAACGATATTATATTTAATGAAATTCCATTTGTGATGTTTTCTCATTCAGTTTATGCGCATATTAATTTATTTTGAGAAATATCAATAAAGTTTGGACCTAGAATGAACATTGAGTTTATTCATTAAGTTGTATGGGCTAAGGGATATAATGCATTGTAATATATGGAAGGTAATACTTATTATTAAGAGGACTTATCGCCATGATTCATGCATTTTATTTCTTGTTATGTAAATTAAGGGACATGTCGACCAAGTGGGAGAATGTTGGTTTTTATTTTGAAATTACAAAATATCTGTAACCAACCTGATAGTGGTCAACAATAATTCAGGAAACTAACCACTACCCACATCCCCTATTTTTTGGCAATGTTAACGTCCTTTTAGCACATCGTAACTGACCCTTTGATGGCAAGGGGTCTATAAATAAGTGTGTCTATAGCCTTCTTGGGTCCTTGAACTCATTCTATATACATCAACATATACACCATCTAGTGCTTTAGAATCAGAGTTTAGAAGACTCAACAGAGATCTTCAGTGTAATCCAAAGACTCAAAACCGTGAGCAATGACGGGAGGTATTTATAATCCTATTTTATTCCGCATTTGATCTAATTGTTTGTTATTTAAATTTTGAATATGATTAGATCATTAGTATTTCGAACTTTCAAAAAATACAAAAGTATCCTGCAAATAATATAAAATGAAAATTTGATGTATTTATCCATAAAGACTTATTTGTATCAAGCTATTCGTGCAAATTTAAGTTCTAAATAAAAAGGTTTTGTTTTAAATGTAATAGAGAAACAAATAAAATTAGTTCTAAACTAAAAACATAACAAATTAAAGGTGAACAAAAACACACACAATTAGTGAAGAAGAGGAACTAAATGCAAAATAAATAAAGTGTTGGAGATTTGACTATACTAAACGAACAATCTCAATAACCACAATGATTTTCTTTATCCAATGTTTATTCTAATGTTACCTCAACCTATGATAGTGTTCTAATTATGATCTTTCATGTGAGAAAACTTAAGTTGTTTAATACAACTCCAAATCCCTAGACCAGTCAAGCTAAACCACTTGGATTCAAAAACAAAGGTTAAACAAGGTTAACAAATGTTATTCTATCCCTATACATAACACCTATTAGAAGTTACTTTCAAATCTTAGTTAAAAAGCATTTTTCAATGATATTTTAACTATGAAACATATTCATATGGTTGATCACTAATGATACTAACAAACATCCCTCCATCCCTGGATGAGACATTCATTATATGCTATATTTAAAACTTAGTTTTCAAGTATTTTTTAATGAAAAAACAAAGAATTAAAGCTAAGGTAATTAAACCATAAAACAAGCAATAACATAGGAAATAAAATTGAATAAATATAAATATTAATTACATGAGAGTAGCTTAGCACACCAATTGTAACACCCCAACAAATCACATCAGAAAGAGATGAATTCAAAGGTTATGTAGGTATGAGATTATACAGTTGAAAATAACTTAAAAGAATTAATTGCTATTATCTATACCAACAAAATGCATCTACTTTTCGGTAACTCATCACTTAAGAACTTCATAGTTAAGCGTGTTTGGCTTGAAGTAGTTATGAGTTATGAGATAAGTGACATTTTGAAAAGTTTTCGAAAAAGAGAGTGTGAGTGAGAAGAAAACATGTTGAAAAGTCGTGTATTGGTTTATGAGTACAGTCATTGTTCCTGAAAACAGCCAAAACAGAACACCAATTTCTCGATTTTCTTTGTTCTAGATTTAGCTAAGCTTCATCACCTATCATAATACCATTTCCATTCAAACAAATGTAATTTAACAGAGCAATATCATTAGCTGGATGACTTCTAGCTAATTAATCTTTTACAATTAAACTTTCATTAAAAAAATCAAACAAAAAACAAAACGACTAATCATGATACTTTTTCCTTTAATAATAGATGATAATAAAAGAAATCTAAAATAACAATTTTCTTCAAATAATATCCATATCTATTGTGCTTTTAATTGTCATAGTTTTTGCGTGTCAAATATTTGCTATTAAGAATAATAATGGATTTTCACAATTGTATATCGAGTCACAAATTTGTACCATTCTATCGTTGGAATTTGTTCAAGTATTTCTAGCACATATGGTGTCTAATTCTATGTTAATGTTGCACGTCTTCAACTACTAATGATTTACAACAACTTAGTAGAAGAGATTCATACTTGACCAAGAGAGTTTCAGCTAGCTGGTACTGTTGATTCAATGTTGCTTCTTAAGTCGTATCAAAATATGCATGCTGCTCGTGCATCTAGGCACCATTCTAGCTGCATTGTAATTTTGTAATGGTATAGTGTATAATTTATTTATTTTAATTCATGAATGTTAGTTTGTTAATTATGTTAAAAATATTAATTGGAAGATTTGGATGCCCAACCTCTTCTTCCTCTTTTCATCCTTTTAAGTTTCCTTTTCCCAATCATTAAAGCAATATTATATATAGAGTTGCTCATGGATCGAGTTAGATCAGTTTTGGGGAAAAAATGAAATATAAATTAAGACGTTAACATCTACATCATATATAAATTAACTTTGGGCACAGCGGGCATACAATGATTATAGGTGTTAAAACCCAATTTTGTCTCATTTCAAAAGTTTCAGCTATCTTGTTTTTATTTATTTATTTGTTTTTTCTTCTTTCCTTTCTTTGTAACCGGTCTGACCAAAGTCAAATTTTTTTTATAGTCCAGTTGATAGAAAAAAGGGTACAAAACACAATATGATAAAAAATAAAAAATGTATTCACTTGCTTCCTACCAGTGCAACTGTGAACTCTCATCCACGACATTTGCATTTTGCGTGAGCCCCCATGTGGTTTCTTCAAATTTCATCTCTTATTCAAACTAATGAATGCTTGAAAGTAACCTTGAAAAGCATCATTTAGGTTTTGACGTCGACACAGAGTTAAATTTTATTATGTTAATCTTCAAATAAGTTTAATTGACATAAAAATAACACTGACAACGAATATAACCAATACTAATAAAATAGAAAATAATAGAAACTAATAGTATAATCTTAACAATAAAAATAAAAAACATTATCACAATAATAATATAATAGTCTAAAATAAAAAACAGTAGAAAAATAATATAATAAAAACGAACAAAATAAAAGTATATATTATAAAAATTTGATATTATAATAATTAAAATAATATTACAAAAATAAAAAATAAAAAGATAAAAATATTTGCACTCGTTAATCAACTTTGCATGAGTCCAAAGCGCGGTAAACGGCAGCATTAGATAGTAATCATCATGAATATTTTATAGCATTCCATCCAGAGAGGAAGGCCATAGCTGACAAACTTTCTAGGACGAAATCCATTTGTTAAATTATTATTGGATAAATATTAAATCAAAAAATAAAAAATAAAATATTTGATAGCATTTAACGGTGAGTTCCCTTATACATCCTTGCACTCTATATTCTCCTTAGCTCAATCTAACATCACTCAGGGCGATCCCACATAAATAAAGAAATTGAATAAATATATTAAAGATAAAAATGAAAAAAATATAAAAAAGTTTGATAATTGTTGTGCATGTTTTTTGTATTGAATTTGCACAACAATTATCTTGATTTTTCTCATTTATTACTTAGTTTGATTTCAATAAGTTAGAATTTAGTGTTCTTTTAGATTTTTAGTTTAATAAAGTTAATTTTAATGAATCATTAGTTTAGTTGAGTTTTGTAAGAGTTTTGGTGCATCAATAAGAAAGAAAGAATCTTTGGGCTAATGAAGCACTGAGCTTATTACACATGTGCGAGCTTAGCGCATCACAATCAACTTGGAAGGTCATGTGGCAAGCATTTGGGAGGAATTCTGAAGTTTGTTGTGCACTGAGCTAATTGTTCTCAGTATCATTGATTTGGATTAAACATGCACCCCAGGTTTAGCGTGCAGTCACTTAAACAAGTGTTGCTTTTATGTGCTTGCTTAGCGTGGAATCTAGGCTAAGTGCGCAAGCCTTTATGAGAAAAATGACAGTGCAACGTTTTGGAGCGAAACTTTAAAAAGGAGGAATTTTTAAGGCTTTAAGAGAAAGGGGTTTCACACAAAGTAACATCTTGGGTGCCCTTGTCTTCATTGTCTTCTTCTTCTTTGTATTTTTCTTCTTGCTTTAGGTCTCTCATGGCTATGAGAGGCTAACTTTACCATTGTTAGGGACTTGAATACCAAAAACTTTGTGATGTAACTATCTTTACTATCCATTTAATGTTATCTCAATATTATTGCTTCATTCCTATGCTTAATGCCTTGTTTATGGTTTGATCACCCATGTGCATGTATATTATAGTGTAATGATCATTGGGAAATGTCTTTAATTAAGAACTAAAAGGGGTTTCTAGTTAACTCATATCTAGGGATGAAATGGTGTTGATTAGCCTTTCATAAAACTTTACTCTTAATCAAATTACCTGATTTAACTTGCTAAGGGATTAGGAATAGAATCAAGTGATTTAAACTCTTTCACATGAGGGATCATTGTTAAAGTAGATTGTTTGGTTAATGTAATAGTTGAAATAACATTGATTGGTAAAAAAATCATTATCGTTGCATTAAGAGTTGTGCAGGCAGAACACCCAACATGTTTTACAAAATCCGTACTAAATCTTCTCTAGCATCCAAAGTGTTTGTGTTTATGTTCCTTTGAACTTTGTACTATTTTTTATGTCTTTGCTTAATCTTAAGTTTTAAATTTCTATGTTTTATATTAAAATTCATTTAACTCTTTTTATTCAATTGCTTAGAACTTGGGTTACACGAACTACCTAGCACAAGCAAAGTCCTTGTGGATATGACTCTCAATCTTACCGTTTTATTACTACTTGCACGATTTTGTTTACTTGCCAATTGGTTAAAAAGTTTTGATTCTTATGATCGCTAGCTTGAGTGTCCAATTTATAAGCTTTGATTCTTTATTCTTTGACTCATTATTTAAAATTCCATTTTAACATTCATCTTGTGAACTTTGCTAACTTGATACTCCATGATGAATTGAATAGTGAAATCGGGCTTAGCGAGCATAGGGGCCTCTATCATGAGCTGCTTTAATTGTTCAAAAGCTCGTTGGCATTCTAGTTGCCATAAGAATTGATCCTTGCAGAGCAGAGCTGTCAAAGGTCCAACCATGGTGGCGTATCCTCAGATAAATTTTTGGTAGAAACATGTCAGACCGAGAAAACCCCTTAATTCAGAAGGAGAAGAGAGTGTGAGCCACTTGACCATCATCTGGATTTTAGTTGGGTCAAGGGAAACTCCTTGAGCCTACACAATGTGGCCGAGATAGTGCAATTGGTTTCTGGCAAATAGGCATTTAGATCGGCATATGTAGAACTGTCCCTGCAAGATAGATGACATAACCGCCTCCAGATGTACAGTATGTGAGGGTAATGATGGACTGTAAACCAAAATGTCATCGAAAAACACAGCCAGAAACTTGCAGAGGAAAGGTTTTAAGAGCTCATTCATGGTGGCCTGAAAAGTGGATGACACGTTGCAAAGGCCGAACGACATAACTTTGAACTCATAATGCCCTTGGTGAGTACGAAAGGCTGTTTTGGGAATGTCGTTCTCTGCCATACGGGTTTGATGGAAACCTTGGCGCAGATCAAGTTTAGAAAACCAGGATGCATGTCCCAATTTGTCGAGCAACTCATTGATGGTGGGCATGGGGAAATGGTCCTTCACCGTGATTGCATTGAGTGCCCGATAATCAACACAGCACCGCCAACAGTCGTCCTTCTTTTTTACAAGGAGAATAGGGGAGGAGAAGGGGCTTTGGCTGTTTGTATCAGGCCGACATCAAGCATAGTAGTCACTTGTTTCTCGAGCTTGGATTTCTGGCAATACGAATATCGATATGGTTTGACATTCACAGGGCTATAATTGGGCAATAGATGGATGTGGTGGGTGATGGAGTGGTGATGGTGGAGGTTGTTGGGTTCTTGGAAAATATGGTCGAATTGGGAGAGAAGGGAGGTGATAGCTGGGGGTGGAAGATGGTCATGGAGGGATTGGGGATAGGTGAAACAAGGAAGAAATGCTTTGCGTCTATGTAAAGTGTTTCACCTGTTGGGTTGAGGCAGTGGCCGGGTGTAGGGGTACATCGGCGTGAAGGATAATAGGCTGACCCAAATAGGAGAAGGTGAGGGTGGTGTAATCTGGGGAAAAACTTTATACACCAGTATAAAGACTAATAGACCCAGAAAGGTTTTTAAATGCCCATAATACCCTTCATTGTTTATAATGGAAGCTGAGGTGCAGAGTGCAGAGGGAAGGGAGTACGTTGCGGTTCCATGAACAAGGTTTCATTTTGTTAGTGGTTGAGTGTATTGTGAGTAGTAGCGGTTGGCTGTGGTTGTTTTTGGGTTGGTCGGAGTCGCAGATGGTGGTGGAGCAGTGGTGGGCGAAGGTACGCTGAGTTTTTGTAGTTAACGGATTATGTAATCCGTAAATTCCATACGGATTATGGAATCCGTAGGATTATATAAGTTTTGTTGGTCCGTATGAACAGCATGGATTAACCAATCCGTAAGAACGTTCTTACGGATTAACCAATCCGTAAGGTTCAAATGGATTGACTGGTCCGTGTGCAGTATACGAATTTACTGATCTGTATACTTCTTACGGATTTACTAATGCGTATACCTTAAAAATTCAAAAAAATATGCAAAATTTATTTTGATTATACAAAAAATTATTTTCATTAATGATAGTTTTGTTTTGTCAGTTATTTAAATTTAGTTGTCAACATGAACGACAATGATTGGATGTATGACTGTATTATGTCTGAAGAAATAGACATAAATAAAGATACTAGAGATGAACCTAGTGCGTTTCAAAAAGTTGATTATTCTACAGCCTTCAATACATCTGAGGTATTTATATTATTTGATAATCGGTGAAATTTTTTAAATACATTATTTATGGAAGTTTAACATTTTTTTATCAATTTTTGTAGGTGTTCCCTTCTCGTGAGGATGTTTTAAAATGGGCTAGAAATGTTGCTTATGAAAATGATTTTGTAGCTGTTATAATGAGGTCAGACACATCAACTTGAAAGAAGGGAAGAACATCATTTGTTTTAATTGGTTGTGAAAGGAGTGGAAAATATAGAGCATTCAACAAAAACATGGTACCTATAGTGACTAGTACTAAAAAATGTGGTTGTCCGTTTAAGTTGCGAGCCAAACCATTGTCGGGAGGTGAAGGGTGGATGGTGAAATTATTATGTGGCACACATAATCATGCTTTGGCAGAGTCATTATGTGGACACCCATATGCTGGTCGACTGACAGAGGATGAGAAGATTGTTGTGCATGATATGACAAGGTCGATGGTGAAACCTAAGAATATTCTCCTAACTTTGAAAGACCATAATCCCAATAATTGTACATCTTTGAAGCAAGTAATGAATATAAGATATACATATCATACGCGTATCAGAGAAGGTAATACTGAATTGCAACATTTAATGAAGCTTCTGGAACGTGACATGTATTTTCATTGGCATAGAGTGAAGGATGAAAATGTCATCCGTGACCTATTTTGGACACATCCAGGTGCAGTGAAGTTGACCAATGCATATCATGTTGTTTTCCTCCTAGACAACACATACAAAACAAACAGGTACAGTCTTCCGTTACTTGATATTGTTGGTGTCACTCCTACTGGGATGATGTTCTCAGCTGCATTTGCTTTGTTAGAAGCTGAACGCATAGACAATGTTGTTTGGGCCCTACAACGTTTTAGAGGCATATTTTTGAAAAATGAATTTTTCCCAAAGGTCATTGTGACTGATAAAGATTTAGCATTGATGAGTGCAGTTACAACTGTGTTCCCTATGTGTACCAATTTACTGTGTCGGTTCCACATTGAAAAAAATGTGAAGGCAAAATGTAAAACTTTTATTCGACAGAGTAACGCATGGGAGTATGTGATGGAAGCTTGGGGGAGTCTTGTGGATTGTGATAATGAGAATAATTATGCTGATTGTATTACAAAGTTTGAAGTTGTGTGTTCGCCATGGCCAACGTTTGTTGATTACGTGAAGCAAACATGGTTGAATCCACACAAAGAAAAATTTGTTTAGCATGGACAAAACAACTCATGCATTTGGGTAACACAGCCACTAACAGGTTAGAAAATCTGTAACTTTTGTTAACTTGATGTTGACTTATTGTTGATGTGGGGGATCCTTTTTCACTTTTTTAATTTGAGTGCAGGGTTGAGTTTGCCCATTCGACATTGAAGAGACTATTGCAGAATAGTCTTGGCGATCTTTGTAGTGTGTGGGATGCAATGCACAACATGTTGACTTTGCAACATACTGAAATTAGGGCATCTTTAGAGAAAAGCACACATATCGTGGGCCATGTGTTTAAAGTAACGCTCTACAAAAGACTAATTGGCATGGTGTCTAGGTATGCATTAAACCAAATAGCTGCAGAGTATGAGCGAGTCCATTATGCAGGCAAAAATAAAACTCGTTGTGGATGTGTCATGAGAACCACGCATGGATTGCCTTGTGCATGTGAGCTAGCTAAGTATATTATTGGGAGCATACCTATTCATGTTGTTTGTATTTTTTGGCAGAGGTTAAGTTTTGAAGATCAAGGTTTAGATGAGTGTCAGGTCGACATAATTGAAGAGATGGAAGCCATATCTAAGCGCTTTGACAACCTTGACATTTGTGGGAAGGTAACTTTAAAGACAAAACTTAGACAAATTGCATTTCCTGACAAAAATTCAATGTGTCCTCCTTCTGAAAAGGTAAAAACAAAAGGTGCTCAAAAGAAGTCAGTGTGGTAACACGCCAGATCAACCAAGCGGGATCCATCTTACTGGGAGTATGTCGATGAATTACATTCTGTGTAAAATAGTTGTTCCACTCCAAAACCATCCGCTACATCTTCAGAAAATGACAGACATACCAAGAGGAAGCTGCCTATGCTGGACCAATTTCATACTTCTATGCACAATTATACTATAGATATCACTGATGTTAAAGCGGATGGTAATTGTGGATTTCGTGTAATTGCTGCCTTGCTAGGATATGGTGAAGAATCCTGGCCTTTGGTACGCAATCATTTGCTCAAAGAACTTGCAGAATGGTCTGATGAATATATAGCCTTGTTTGGTGGATTTGATAGATTTGAGCATTTGAAACGTGTGATGACTCTGATGCCTGGCGCGGCTGGCGCGAGTTTTGGTGCGGTCAGCGCCAGGATTTCTCAGTAGAAAACCAGGTCTGGAGTGCGGCGCGGTTAGTGCCACAAACCCTCCAGAAAATCAGTTTTCTCTGGAAACTCATGCGGTCAGCGCCATTGGTGGCGCGGGTGGCGCCATTGGTTTTGGGCCAACGCGGACAGCGCCATTGGTGGCGCGAGTCACGCCACAAGTGCCTTGGAAAGCCATTTTCCTCTGGAATCCAGTGCGGTCGGCGCCAGGAGTGGCGCAGTCAGCGCCACAGGTTTTGAAAGCTGTGGCGCGGGTAGCGCAGGACCTCTGACAGAGTTGGTATAAAAGGCTCAAGTCACGATTTTTGAAGAAGAAAGCCCCTTCTTCTTCCCCAGAACGCCCAACAACCATTTTTGAACCTCCCCAAGCTTCCTAAGCCTTGGGTTGGTCACCAAATCACTTCCTTTAAACACCAATCTTCCTAGAAACACCTAGTGAGCTTGAATCCTTCATCAATCCTCCCTAAAAACCCCCAAATTCTAGAATCCCTTTCTCAAGGGAAGTTCCTAGAACTTGAGTTCGGCAAGGAACGGCGGCTATTCGTGGGCACCCAAGCTAGGGGGAGTCGTCCTTGGGCCTTCCTTGTCATCCTTGAGGTAAGCAACTAAAGTTTCACCACTTAATTTTGAGTTGGGGTTTTGGGTGAATAATGACCCATTTGTGATAGAGCTAGAATTAGCTTTGGGTTCTTTAGAAATATATGCTTAGAATGTGATGTAGATGAAGGATCAGCTCTCAATTGTTGATTTGGTGAACTTTAGTTTGTTGGCTCTATATAATGCATGTTTTGGTAGTATGCTGAGTTGCTAAGCCTTGTTTTAACATGCTAGAGGTTGATGACTTTGATGGCCTTAGAAGGCTATTAGAACGGTGCTTTGTGTGTGGAAGAACCGTTTAAGCCAATTGTGGGCCTTTGGTCAGTTTTGAGCTTTGAGCTCCTGATGTTGGCTTGTACCGGTGTCTTGTGAAGACACCAATGCTTTGGCTAGGCCAAGCTAGACCATTGAGGGTCTCTGAGTGGTGTTTGGTTGAACACTGAGGAACCATAGGCTAGATGACATGGTGGTTTGGAAAGGATTGTGAGTCCTTTCGTTGAACGGCTGTGAACCGTATTAAGCCTTGTGTTTTGTAGCTGTATGAATGATTGATGTATGTATATGTGCCTTGTATAGGGCGTGACACTGCGGGTGTCAGTTGCGTAGGCCACCGAGCAGGGAAAGAACCGCAGAGCTCAACTTTGCCAGGTAAGTTCTTGGTCCCTTGGGGATGTTTCCCACTTGTTTGTGCTCCACCATACTCCGAGGGAGTAGTGGTTACATTCATGATGCATGCATTAGTGGTTGTTGCATACCCATGATAATATATGCTTGTATCGACGCTTGAGATATGTATGATACCTGTTGATAGATCTTCTGGCCAGTTAGATAGATATGGACCTCCCTAGGAGATGGTTTCCTCCTAGTTGGTTTGCTCATGGGTGATGATGATCCCGGGGTGATGATGATCCCCTAAGACCATAGAGATAGGTGTATCCCGTTGCGGTTGATGGCCTATTCTCGGAGGTACCATATACGTGCGTCCATGCATAAGGGATAGCTCCCGATGGGACGGCACGAGTGTGAATTCCGGTTTCACACTGAGGTTTGGTGTTGACTGGGTCCACCTTACATTAGAGCTAGATGACTTGCTTGTATTATTATGAGGGCTGGGAGGCCAATTGCTTGTGATACCTGATGACGTGTGTCATGGTGAGTGAGCCAGGGTGGAGGAGGTTCCTCCAAGGACCCTGAGCTTATTGAGATGTATATCTCACCCCGTGTGGGGCTTATGTTGTTTCAGGTGACTCCTCTGGCAGAGAGGAGTGGTCTCAGGGCGGGAGGCCCCTTTAGAGACAGTGTTGCTTGGTTGTGAAGTAGCAGTGGAAGCTTGGAGCTCGGCTCAGCTTTTTGATTGTTTTGTACCCATGTAGAGGGAAGACATGTGCGTGTACATGTATTTTGAGCTGTTCATGTACTTTGAGCTATGTATATATTGTGTATATGCCCTCGTGTGAGGAAGGATCCTTGGGATCAAAGCACACAGACGCTTATTCTTTTGTATAGACACTTCGAGTATCAGACTTTGTAAATGTACTTAAACCGCTTATGTTATGAAATGGTTGTTTCCTCCTGTTTATATCTTTGAGACATTGATGTTATCTGCCTATATTTATGTTGTATGAACTGGATCAGCAGGGGTGTGAGTGGTTGGTTTATGCTGAGATAATTTATCCATACATAATGTAATCAAGGAATATGGTTTGAATTACGCTTC
>PYAF01004366.1:92508-102557 GCA_007407185.1 Glycine tomentella | reverse complement strand
TTGAGACATTGATGTTATCTGCCTATATTTATGTTGTATGAACTGGATCAGCAGGGGTGTGAGTGGTTGGTTTATGCTGAGATAATTTATCCATACATAATGTAATCAAGGAATATGGTTTGAATTACGCTTCCGTAAAATGTTTTAATTACTGTGATTAAGCGCTAATTCTGATCTATTCATAAAGATAATACACCGGGTGCACATGGAGTGTTACAAAACGGTCCCTACTTGTTGATGGGTTGTCAAAGGTAACAAAAATGAAATTATGGGAACTTTTAATGCATATTTATTTTACTTATATTTAGAGGTATTCTTTGTTAATGGCAGGTAATCATTGATAAGTGGATGGATATTACCGATTTAGGATACGTCATTGCGTCAAGGTATAACATCGTTCTCGTTTCTCTGTCTCTCCAACAAAGTATGACGTTTTTCCCATTGAGAAGTCAACCGCCTACAGATGCCACTGTTCATCGCATTTTATGTATTCGTCATGTATTTGGTAACCATTTTGTTCAGGTATTTGATTGTCAATACTGTTTTTTGCCTAGTTTTGCCACAAATGATAACAAACTCTAATGTTTATACTTATTGCAGGTTGCATTGACACCTGCATGTCCTATTCCGCCACCTGCAATGTTATGGTCATCAAATTGTTACAATGTTGCAAAGCAATGGTTACTTCCTTACCAAGACAGAATGCAAGCATATAGTCAGCTCAAGCGTGTGCGTATTGAATATGTTAACTTACGAGATTAGTGTGGACAGTGTTATTAGCTATGATATGTTGTTTAATGACATGTTTAACCATGAATACCATGTTCGGTCATGTATTTAAATTTTGTTTGTCGACAAGAGTATTGTTCAAAGTCAATATATTTTTATGTAGGTGTGAACTGGACAGAGTAACCAATGTGTTTGCAAGTTTACGGATCAATGAATCCGTATGACTTAAATAATTGAACAAAATTTGAGAAAAACAATTGAGTACAAATATTAACCTGTTAGGTGAAAATAGATATTACGTAAAAATGACATAACTACAATAATGTTGTCTACATCAAGTACGAGTAACAAAACAAAATGTCATGTGACCACATCGAAGGCATATTCTGCCTAAATACAATGAAATAAAATGTGTCCATCAACATCACTACTCGTGCCTCTGCCTCGTCCGTCTTTGTCGCGAATACACACACCCTTCTTTGGTCACAGAACGTGCTATACGTAGTAGGCGCTCAGTAGCGGCATAGGCATCAGTACCACGAGTAACCATATGCAGGTCTAGCATCTCTTGCAAGCCTTCTGCTAGCCTTTGACACGTAGCCTGAACAAATGTGAAAAACATTAGTCCTTAAACAGTAAAGGTTATTAACATCACAATAAAAACAATTGAGTATAAATTGTGATATAGTTGTTTCATACAAAACCATGATGAGGGTCCTCAGATGAAGCTGGAACTGGTGCTGGCTCCTCAGATGAAGCATGTGGATCAGGCAGAGGTTGTCTAACAGGATCACCAATTTGAGGGGGACTCATATATGGATGAGACACATGGAAAAACCACTCCATATACCCAACCACCGTCTGACTCGGATGAGTGACCTGTTCACCAATGACTAGTACGTGGTCCCCGAAATGTATCCATGCCTCTTCGACCTCCTTTGTGCTTGGCGACTCTGTTGACTGAATTTATGGAATTTGTTACACATATCCGAACTGCCTAAGCACTCTCTCCGATAAAAGCCTGACAACATTCGGTCTGCACTGAATATGACCAGAGAATAGAGAAATGATGTCGAACTCTCTATGCGCACGATGATTGCCATAGGGAGTCCAACATACATCCTCCGGAACCAATCTGTCTAGGCGCCTACGATAACTGCTGCACGGTAATGCCTGGGCAGGCTTCCATCGACACGCACATGGTTGTGTCTCCAGGTAACTATGGTCAGCAGTGACATTTCCAATGGATGGGAAATGTTCATAGATCCAAGTCTACACCAAAATGAACAACATTAATTAGATATCATGAATAAATTTTAGCTAATTAATTCCTATACTCTAGTAAGAAAACACTGCAAACCATTACCTGCAACAACGTGATATAGCCGACAAGATGTTTATCGTGGTGTTGACATGCATAGTTCAGATTAACATACATGTGAACCAATGCTACCGCACCCTAAGCATATCGGCCTGAGTCTTCTAGATCACAGAATGCCTCCAAAAACACCACACCAATGTGTGTTGCACTCTTGTTGGCAAAGAGTGTGCACCTAACCAGATGAAGCAAGTATGCTCTGGCTGCTACTCTCCACCTCATCTGCTGACATCTCACAGCATAGATGTCTCGCAGCCAAGACAAGTGCACGTATGTCCCATGGCAATGCTCCATCTCTGCTCAGGCTTCTTCAGGGGATACCTCAAGCAAGTCAACAAGCAAACGAACTCCCTACCCAACATCAATAGTCTCGTGCAATAACAAATCTCCTTCGATGGGGATATGCAATAGCGACGCAACATCATCCAGAGTGATCATCAGCTCCCCGACAGGCAGATGGAAGCTGCTGGTCTCCGAGTGCCACCTTTCTACAAATGCCAAGAGCAACCCCCTGACTGAGCATGAAATCAACGGGGCTAAGCCGCTAGCAGCAACCAGTTCTTCGATCTCGGGTGCAGGCCGCCCAAATTTACTAACTTTTCTTCCGTGCGACGCCAATTTCAACTCACCACGTTCCTGCAAACAAATTACTTGAATGTCAGTCATATAGTTAATTAATCAAACCACATTACTCAATAAAAATTAAAACAACTACCTGTCCTTCCCACACTCGAACAACCACATGGTCAGCGTACTTCGTCAAAACTGAACAATCCTGCGGCCCACCTGGATAAGATTGTATTTCATCACCTCCACCCTCCATGGCAGGGATATCAGCCTCAACACGCCGCTCCTCAACACCACCATCTTGAGCCGAAGGATCAACAACACCTACCCGTGGCCTTTGTCTTCTGGCAGATGCCGTATCCTACGACGTTGGGGGGCTGCCTCTTCATTCACGCTATTCCCTCTACCAGATCCTCTGCCTACATGTCCACCTACTGCCTCATGTCCTCCTCGTGTTCTAGCCATAATCTGATAAAAAACTGTGGTTAATATCATAAGATCATAAGTGGTATAATGGCATAAGAGTAATAATCCACACCTAATTAAGTGATGGAATCATGATCACCACTACCAAAGGTTAGCATAACTGGTATAATACCATAACAACAATAAGGCACAACCAAAATACACAATTAAATGGCAAAGTAAGAAATCTCTAACTCTAGCCTCGTCCTCTAAGCCCCCTAAATGACCTATAACAGAACTGAACTTCTCCATCATGTCAAAGCCCCTTAAATGGCCTATAACAAAGAACTGTAAGCCTTTCTACACACTAACATGATATTGTATTTAGTGCATCAGGATTCAATTTGGAAGCATCGAGACCCGTACCAAAACCAACAATTGGAAGCATCATAACCAATACCAAAACCAACATTACAAGCAAACCAAATATTATCTGAGTAAACTAGTTCAAACATGATTCAATAAAAAATCACAAACCACCATAATTGGATCTATGACGTAATGTATAACCAAATTAATTAACCAAATATAATGCTTCTTTGATCCAATAATCAATATTATCATCAATAAAAAATATCTAATTATATAATCTAATCTAATTAAATTTTCTAAGGACTCAAATATGTAAAATAGCCAAAAAAATACAATTCATTTCATCACAAATTTAAAATGCCTCAATTCTGAACTCCATACGGATTGAGTAATCTGTACATTACTTACGGATTAACCAATCCGTAAGACTATTACGGATTACTCAATCCATATGAAGCATACGGATCCTGTAATCCATGAACTTCATACGGATTGAGTAATCCGTAATTGGCTTACGTAAGTAACATACGGATTACTCAATCCGTATGAAGTTCACGGATTACATGATCCGTATGCTTCATACGGATTGAGTAATCCCACTCACTTCTATGGATTACCAATCCCACTCACTTCTACGGATTAATCAATCCGTATGGAGTACACGGATTCACCAATCTGTAGCATCCATAACCACACCCCAAAACGAAGACCCACCAACCCAAAACGAAGATGAACTTCACGCCGATTGCCGCAATGAACCACCTCCCACCGTCAACAACCCGAAACGCGCCTCAGGTCACCCCAATGTAACACTTACGCCACCGAACGAAACCAAATCACCGCAACGAAGAAGGAAGACAAAGGTGTATGGTGTATGTGTGAAAGCGGCACTGAATGAATAGTTTAAAGTTAAGTATATAAGCAGGAACATTTTCGGAAATCAACTATTCATTTATAGGTGTATTAATCTTTATATTGGTGTATAAAGTTTTTCCCTGTAATCTGTGATAACTGGGCCCTAGAGTTTTAGCCATTGAAACCCTAAAACAATGTCTGCACCACTGAGGGGCAGGTTAAATAGGTCAAGGGTAAAGGTGTGACCCTGAACAAAAACGGGTACATGGGGCAGGTGGTATCGCAGTCGAGAATACTGTCATTACCCACCTTCACTTGGAGCCCGACCGTTAGAGATGATGGGAGGTTGAGGAATTTAGCGACACGCGACTGAATGAAGTTGTGTGTGCTACCTCCATCCACCAGAATCACGACACGATGGTGAAGAATGGAGTCGTAAATACGAAATGTTTCAGGTGCCGACATCCCCACCAAAGTGTTGAGGCTAATTTGGGGTATGGTGCTGGAATCATGGTCAAGGAAGACTAGGTCACTAGGTGGATCCATCCCCGAAAATGGATCCTGGTGCAAGGATTCCACGTCCTTGTCTGGGATGAAGAGGTGGAGAAGTGGTTTGCAGTGGTGACCGCGAATCCATTTCTCATCGCAATGGTAGCAAAGGCCTTTGTCCCTATGAATGGCCATTTCCTTTGTTTAGAGGCATTTGAAGGGGGACCTTGGGGCCGAGAAGAGCTGAGGGTCCAGCTGGCTGTGGCGGCACGGTCGGGGAAGAAAATGAGTCCGAGAGCCGCGAGGACGGTCATTTATTTTGTCTTCCTAGAGTTTGGCCAAGGCGACGGCCTGAGGGAGAGAAAGCGGTTGGAGAGCTTGGACTTCGCAGCGTAATTCAGGGTTCACTCCGGAAACAAATTAGCTAAGGAGGAAAGGAGGGGCAAGACCCACAATCTTGTTTGTCAGACGTTTGAACTCGGTGAGGTACTCATTAACAGTACCTCGCTGTTGGAGTTTGAACAACGCTCCCTGAGGATCATCGTAGAATGAAAGGGGAAAACGGGACACCAAGGCCTAGAGCATCGTCGGCCACGAGGTGAGAAACCCATTACGGGACATCCACTGGTATCAGCTCAGTGCTGGTCCTTCCATGTAGAACGAAGCAACCCTGATAATCAAAGAATTGGAAAATTTTAAAAATCCAACCTATAGGGTCATGTTCGTCAAAATGGGGAACATTGAGTTTCATGTGAGGCCGGGAGTGTGGTGGTGGGGTAGGTGTTTGGGGAGATTTCTGGGAGGTGGGGGTAGTGGTGAGAGCAGCAAGTCGTTCCAGAATGGAATCGATTTTGCTGTTTGAGCTTGAGATAGAGCATGGTTCTGTGCCAGAGTATTTTGGCCTTGGGTAAGGCAGTTAACAACATCCTCAAGGCGGTTGGTGGTGGTTTGTCATGTATTATGGTCAGGCATGGCAGGTCGGACAAGTTGTTAGGCTACTAAGCTAATGCAAGGAAGTAAAGGGAGTAAATAGGATAACAATTCTCTGTTTATTTCAATTTCCTGGACAATATTTATAGAGGAATACAAGCAGAGGAAATGTTGTTGTCAATCATTGGCCAGCTGCAATAGCACTGAATACAGGGAATAACAGAATTAGTGGCTGGTTTGTTGTAACAGAATTTGCTGATGAGGCAGTGAGAATATTCTGTTGCCTTGTCCTTTTCATGAGCTGGGATTATATGAAATCATTGAGGTGTGTTGGCCTCTTGAGGGTACTCTTTGGTCTGCAAGTATGCACCGTATTGGCAGTATTGCTATCAAAGAAGGTTTGTGTTATGTATATGAAGTATTGTCCCAAGCACATGCAATCAGGAGTAAAGAAAAATGGCCAAAACCAGTGACATCATCAGCTTGTGCTGATTTATTAACAAAGAATTTCCTGTGGCAGTGTCTGTTGCTGCAACCAAGGTAACCAGCAGGGTTAAGAATTTGTGATGGATTTCTTTAAATTCCTTGAACAGACTGTCCACTTGGTCTCTAAGCACGCTCTTGGGTAAAAAAAAAGTTAGACATACTAGAATTATGATGCAATTCTGCTATAAATAAATGTTGCTCAACGCAGAATGTGACAGAAAACACAAACACAACAAAAAAGTGTCCAATTGGTGAATAATAGAAAGAAGAAATGGGATAAAATCGATAGCAGGGTGTGCAAGTGAAGCATGCAAAAGATGTTAGAATCACCTTAAAACAGGGTTAATGATGGGAAATAGCATATAAAATATTTGTGGTTATAGAGTACTTCTAGTTACACTAAGTACTAACCTCATTGAAGTGAAATGATTGGAATTCGGTAGAGGCGCATGTTTGGTTCTTGCTTCCCTGAGATGAGAGGATGAGTGCTTTCTCGTTTGAGAATTGTTGGTTGGAGTGTGAATTGTGATCAAAATATATTGGATGGAATGTTAAATAGGGGCAGAGGATATTGAAAATAAATACAATGACTCTGAATATTCATCTGGGACCTCACCAAGTATTAAACTCTTCTGAGATTTTGGACTTTTGGTCTTAGTTTTTGTTTAATGTTAACTTTTGTTTTAAACTTGGAAAATTCTTGCTGTGTTTAGGAGGGGTTGCTTTTTCTTCGTCGAAGAGGATACTGTCGTGTAATACATAATGGACTAGGTTCTAATTAAACATTTATCACGATATAATTTTTTTTAACTTAGTGTTTAATAGAATTATTAGTATATATCTATATTTTTTGGGTAACCATTTTACGTTTATGATGTAAAGTTGCCTTGTTATTAATGAGGCCTCTTTTTTAAATTATTTTTTTTTCCAAGTTCAAATTCGAAATCTCATTTAAAAAAATTGAGTTGAGTTTTCGCTTGACCAAACTTTTTAGTATTGTATATATATATATATATATATATATATATATTGATAAAGGATTTTGCTAAAATAAATTAGATTGTTGCATTTCATACGTGGATAATAATATTTTTCTTATTTATAATATTAGTTATTAAACTTTAGCTTTAATTAGGTTATTTATTTTGGGATTAATTAGGTTATTTTATTTCTAATAATAAATTCTCATTGTCCTTTTATAAGACCTTTCACTATAGCGAAGACAAGGGTACTTACATAATATGCAAATTGACAAAAAGTAAAGTATGTAAGAACATGTACTTGACTTTGTGCTACCTCCATCTTTCAGTTGCATGAAAAAACAAGAGCTAACTAGGCAATTGGATTTTAGCTAGAAACGCGTATATTTGATCTGTTTGTATCTAATATATTTTTGTATTTATAATAAGCAAGTTTTATTTTGGAATTTTCTGTAAGATATATATTTGATCATTTCATCAGGTCGTTGAGTTCTTCTTTTCATCACAAAATAGTGTCGAAGCTTACTAAAGAGAGTTTCAAGTCTAAAGGGTTTGTTAACAACTCATTATTAATTGAATAAGTATATATTAGTTGCAACTTTATAGTTTATTTATTACTTTACAATTTTAATTTGTTGTATATTAATTTCCTATTGAAGTCACTTCGTAAATTTACTGTTTATTACTATAAAGTGAAGATCATATACGATATTGTAAGTTTGGAAATTAAAAAATATTTTTTTAAAGACTTTATGTACTTCTTTGATATTTAAGCGCATGCAATAATTTTATTTTTATTTTGAAATTTTATAAATAAATACATTAAAATGAAACGTGTAATAACAACAGATTAAATTACTGACAATTTTAATAGTCACTAAACATAGATTTAAATTGGTAAATTAATTCCTGTCAATTTTAAATGCCACCATCGCATAAGTTATTTCTCATATTTACTTTTATTCAATCACAGTTTTAATTCCCCACAAAATACAATTTTGCATAAAACTTACTCTAAATATTTCTCAAACATTATAATTTTATACAGTGTGGAATTAAGAATCCTCAACAATTATTTGAGCGGAAGTTAAAACCGGCATAAATCTACTTCTGAAACCACACCTAAAACAGTAAAACCTTCTATTTTTGGTAATTCAATGTTAAATAATTTTTTTTTAGGACGTAAATGTTTAAAGTTGGAGAGAACATAGTTTGTCCAAAATGTTTTTTGGTCAAAGAGGCATCGACGTATCCTGTTGTCCAAGTAAAAGAAGTACTTTTTTTGTAAATAAAAAGAGAAGCCACTTCCCGATCGAGTTTAAAACCAAACGTATTATACGCGAGTTTGAGAACCTATATAAGATTCTTCCTTGTAGCATTTGTTGAATGATATAAGTTTCCTATTTACATTAGCCTGTCCAGTGGTTGACCTACACTGGAGCACGTGTCCGCACGTGCAGACATAAAAGTTTTGAAAAGCATGAGCTTTTATCGTCGTGAGCTTCTCTCTCTCTCTCTGGTACGTTTTACCATTTTCTTTCTTCTTCTTCTTTTTTTGCTTTTTCTTTCAAAAAAATCAGCAACAATCTCATTTATCTTCTGATATCATTGACTGTACCATCTTTTATTTCTTCAGTTAAAATACTAACTCTTCTTTGTTCACTATGTGAAAACTTGAAAGGTGTTATTTTTCATTTTCATTATTTGTATATATACTGTTTGACAAAATGCCTGCATGTATGTTTGTTTTTGGTAATTATACCCAATTGTAGTCTCTAGTGGTATTGATATTTGGATTACTTTCAATAACTTTTTTCCTTTTTAATTTCCTAATGTCTTTTCCTTTTAACTATAACTCATATCTCAATAATTCATTTTACTCCTTTACCCATCATTCATTATTGCATTTGCATTCTGACTAAAGAGAAAACATGGAAAAGAAAATCTATTAGTATAAAAGTTACTTGCATTTGTTTAATTGTTCAAAAGGTTGTAATATATTCTCTCTGACTTCTTAAAATATGTCTTCCCTGTCCTGAGGAAACATTTGGAGAATTTGAAGGATGTTAAGTGCTCCAATTTCTCTAATGTTAGAGTATATTCTCATATTTTTTTTTTTATTTGTAAAATTTGAAGCTAAATGATTGGTCAAACTATTATATGTATCTTGTTACAAAAGTAGCTACATTTTGAGCGGACTTATAACCTTATACATAAAATATTGATTTTAATTTTCGTTACAAAAAAAAATTTCGAGGGCGCTGTCCCCGAACCCCCGAACCTCACCATTAAGTATACGGACATAAATAAATTTTTCTGGGTTCGTCACTAAGTCTTTATGTGCTTTTCTAACATAAAAGTTATCATGTTTAAAAGATTTTTAAACAACTAAATAATATTTAAAAAATTAAAACACCAAATGAGGTTAACTTATAATAGTTTTCAGAAAATAAAATATATTATCAAATTAAATACTATTTTTAAAAAATTATCAAAACACGTAAGTATACATACTACATTTTTTTAGTAAATACAAGTACATACTACATATACTACATATGTTATATGTTATGTTAAGTGAGTTAGTTTGTAACTTTTTTTTATTAGCTAAAAAAATGATTGTGTGGTAAATAATTTTTTTAATAACTTAATAAATCTTAGTACTATTTGAAATAACATTTTTTAGTTTTTAACTTTTTGTATTTTTTATCCTTAATTCATTTGTCCAATTCTTACTTATTCTTTTTAAATAAATCATAGTTTTATTATTTTTTATTTATTTCAACAATAAGTTTTATATAATACTTATACTTTAATAAACTAGTTTTTTTTTACTTCTGACTAACTTTTTAGCTTCT
>PYAF01004366.1:74128-92408 GCA_007407185.1 Glycine tomentella | reverse complement strand
ATATTCTAAAGGGTTAACTATATTTTTAATTCCTAAATTTTTTCTAAATTTGATTTTTAATCCCTAAACAAAAATTTTACCTATCAAGGTTCCTGAAACTTTTTTTATTAAGATTTTAGTCCCTATACTTTTACTTTTGAAAAATTCAACTTTTTTTAGTCTTTGAAACCTAGTTAAATAAATAAAAATAATGACTTCAAATTTTTATTTAGAGACTAAAAATTAAAATTTTTAAAAGTTCAATGATTTTGACTTATCAAACAAAAATTTAAGAACTAAAAATTTTAATAAGAAAATTGAGAGACTTTTATAGGTTAAATTTTTATTTAGGACTAAAAATTGAATTTAAAAAAGTTTAGAAAATAAAATGTTAGTTAACCCTATTCTAAAATAAGCAAAGCAATTAAATGTATCTAAATTAGATCAATTAAAAATCCAGATTTATTTGCTGAAAGAAGTTATGTAAACTGAATGTAGTTAAAGCAAAACTACAATTAAAAAGTGCTAATATGATACATGCAGCTGATTAGTGATTAATTAATGTTGAATTGTATTAATTTTGATAGCATAAATTTTAAATTATTAATTATTTGTAATTAAAATACATATCTAAATTAATTTCAACCATAAATTAAACTATAATGATCATTTGCGCAAATTTACTTGCACTAAAGTTATGTACCACTTACGTGACTATATATATGATAATACGTAAAGAAATCAGATGTATAATTTTCTTCTTAAATATTTTTTTTATCTTTAGTGTTTTTTTATTTTTCATTCTTATAATTTTTATTTTATTTTTATTTCTTGCAATTTTTTTCTTGTGACATTTTAGACAACACTTTTTTTATTATTCAAATTGTTATTTAAAGTTCGACGAAAAATAAAATAAACATAAATTATAAAAACTAAAAAATAAGGTCAATGCAAGAGTAAAATAAATAAAACTTAAGTTTTAGGTCCAGAAAAAATATATTTTCTTTTAATTTTTATTAAGCAAGAAAGATCATATATTGAAAAAAAAATCACATTATGACAAAAAAAAAAAAATATAACTCTCGTTCGCTCTGTTGGATTGAACCTGCTTAAAAAAATTATAAACACAAAAATAAAAAATACTAAATTACAATATCTAAAACTATATTTAAACTTTGATTTTATTTGTGTTTGTGTTAGATTTATCTCAAGTCCATCATTTCTATTTTTTGACTTAACATCTATTTTGCATTCATATCTCCATTTTAAGACATGAGTGGAAATACGACTGACTGACTGACTGAGCACCCTCCATTAAGCAGTAAAAAATAGAACACATTTATTCAATCAATCCAACAATAGATTCTTCCTTACTCAAGACTAGAAACTCAACTTAAAATAAGGAAACCATGAAAATACCAAACAAAGCATAATTGAGAAAAATGACAATAAACAAGTGTGAACAGCGTCTGGCAGGGGTGCTCTGCTTTTGTCTACAGAGGAAGTAACCCAGAGCTTCTTCGAGCAGAAACATACATATACACGACTAATATGAAAATTCCAACCCACAAGGCCAAAGTGATAATAGCAACAGTGAATGAGATGACGGCCAAAGCCAGAAATGAAGCAGCACCTCCCACAATAAGCATGCCACAAATTATGATTGGAAGAAGGCTTCTGTTATGTTTCTGAAATATTGTCCCGATGATCACCAAGAAGGAGTATACAACGATGCTCAAAACCAGTAGCACCATCAGCTTGTGCTGTTTCATGAACAAAGAGTTTGTTGATGTAACAAGGGCAAACAGCAGTGTTGAGAACCTGTTAATGTTCTCTGACAACTCTTTGAATAGGTTCCTAATCACATTCATTAAGACAAAATAAATAAAAAATGATATGCATTAATTTTAAGTGCAACTCAATGCTGACGGAAAACTGATATACTACTAATAATGTTGTCCATTTACTCAATAATAGAAAGAAAAAGGAAATTAAAATAAGTGAGCAGGGTGTGTGAGTGAGGCATGTAAAAGATTATGAAATGTTAGCTAGAACTAGTAGCACCTTCAAACAAAGTTATGGTGTGAAAACTAAAAGGCATGAACAAGTATTTCTTGGGATATATAGAGTGGTAATAATTATATATACTGATTCCTGACCTGATTGAGGTGAAGTGAATGGAATTCGTAGCAGACATGTCGTGTTTTTTCTTTCTTTTGTTTCTTCTTCTCTCAGGTTCTGAGCTGAGAACAAATGATTTGGTTTTCTTTGAGTACGATGAGAGTATGATGAGAGTATTTATAAACTTTTGGAATAAATCTAAGTTCCATTTCGACTAAAGATAATGTCAAGATAAAGTATATAATTAGGAGACAATCCTCACCAAAGTTAACTTTTAAGATTGAATTAGGTTTAAATTCACATTCTAAGATGGTATCAGAACCTATCATAGATTTATTAATGGACTACCTACCATATTATTCATGTATCAAGCTCAAAAGTGTGTGTTAGACGTAAAGGGGTGTATTGGGAAAAATGAGAACTACCCACCATATTATTCACGCTCCAAAAGTGTGTGTTAGATGTAAGGAGGTGTATTGGAAAAAATCCAAGTCTCAAGCCCAAAAGTATGTGTTAGCCCAAAAGTATTAGAAAAAATGGAAGTCTGATGTCCAAAAGTATATGTTAGTCCAAAAACATGGGTTAAAGGTAACGAGATGTATTGAAAAAAATCCAAATCTTACATCATTAAGAGATAACTTCAAAATAGAGTATATAAACCCTTACAGTCACGTTCTAAGATAAACAAAAAGTATGACAACTTTTCGATCTGCTTGATTCCCAACGTACTAAACGTTTTCGTTTTAAACGTATTTTATGCCACTCGTGTAGGGAGGGAGAAACAGACTAATAGGCTATCGTTAATTGATTTCTCTCTTTCACTGTCACACAATCTTTCTTCAAGAAATTGTCCAGTTCTTGTTGAATGTCAGCATGTACTTTATGACTTCCAAAATTAATTTTCACTCTGTTTCGGTAGAAATGTCTATTCTTCTTCGAAAATGATAACCGTCAGGTTTTTATACCGACGTAAATTCATAAGATGAAGTGTGTGTTTGGATTTAATATCAATCGAACTTAATTTTATAAATTTAGTTTAGTTAAAAGTAAATTAAATATAATTTTATTAATATTTAAATACTTCTATTTAAAAAATATTTTTATCGAAATGAAACTTGTTCGAATGATATTGATCACAAACACTTTCAAATGTGTAATTATTCAAATAGGTATGAATTTTATAATGTGATATTAATAGTATTATTTATTTTATTATTTTTAAAGTATATTCGAATTGATAACATTTTTAAAAACAGATATTGCTATTATTATAAATTAAAAATAATACGTTTGCAAAAAATGTTAAAATATATACAAAAAATAATTTTTGAGCTCGAATTAGCAATCCAAAATATCTAGAACAACACCAATTGACTTTATATATATATATATATATATATATATATATATATATATATATATATATATATATAAAAGAATAACAGCAATTAAAGGGGAAAAACAAACTAAAGCAAAAAAAATTATGGGGTCCATACTTATTAAAAACATCGAATTATTGCTTTTGTGTCAAGGGACATTCAAATGTTAATTACATTTAACTGGTAATTACATTTAACTAAAAGAAAAGTAAATTTAACAAACATGTGGGTGTGGCATTAAATGACAGGTGAACGGCAGTTTGGGTCTCCAATCGGATAAACAAACACATATGACATTATGGTTGACGAAATATTTCAATTAATTTATAATTTTTTATTAATTGAAAAATTTATATGATTATTTGATAAATGAAATTGTTTAATATTTTTTAACGTTTTTTAAACATTATTTGAGGTAACTTTTTTAAAAAATTTATAATTTCTAATTTTTATATTTATTTCCTTTTTGTCTTTGAATATTTATTAGATTTTTTTAATATTTTCTATTTAAGATAAAAATTTATTATTTTTTATTCTTTATGTTTATATTTTTTATTAAAGGTAAAAATTTTACTCCTCACCAGAAAATCAAATTGCACACAACTATGCTAGGAAGTAAAAGGAAGATTGAAGTAAAAGTTATCTTTTGATGAAAGAAAAAAACATAATTCTAACTCGCCAATTATTTCATATCTGAACGAGAAAGTCACAATATGACTTTTTGTGAGGTCTACAAGTAAGACTTCCACTATCATGCACGGTTGAATTGAACAAGTAGAGAATTTTCTATCTGACATATACAATCGAGCCAAGAGAAGACAAGCAGTGTAAAGAGGTGTCAAATGATGTGTTTTCATCGGAAGATGATTCTGACTAACCTGACTCGTCAAACCTTATCCACAACCGGACGTTGTTGGTTTTCTTTTTTGCCTTCATCAACGTGCTACTGCTAGTGGCAACGATGAAACAATTGTTGTGCTTAGGGAGGCTGCAGCGAAGATGGAAGCAAGGACAAGGCAATGGTCTTTTGGGGTCGATGGCGAGAGGCAGGGTAGCGGATGATGATGATGATGATGATAATAATATTGTTGTTTTTCATGGTTTCAAATCCATTTTTACTTTCTTTACTTAATGATTTTTTATTTTTTAAATAAGAAAATATAGTAACAATTTTTAGTCGCCATTATGTTAACTTAACTATTTTAAAATTTAAAACACTAATGGACATTAACGTTTCTAACTAAAAATTGAAAAAAAAACATCAAGCGATACATTTCTTGAATGAAACTTTTAAAACATAATGTATTAAAGCGAAACAAATACTAAACATAATGAATCAAAAGTGGTATTAAACAACTACTAAACATAGTGAAAAAAAATGAATAAAATAATACATTTAGAAAACATAATGGAATAAAATGAAATTTTTAAAATTTAATGTATCAAAGTGAAATAATTATAAAACATAATGAATCAAAAATGATGTTAAGCCATTAAAATGTAATTTTTTTTAATTAGCATTAAGTATAAATTGATATTTACAAATAATGGTCAGAATTAATATTCTATCAATTAAATTAATTTTTAATATATATTATTTATTATCTGATCCTAAGTTATATGGTAACTTTTACATTTTTAGTATAAGAAATTGAAGAGTTTTGTTCAGAATATGTTTCTTAGTCCAAGTAACGTCAACACAACCGCTTGTTGAAGCAAAAGAAGCCTTTATAAAGATTGACAAGGTACACGTTAACAGTACACAACTACACATATACCTGCTCCTTCACACTTATCACTTAATCTTAGCAATTTTTTTTTTTTTTTTGTATAATAAGATATTTTACTTTTATTTTTTCCTTTTCTCAATTTACAAATCAAATAAATAGATTTTTTTTTAATCTCCCTTCGTTAACTAAACCAATCGATCAAATAAAGAGATTTTATTTTCCTATTCCTCTTCCTTTACCTCTGTCCCACTAAATTCTTTCCTTCTCACGCTTTCCTCAAATATGTTGTCAACCTTGATTTATTTACCATCGGAAGTCACTAAGAGAATGGTAATAGACAATAGTTATACAAAATTAAAACTAAAATATGATATGTGCTGCTAAACGGTAACTTTATGATAAAGAATGAATAAGAATTCTCATTTTTTTTATTGGCTAGGAATTCTCATTTTTAACCTCTAACTATTGGTCATCAAAGTAATGAGTTGTGCTTCATACACCATTTTGTATTTCTACTACACCATTAGCAAATAGTGCATTTCCATATTTGCCCTCACTAATAAATTTAAAAAACGCAAATTCTCTCTTCTCCCTCCGCGGCTCCTTTGCGTTCGTTCGTATTCAACTGCGGTTTTCCAGCATCGGTGGTTGGTGGAGTTGATTGGTTTGCTGTGCATTTCATCCATGGTGGTTGGTGGCGTGGTCGGCTGTTGGTGGCGGCACCGGTGAGGTAAGGTTTTTAAACTTGGGTGGTGAAAGGGAGAAGATGGCCCTATACGGATTCGGTAATCTGTATAAGCCATGGATTGGAAATCCGTATAAGTCATACGGATTGGGCAATTCGTATGGGTTATACGGATTACCTGATCCGTATAATCCATACGGATTGCCCAATCCGTATGGCTTATACGGATTGCTTGATCCGTATAGGGCTATTTTCTTTGAAAAAACTGTTTTTAAAATAATTAGGCACAAGATTTTTCATTTGAATATCCAAATATTGATAATGATATGTTTTTTAAATAGTTAGGAACATTATTTTTCATGACATGGTAGGTGACATTGCTTTTGAATCATGCTTGTGGAACCCGAAATGGGATTCTTTTGTTAGAATTGAACATGCTAGGTGACGTTGCATTTGAATCATGGTTGTGGAACCCGAAATGAGATTCTTTTGGTAGAAATGAACATGATAGGTCACAATTGCTTTTGAATCATGCTTGTGGAACCCGAAATGGGATTCTTTTGGTAGAAATGAACATGCTAGGTCACAATTGGTTTTGCATCATGCTTGTGGAATCCGAAATGGGATTGTTATGGTAGAATTTGACATGCTAGGTGACATTGCTTTTGAATCATGCTTGTGGAACCCGAAATGGGATTCTTTTGGTAGAAATGAACATGCTAGGTCACAATTGGTTTTGCATCATGCTTGTGGAACCCGAAATGGGATTGTTACGGTAGAATTTGACATGGTAGGTGACATTGCTTTTGAATCATGCTTGTGGAACCCGAAATGGGATTCTTTTGGTAGAAATGAACATGATAGGTCACAATTGCTTTTGAATCATGCTTGTGGAACCCGAAATGGGATTCTTTTGGTAGAAATGAACATGCTAGGTCACAATTGGTTTTGCATCATGCTTGTGGAACCCGAAATGGGATTGTTATGGTAGAATTTGACATGCTAGGTGACATTGCTTTTGAATCATGCTCTTGTGAATAATCCAAGGAACATGACATGTATAGGAACTACTAAAGGTACTAAAGAAACAAGAACAACAATTCTTTTGGTAGAAATGAACTTGATAGGTCACAATTGCTTTTGAATCATGCTTGTGGAACCCGAATTGGGATTCTTTTGGTAGAAATTGAATAAAACTTTGCATGTGATTTAGTTTGAAGGGATAATCTAATATATAAACAAATGTTGTACAGGGTATGGTTAGGACTAGAGGAGGAATACAGCGGCCGGTTGATGGAGATCATGAGCGGCGTAGGCCGACAGCATCCGTTGGTCGAAAAAGAGCGACTGCTAGTGTTGCTGAGGATCTTCCAGTTGAGGATGCTGCAGTTGAGGATCCTCCAGTTGAGGATGCTGCAGTTGAGGATCATCTAGTTGAGGAACCACATAGACATAGTGATGTACCGGTGACGGATGATGTGGCTTCAGAAGGTTTTCCAGGAGGCCCAGCAGACTGTGCAGTCTTGTGTGCTTATGCGGATCATGTGGTTGTTAAAGTCTGGTCCGAAGAGGTATTTATAAGACAACGAGATGTAGTTTAGGAGAACATGTTTGCTTCTTAATCATTCTAAATATGTGTTCATTGAATTATTGCAGGAACGTCCAGAGCTAAAGTTGGCTTCCCATGGACGTAAGGTAACTAAATTCGGGAAGCCAGCTCCTGAGATTGAGGGGTTAGTGGCTGCTACAGGCCTAAGTCCGCTGATATGGTGTTCTGTAGAGATTGGAAATCGGGGGTTGTTATCTTCATTTGTTGAGAGATGGCACGCAGAGACTTCCAGTTTCCATCTCCCTGTCGGCGAGCTGAGTATTACCCTGGACGACGTCGCCTCCCTCCTGCATATCCCTGTCACGGGCGTCTTCCATTCGTATGAGCAGGTAGACATCGGACACATTATTACTTTGTTGGTGGAGCTGCTCGCCGTTACAGTTGATGAGGCTGAAGCCGAGATGACACAGTGCCACGGGGCATCTGTTCGATTGTCATGGCTTCGAGAGCTTTATTTCAGACTGTGTGACTCTAGGTAGTGGCTACTAGCAGCCAGGGAGTATCTCTTGCACCTTGTTGGCTGCACTTTGTTTGCCAACAAGAGTGTAACACATATAGGCATTCAGTTCTTAGAGCCTTTCCGAGACATTGATGAAGCAGCCGGATTTGCATGGGGAGCTGGTGCTTTGGTGCATATATATGAGAATTTGAGTTATGCATCAAAACACCACGGGAAGCATCTAGCTGGATATATTACTATACTTCAGGTAATCTTGTGTCTCTGTGTGTTGGTGTGGGTTTTATATTAAGAACTATTTTTGACTTTCATCCTTTTAATTTGTAGTGCTGGATCTATGAGCATTTTCCCACGGTGGGTAGCGGGATTGCAGAGGAATCATATGAGGAGACGCAACCGCGTGCCTGTCGCTGGAAGAGTGCGAAGGCGTTACCGCTGACAACCTACCGTGCCCGTATAGACAGGTTGAGACCGGATGACATATGCTGGACACCATATGCGGAGCACAGGCCCATTAGGGATTTTGAGCCCATCAGTTTGTTTTTGGGTTTCATTAGATGGGGTCCTCACGTCGTCAGGTACCTGCCAGACAGGGTGGTGAGGCAGTTTGGCCAGATTCAGCATATTCCAGAGCTGCCTTCGTCAGAAGTCCCATCCCCAGACGATGTTGACGACAGATGGGACCACTACGTGGATTACCTTATATCGACCGGTGACTTGGTGCAGTATCCAAGTCATTGTGTCCCTGGGTATCTGTAGTGGTTCTATCGGGTGTCACATCCATTCATGACTCCGACACGGTATTTAGAGGCCCGTTCACATGCTCCACCTGGGCCCACCACTGATCCAGCTCTGCCCCCTTCAGTTGATGTTCATCCCCATTCACCAGATGCGCCTCCCCATGCATCAGATGGGAGTCTCGATGAGCACATGCCAGCGCATGCAGTGGTAAAAATATACACTTATTTATTTATGCCAAGTGTTATCATATTTTCCAACTGTTAATAATTTAGTGTTCGTGTTTATTTCATTTGTAATTGCAGTCTATTTGCGAACGGCTGGCTGAGAGCTTGCAATCCTTTATAGATGACGGGATGGTTGCAGAGGGCTCCGAGGCATACTCTAGGACGCAACAAATGTTACTCCTAGCTCGTAGTGTCAGGGACTACGGCCTTGTCTACACTCGAGGGGGTCGAGCACGGCATGCACAGTAGAGGCGCCTTTGAGTAGCCCATCATGTGTCACATATATTACTGTTGGACAAAATTATACTTGTATTAGTTTTATGTTTTTTCTGATTATGGACACAGTTGGTCATTTATAAATATATATAGATATTGTTATGCAAAAAAACATGATATTCATTGTTTTTCAATTCCTTCTACACATCTCGTAAGTCTACATGCTCAGTGCGCACATTCATATGGGTGTAATACATTTGCATTCTACTAATATAGTAATTGGGCCAATCTTGTGCTTCGCTGGTACGATGACTACCCCACAACAATGCAGTCAACGGCAACAGACAATTGTCTTTTAAGGAAACCTGTGCCATATAAAAACAGCAAACAATCATGCGTTTATTCCGTTTAAAATTTTTATCATAAAATCAACAAAATACTGTCATACCTGCACAAAGTGGTTACCAAAAACATGACCAATACACAGAATTCGATGAGCGTTGGGATCTCTGGGCGGTTGACTTCTTAGAGGAAAAAACGTCATGCTTTGCTTAAGTGAAAGAGATACCACAATGACATTATATCTTGATGCAATTACATGGCCCATGTCTGTAATATCCATCCACTTGTCCATAGTAACCTGTAAATAAATAGTAATTAAAATACATTTAATCTGTACTATTTGCGTTATTATTAAAGGCATATAATGATTAAACAAAACAAAGGTTTACCTTCGACAATCCATCAACCAGTAGGGGCCGCTTTATACTTTCAAATCTATGTATACCACCAAACAAGGCAATATATCCATCAGTCCACTCTCCAAGTTCTCTGAGCAAATGATTGCGAACCAAAGCCCAAGATTCTTCACCATAATCTAATAAGGCAGCAATCACACGGTACCCGCAATTACCATCTGTTTTGACATCGGTCACATTCAAGATAAACTTCTGCATAAATGGATGAAATTCATCTAGCATCAGAACCATCCCCTGTTGCATTTGAACATCACATGAGGCATTGGACTGTTTTGGAGTGGAACAACTACTTTGCATAGAATGAAACTCGTCTACATACTCAAAGTAAGACGGATCCCTTCTCGTTGACCTTTCGTGCTTTGTCACCTTCTTCTTTGGAGCACCTTTAGTTTTAACCTTATCAGGGGGAGGGCACAGTCCATGCTGTCACAAACTTTTCTTTGTGGGGATTCAACCAAGTGTCCTTAACGTAATCAACAAACGTAGGCCACGGTGCACATGCAACATCGAACTTCATAAGATATTCATCATATTGCTTTTCAGTAGCACAGTCAATAAGACATCTTGCATGACATGATCCCATGCATGACTCTGCCTAACATAAGTTTTACATTTTGCCTTCATATTCTTGTTAATGTGAAACCGACACAATAAATTAGTTGAATCGGGAAAAACAGTTTTCACAGCAGTCATCAAAGTTGAATCTCTATCAGTAACAATAACCTGTGGGATGAATTCAGTTTTCAAAAAAATCCCTCTAAAGCATTCAAGGGCCCAGACAACATTGTTGATGCGTTCAGCCTCTAAATAGGCAAATGCGGCTGAAAATGTCATCCCAGTTGGTGTGACACCAACAATGTCAAGCAAAGGAAGTCTGTACCTATTTGTTTTGTAGGTACTGTCAATAAGGAACACCATATGATATGCATTACTCAGCTGTACTGCATCTGGATGTGCCCAAAACAAGTCACGTACAACATTTTCATCCTTCACTCGATGCCAATGAATATACATGTCGCGTTCAAGAAGTTTCATTAGCTGTTGCATTTTAGTATTATTGCCTCTTGTACGCGTTCGGTATGCATTTCTTGCATTGTAAACTTGCTTCAAACTTGTTACATTATCCGCATTGTGCTCCTTCAAAGTTAACAGAATATTTCTTGGTTTCACCATGGACCTTGTCATATCACCAATAATGATCTTATCCTCCTCAGTTATTCGACCAGCAAATGGGTGTCCACAGAATGACTTAGCCAAAATATGGTTATGATTCCCACATATTAGCTTCACCATCCACCCTTGTCCTCTCGGGATTGGTTTACCCCTCAGCTTAAACGGACACTCACATTTTCTAGTGCTAGTGGTTGAAGGTGTGAAACCTTTTTTCCATGCCCTATATTTTCCACTCCTTTCACAACCAATTAACACAAATGACGATCTTCCCATTTTTCCAGTTTTTGTATCACTCCTCATTATGACCGCTACAAAACCATTTTCAAATGCAACGGTACGAGCTCATTTCAATATCGCATCACGCGATTCAAACACCTAGACAAATGGATAATTAATATTTAATATGTTAAACCGTGTCATATAACAACTTTAAATACATTCATATACAACTAATTACCTCGTTTGTTTGAAACGCTGCAGAACAATTAATTAAACAAGCATTATCCTCAAACGCATTCGGGTCTACACCATTGTCTTCATTGAATTCAAACGCATCATCGTCTACTCCAATGTCTTCCTCCATATTAACTTCTTTTGACATTATATTGTCATAAATCCATTCATCGTTGTCCATCCTAACAAATAACAATTCAATTAAACATAATAAAACTCCATGTGGAACACCATATAAATATACACACGCTTATAATTAATTTGTCCTTATTTATTTTGTTTCATTTTATCTATTGTTATTTTTATACAACAATTAAATTTATTAACTTCATTTAATCAATTAATTTATCAAAACAAACTCAATGTTATGCAAATACATGGTCACAACAATTTTTACATTTTTAAAAAAGCTTTTTTTCCAGCAATTTTCAACCATATGGATTGGCTAATCCGTATGGCTTATACGGATTATCTAATCCGTATGGCTTATATGGATTAGCTAATCCGTATAAGTCATACGGATTAGGTAATCCGTATGTCTTATACGGATTAGCTAATCCGTATAAGCCATACAGATTAGCTAATCCGTATAAGACATACGGATTACGCAATCCGAATAGCTTATACGAATTAGCTGATCCGTATGAGTTATACGGATTACCTAATCCGTATGGATTATACGGATTAGCTAATCCATCTAATCTATACGGATTAGGTAATCCGTATAACTCATACGAATTACCGAATCCGTACGAAATCAACGCACACCACTCACCTTTGCACACTTCGCCGACGGCTCTGCAACTCTGGCAACCACCAACAACCACCCGAAATGAATGAAATGCCACCCAAAAACACCAATGCTGTTGCAATGAAGCTATATGGATGTTGCCCAAAGCTATACGGATGTGGCAATGCTTTTCAAATGAAGCTCAGTTGTCCAAGCTCATATATTTGTGTCCAAAAGCAGCAGGGGTATTTTCGGGATTTTGAAAAAAAATGGTGTAGAAGAACTTTTATATGGTGTATGAAGAAACACTCCAAAGTAATTTGCTCTGTAAAAGAAAAAGAACCAAAGGCTTCACAACAGCCAAAGCAAACCAGCAACTCCAGCCCAATTGTATAGAAATACATAAGCCCAAATTGTACAGATATTTGTTTTTTGTTATAGTTGTAAATATCTTTAGTAAGTACATATTAGAGGATTATAGATAAGAATGAGGTGTACCTCCCAAGCTATAATTTTCGGTTAGTCCTTTTTTGTTCTTATCCTTTCACAGACAACAGGTTGTACATAAATACTCTGCATTGCTTTCATCAATCAACAGTGAAAATCATTTTCTGGTTCTGAGTCTTTTCTGCCATTTGCAGTATTTTCTGTTATGGTATCAAAGCTCCTCTTGGAGCTCTGCTAATCCCTTTTTCTTCTCACCATGTCTAATGTTCACTCTTCTTCTAGTCCAGAAACCACCTCTATTCCAGTCACCTCTACAAACACTTCTGATGGTGATCCAAGTCTTAATCCCTCTAGCCCATTTCACATTCATCCCAGTGAAGGGCCTAGTTCTGTCACCATTAACCCTGTCCTCACCGGCTCAAACTACCATTCCTGGTCTCGTGCCATTCGTATGGCCTTAATTTCTAAAAACAAGATGGGTTTCCTTACTGGTGCTATCACTGAGCCTGCTGCTACTGATCGTTTACACACTTCATGGGAACGTTGTAATACCTTAATCATGTCTTGGCTTCTCAACTCTCTGTCTCCTCCTATTGCTCAAAGTGTCATTTTTTTTACAATGCTGTTGCTATTTGGGATGATCTCAGAGATCGCTTTTCTCAGAGTGACCTTCTTCGTATTGTAGAGCTCCAAGAAGAGATATATGGCTTAAAGCAAGGCTCCCGTCTTGTCTCTGAATACTGCACATCTGTCAAATCTCTATGGGAGGAGCTTGATAATTATCGCTCTTTCCCTAAATGTGCATGTTCTGCCAGGATATATCATCAACAAGACTTTGTTATCCGCTTTCTCAAAGGCTTGGAGGACCGCTTTTCAGTTGTTTGTTCCCAAATCCTTCTCATGGACCCTTTGCCATCAATTTCCCGTGTTTTTCTCTGTGGTTGTGCAACAAGAGCGTCAACACTCTCTTCCTCCTGTCGCAGAAGAACCAAATGCTTTCATCAACTCTGGTTTCACCACTTCCGGCAAGGGACGCAGTGGTGGTGGCCCTCCTGGCAACAACACACGTATTGCTTCTAACAAGAAGTGCCTGTACTGCCACCGCACTGGCCACACCGTTGAAACGTGCTATGCGAAGCATGGCTACCCACCAGGTCATCCACGATACCCGGGTCGTCCCCGCTTAAACCCACGTGATGGCACTACTTCTGTCAACAATGCAGCTCAAGCGACCAGCAACAGCGGCTCCAACGCTTCTGCTGAGGGATCCTCCTCTAATGGATCCAGGCTTCACTTGACCTAGGCCCAATATAAAAATTTAATCAACCTCCTCCAACCACAACTTCCTGATACTGATGGTACAAGCTCAGCCCAGCCCTCGTGGGCCAACATCACTCAAGTGTCTTCACCAACTGGTCCACATTTTTCTAACTCTAATCTTAGTATTTCATTTGCCTTTTGCACCACCTCACTTACACGGTCACATAATCATCATTCTTTTCCCAAACACACTGTCTGTGTCACACACTCACAAAATAACATTCCTTGGATTATTGATTCTGGGGCAACTGATCATATTGCCTCATCTTTAGAGTTTTTTCTTCATTATTCCAAAATCAAAATTGTCCAGATCAATTTACCCAATGATGCTATTGTCTTTGCGCATTTTTCGGGCTCTGTTCAATTTTCCCCAACCTTTATAATCCATGATGTTCTTTATGTTCCCAATTTTAATTTTAATTTGCTCTCTATTTCTAAACTTATCTCTTCCCTAAATTATTTTCTAATTTTCTCTAATGTCCACTGTTATATCTGTTATATCTAGGAAATGGGGTCATTGAAGATGATTGGTTTGGGTAAATTGAAACAAGGCTTTTATCACTTGGACATCAACAAGCATGCGAGTTTGACACAACCTAAAATCTCCTTCATCAATAATTTCACTACACCAACCTTTGGCATTTTAGGCTAGGACACCTCTCCGGAAATCGTCTCAATGTTTTGCACATTAATTTTCCTTCTATTTCTAAGCATGTTGATGATAATTGTGACATTTGTCATTTAGCAAAACAAAAAACATTTTTCATATTCTTCAAGTATTAATAGATCTTGCAAGTTTTGATTTAGTTCATATGGATATTTGGGGACCTTTCTCTAAACCCTCTATTCATGGTCATAAATATTTCTTAACTATTGTTGATGATTTTAGTCGTTATACATGGGTTGTCTTGCTAAAATCAAAAGGGGAAGTCCAAATGCACGTCCATAATTTTATTGCTTTAATTAAGAATCAATTTCATACCACCATTAAGTGTATTCGTTCTGACAATGGGCCCGAATTTTTTCAAAGGGATTATTTTTCATCAAAAGGGATTTTACATCAAGCAAGTTACGTTTATACCCCTCAACAAAATGGACGCGTCGAGCGATAGCATCAACACATTCTCAATGTAGCTAGGGCTCTCATTTTTCAATCTAATCTTCCAAAACATTTTTGGTCCTATGCTATTAGACATGCTGTTTTTTTAATAAATCGTGTTCCTTCCCTTGTTATTAGAAATAAAACTCCTTTTGAGTTATTATATAAAGAACCTCCTAATTTTGATATGATTAAAATTTTTGGGTGTCTTTGTTATGCATCAACAAATCCTTCTCGCCAGAAATTTGATACCCGTTCTAGACGTGGGATTTTTTTGGGTTTCCAAACAGGAACTAAAGGCTATGTCATTTTTGACATCAGCAGCAAAGAAATTTTTATATCACGTAATGTCCTATTCAATGAGACGATTTTTCCTTTCTCACCACCCAATCCAACCCCTCACTCCATTACAAACACACCACCTGCTTATGAAAACAGCCCAATTTATCTTCAAACTCTTCCAGAACTTCAAGTAGACTATTTCCACCGCCTTCCCTTTGAGTAACCCATTCTCTACGTACCCTCAGATTCCCTTGACCCCACACTTCCTTCTCATTCACCTACATCACAAACCAGCAACTCACCATCTCGTTCTCCCTCACCATACCGTCAACCCTCTCCCTTACTGGGCTCCGCTGCTCCGGCACTACCTCCTGCATCACATCACCACCAAATAACATTCCTCTTCCACCATGACATTCCACCCGTGTCACCACTCGCCCACGTTATCTTGATGATTATTATTGCAACACTGCTTCAAGTGATTTAGCTCTTGTTTCAAAGGACTCTAACCAATCCTCTTCACCAATCCTGTATCCTATCCAGTCTGTCGTTGATTATTCTCATGTGTCTTCTTCTCATTCTCATTTTCTGATGTGTCTCAATTCTGAGCAAGAACCAAAGACGTATCAAGAAGCTGTTACCCAATCCTGCTGGCAGGAGGCGATGCAAGCTGAAATTACGGCCTTAATGGAGAATCAAACTTGGGAAATTGTGGCCACACCTCCCTCTGTCAAACCCATTGGATGTAAATGGGTATTTAAAATTAAGAGACGGCCTGATGGATCAGTTGAGCGCTACAAAGCTCGCTTGGTAGCAAAAGGGTATTCGCAAATTGAAGGGATCGACTACTTAGAAACTTTCTCCCCTGTCGTAAAAATGACTACAGTAAGAGTCGTTTTAGCTTTGGCATCCATCCACAATTGGAACTTGCAACAACTCGATGTCAGTAATGCTTTTCTCCATGGAGACCTTTCAGAAGATGTGTATATGGTGATTCCTCCTGGCCTCTCTGTTCATCCTACTAACCAATGCTGCAAACTCAAAAAATCACTTTGTGGTTTGAAACAAGCAAGTCGCAAATGGTACGAAAAATTATCCCTTTTACTTCTGTCTTCTGGATATGTTCAAGCCCATGCTGACCATAGTTTATTTGTCAAAGTTACTGGTTTTGCTTTCACTGCTCTCATTGTTTACGTTGATGATATAGTGCTTACTGGAAATTGTGCCTCTGAAATTTCTAAAATTAAAGCCATTCTTCATTCTCATTTCCACATAAAGGATCTTGGTCAGTTGAAATATTTTTTGGGAATAGAGGTCGCTCATTCCAGCAAAGGAATTTCTATATGTCAACGCAAATATTGTCTAGATTTGATTAAAGATTCTGGTCTCATGGGTTGCAAACCCTCTTCCACTCCAATGGATGATTCCCTGCGTCTTCATCAAGACTCTAGTGAACCTTTAGCTGATCCCTTGTCATATAGACGATTAATAGGTCGCCTCATCTATTTAACCAGCACAAGACCTGTTATAGTCTTTACCACCCAGCAGCTAAGTCAATTCATGGTAGCACCAACTCAGACTCATTTTCAGGCTGCCTTGAGAGTTATTCTTTATCTGAAAGGCTGTCCTGGAAAAGGTTTATTTTTCAGTCGCAAGTCCTCAACATATCTTCTTGGATTCAGTGATGCTGACTGGGCTACGTGTGTAGATACATGACGTTCTATCACTGGTTATTGTTTTTTTTATTGGTAATTCCTTGGTGTCCTGGAAAGCCAAGAAACAATCTACTGTTTCTCGCTCTTCTGCAGAAGCAGAGTACATGGCTCTTGCTTCTGCCACTTGCGAGCTTCAATGGCTCTCTTTCCTCCTTGATGATTTGAGAATTTCAAGTACTAAGTGTCCTGTTCTCTACTGTGACAGCCAAAGCGCATTATACATTGCAGGAAACCCGATTTTTCATGAAAGAACAAAGCATTTAGAAATCGATTGTCACATTGTCCGCGAAAAATTACTTGCTGGTCTCATGCACCTCTTACCAGTTTCATCATCACTTCAGTTAGCAGATATCTTCACTAAAGCTCTTCCTCCATGACTGTTCCACTCCAATTTATCCAACCTGGAGCTTCTTGACATCTTCAAACCTCCAGCTTGTGAGGGGCTAAACGAAAAAGTAACAAAGGCTTCACAACAGCCAAAGCAAACCAGCAACTCCAGCCCAATTGTATAGGAATACATAAGCCCAAATTGTATAGATATTTGTTTTTTGTTATAGCTGTAAATATCTTTAGCCAGTACATATTAGAGGATTGTAGATAGGAATGAGGTGTACCTCCCTATGAGTTGTAATTTTCGGTTATTCCTTTTTTGTTCTTATCCTTTCACAGACAATAGATTGTACATAAATACTCTGCATTGCTTTCATCAATCAACAGTGAAAATCATTTTCTGGTTCTGAGCCTTTTCTGCCATTTGCAGTATTTTTTGTTACTCTGGGTTTCTCAAGCTTTAAATACATGCCCCATTGAATTCAACGATTGTGTATTTTTAAATTTACTTTTAAATTATGATCTCTTTTCATTTTTTTGGGTTTTTGAGCTTTCACGTATATTATCTTTTTAGAAGCAATTATATTCAAAATATAATCAGACACTAAATGTAAACTTCTTAACGGAAATTTTAATTTTAATTCATTATATTATGAAAAATTAATTCTTTTTGCGAGACCCATTCTTGTTGCTTTAAATTATCATTTCTCAACACATTATTTTTTTTAACATCCATTATTTAAAAATCAATCCTTTTTAAGCTAAATATTTTCTACACAATACGTTTTCTTATGTAAACAAACCTTTAATAAAACTCAGTTAATTTTTTATG
>PYAF01004366.1:54836-68743 GCA_007407185.1 Glycine tomentella | reverse complement strand
CAACGAAGATATGTCTTTGTTACGGGGGAGCTGATCCAATCTTGGAAGGCTTTACAGATGCAGATATGGCTGGAGATCCTGATAGTAGGAAATCTACTTCAGGATTCATTTACACTTTTGCAGGAGGAGCTGTTTCATGGCAGTCAAGACTACAGAAGTGTGTTGCTTTATCCACAACCGAAGCAGAATATATTGCTGCTGCAGAAGCTGGAAAAGAGATGTTGTGGTTAAAGCGTTACCTCCAAGAATTCGGAATCAAGCAAAAGGAGTACAAGGTACATTGTGACAGTCAGAGTGCTCTAGGTTTGAGCAAGAACTCAATGTATCATTCCCGTACAAAACATATTGATATTCGCTATCATTGGATACGCGAAGTAATGGATCGACAAATGTTGAGACTAGTAAAGATCCATACAAAGGAGAATCCTGGAGACATGATGACGAAGGTGGTGACTCGAGAGAAGTTAGAGTTATGCAGAGACATAGCTGGAATGTTTTCTTCAGATACGGCTAGAGGGGGAGTATTGATGACTTCCAGCCATCCCTGAAGCCACCATTGATGACCAGCAGCCCCTGGAGCCTCCATTGATGACCAGTAGCTGTCCACCACCATCCAAGCAGCCATCCTTGACAATTTTATTTCCCATTCACACCATAAAGCATTTTATAAATAGAGGTGCAAACCTCAGTTGTAAATCATCAACGAAAAACACCAAAACACCAAGAGTGAATTCATCCAAGTAGTGAGAATTCCTAGAGAGTGTGGTGTGAGTTTGAGAGATTGTTTTATTTGAGTTTGTAAATCTCTGTAATTCTATTCTTGTGAGTAATAGAAGTTGTTTTTATCTCAAATTCGTGTGTACCAACGCCTAATTGATCCGTTGGCCTCAACACCCTCGTCAACAAGCACGGCTCTTTCCCCGTCCTTCGCCGCTGCGCCTCCGACCCCTCCACCTCTCCGACGCCGGCGCCGGAACCGGAGCAATCCACTCCTCCGGAGAGAGGCTCCCGGCTGCCACCCCTGCCACCGAGATTCCAACGGAGCGTGTCAAGTCTCTCTGTTCCTTCCCCAGACAAGCCTATGTCCTGTTTGAGCCCTCAAGAAACCGTCGCGCCTGATTCGGTGGTAGAATGGGTTTTGATCTTTTTCTTTTATGAATAATAAATATTTGATCTTTTATGAGTTCGGAAGAATGCTTTTTTTTTTCTTTTTTCTTGTGGTTGTGATTGTAGAGGCTGAGAAGGATGAAGGAGCGTTTGAAAGAGGTGAGGCAATGGTGGGATGAAGGTATGAAAGATGAAGAGGAAGATGGTGGAGAAGAAGTGTGTGCAGTAGTTGCTGAAGATGTCAAGATCCTAGCTCAGGTATGTGTGTGTATGGCTTTGTCTTCTTGACCTTGACTCTGATTGGATTGTGTTACTTTTAATGTATTTGGTTCTTTAACTGTGTTAACAAGATTTATAACAAATTGTAATGAATCGGGGTTCAAGTCGTGTGTTTTTGCAAGATGATTTGGGAGATGAAGATTTTGAAGAAGTTGTTAATGTTGGTTGGGTGTGCTAAGTCTTGCGTTTAGGTGTTGTGTGGAAAAGGCTATGAGGTTATCCTATCTAAAAATAATTGTTATTATAAGTTGATTTAGATGTTTGGGATCACTTCTGTTTTCATTTTCTTTTAGTTTGGCAAAGACTTTTCTATTCTCATGTGTGGCATTTGATTGTAACTAGAACCAATATTATATCACTTTCTTTCAATAATGTAAATAAAATGTACATAAAATGTTGTGTACTATCTCAAGAAATAAAGGAAAGTATATTTTGTTCCATCTACTACTCAATTCAAAATATCATACTCCAAAAAAAATGTATGAATAACAGTTCAAAATATCATACTCCAAAAAAATGTATAAATAAAAGTTCAAAATATCATACTTCAAAAAAAATATGTACGAATAATAGTTCAAAATATCATACTAAAAAAAATGTATGACTTGTGAAGTGTGTTAATTCATATGTGCACCAATGAGTTCTGATACTATATTCATACTCTTTTCTTCTGAATTTTCATCCATAATGGTGGCAATTTTCTTGTTCTTTGTGGGAAAAATGATGCTTGATTATTTTTAGAATTTGTATCTACTACATTCTCATGTCCTTTTATTTTTAGGTGACTTTCTCATCAATCATCATTGTAAAATTATGAAAGAAAAACGTGAAATACTTATTTTATGTAATTACATTTATGAGTAAGAAAAATGTATGTACTTTTATGAAGAAAAGAACATGTCCCATTTAGAATTTTCATATGTAATTGTGGCATATTTAGTGAATTGGATACTTAATAGAAGCGCCAACTAATCAATTTATAAAATTTCATTTACAAAAGCTGGAGCTAATTGCAATTTTTATATTAGTCCACCAATTTCTGGCAAATACTCAAAAACGTCATCCATCAAATGTTGCATAATATATGTTCTTTTTAATTTGTAACTTTCTACCAAACAAGGCTTAAACCATTCTCATAGGTATAACTATCGTTGGGTTGAAGACATTCATATATTTGAGCAATTAGTGATTGTGAAGATAAAGCACACTCCTTAAATAAGCTAATAGTCATTTGATTCCTGGCTATGTAAATGAAAAAAACTCTGTTAATGTGGGTTTAGAGATATCTTTCATGAAAAGAAAAAAAAAACTCTCACTCACCCTGTTCTTTCCACTTATTCCACTTAGAGATATCTTTCATGAAAAGAAAAAAATAATGTGGGTTTTGCCCCCATTATTTTAATTGAGGCAATTTCGTAGGTATTGGTTTCAAACCTATTGATTTTTTCTTTAGCTGATAGACAACAACAATTTTCACTTTCAAATTTTGTACTCAATTTTCTCACATCACTTGTTGATCTATATCTTTAGTATAGGCCACCCAAAACGAAAAGAATTGTTCTTGTATGTTACTAGCTTATCGTGCCCAGATGTAAATATCCGTACAGGATGTTCCTATAAAGAACTGCGTATTTTTTGGATTTTTTTTTTAAATTTTGGATTATCATCAATAGTTATTTTGAAATATGAATGAATTTTTCTTATTCAAATAATGTTAGTTATATATTTATATATAATAGATACATATAAATTTTTAAATTTTTGGAGTATGATATTATGAACTTTTATATAGTAATAGATGGAACAAAATATACTTTCCTCCATTTCTTGAAGATAGTACACAACATTTTATTTACATTATTGAAAGCAAGTGATATAACATTGGTTTTAGTTACAATCAAATGTCACACATGAGAATAGAAAAAGACTTTGCCAAACTAAAAGAGAATAAAAATAGAAGTGATCCCAAATTGAAAGGAGTCAAACACAATACTTATTCCATCTAGATCAACTTATAGTAACAATTATTTTCAGAGAGAAGAACTTCATAGCCTTTCCCACACGGGCACTTAAATGCAAGGCTTATGCACAGTTCAGCTCAATCAACACTAACAAATTCTTCAAAATCTTCACCTCCCAAATCATCCTGCAAAAACACATGGATTGAATCCCAATTCATTACAATTTATTATAAATCTTCTTAACACAGTTAAAGAACCAAATACATTAAAGATAACACAATTCAATCAGAGTTCAAGGTCAAGAAGACAAAGTCATACACACAAATACCTGACCTAGGACCTTGACATCTTTAGCAACTGCACACACTTCTTCTCCACCATCTTCCTCCTCATCTTTCATAACTTCATCCAACCATTGCCTCATCTCTTTCAAACGCTCCTTCATCCTTCTTAGCCTCTGCAATCACAACCACAAGAAGAAGAAAAAACCATTATTCCAAACTCAAAAAAGATCAAAACTTTATTATTCACAAAAAAGAAGAACAAAACTCATTATACCACGGAATCAGGCGTGATGATTTCTTCATAGCTCAAACAGGACATAGCCTTGACTGGTAGATAGATCTGACACGCTCTGTTGGAATCTCGACGGTAGGGGTGGCAGCCCGGAGCCTCTCTTCGGAGGAATAGATTGCTCCGGTTCTAGCGCAGGCGCCGGAGGGGTGCAGGGGTTGGAAACGCAGCGGCGGAGGACGGGGAAAGAGCTGTGCTTGTTGATGAGGGGCTTTATGTTGAGGGGAATGGAGACGGTAGAGAAGCCGTAGAGGGTGAGATCCTCTTGGTCACAAAAGAGCTTCTTGGCGCAGGGCTTGTCAAAGGAGGAAAAAGATGGCAGCGAACAGCGCTTCATGGTGTTGTTGATGGTGGAGGCGGAGCAAGGTGGCTGATGGTTGTTGCAGCCATTGCTGAGGTGCATCATGGACAAGTCTGTGGGCTCCTCCGCTTCTTGTGAGGGTGGTGGTGGTGAGTTTGTGGTGTTTGTGTTTCTGAAATGTTGGTTGTGGAGAGTTTGCGATGAAAGGTTCGTTCTGAGATTTAGCTTTTACTTCACCCATTTCTTGAACTGTTTCTTTCGTTGATGGATTTTGTATTTTTTTTCTCTCTTGAAACTTTTGGAGTGACGAAGGAGAAAGGGTTATATAGTGAGAGGATTTTGAACATAACGGCTACTAGCGGGTTTCGCAACAAGGTATTTTTGTTTCAACTCTTACTTAGGTAAGTACCATTGTTTTTAATATCGTAAACACATTATTGATACTTTGGTAAATGGTCAAATTAAAAGTATGATGCCTAACAAATAAAATTAAATAATCCACTTGGTCCCTAAGAACACTCAATGAAGGAAGAAAGATTTAACAAAAAGTTAGACATACCAGAATTATGATGCAGTTTTGCTAGAAATAAATGAAGCTAAATGCAGAATGTGATTGAAAACACAAACACAACCAAAAATGTCCAAATTGGTCAACAATAGAAAGAAGAAATGGGATAAAATAGTTAGCGGGGTGTGCAAGTGAAGCATGTAAAAGACGGTGAAATGGTAAGTTAGTAGAATCACCATTGCATAAGGTTATAGGAAAGAGCATATAACAACATATTTGTGGTAATAGAGTAGTCATAGACAATGTTATGAGAACCGGACCAGGTTCTACACCTGGTTAATATCATAAATGATCCAATAACTGAACGCTGAATGACAAGTATCATGAAAGATAAAAACAGAGTGGTAGAATGGATATCACACAATTGACCCTTGTTTGTGGTGTTTATGAATTGTATGACTATGAATATATGATGAACGAATTCTGCCATGAACGGTGAATGGTGGAATGGATGAAACGGGAGGGAATAATGACAATAGCTTAATTTTTATTTTATTTTTATCTCAAATCATAGATGGGTAAATAAGGGTCCGTGGTTCAAGGGAAATGGATGCTCTACTCTTTGTACATTTCAATGTCCTTTAAAACCTTCTTAAAAAGAAACCTCTTTCTCATCCTAAAATAATCAAAACTTGAATAAGTGGATAAGAGTACAGAGCAAGAAAAACAAGGGGAAAAAAATCAAACTAGAAAGCACAATACTGGACAAGCCTTGGTCATACTCCTTGTATGTAGGGTGGCCAACAAAAGCTATGTCACACAAATCTTGAATGCTGGTACCTAACAGAAGTCACTCTTATCCTTCTAACCAGCGACACCCTTCGTCTTTAATTTATTCTATGAATTAAATGCCCCTTTGACAACTTTTGCACATGAAGATCAGTGGCTAGTTGCTAGAGCAGTAACCAACAGACCAAGCACCAAATATGGCTGTGCACTAGCCTGCAAAACACGAGAACGTTCAATTAGTTCAGAATAATTTACTCTAAAAAGATATCATTGTCATCTTCTATTCCTATGAATATGACATTGCTCATTTTGCCACTTCTCCATCTTGTTATGCTTAGAAGCTAAATTTAAGTAGTTAATACCTGATATTTAACATCATATTTCACAGGGTCCTTGAGGAAATACTTGAACTGAAAGGCACAAGATGATAAATACCAGTGAGATAAACATAAATTTAGAAAGAACGGTTTAGCATGTAGCAGTCACATGATTGTAAACAATATTTTAACAAGTGTGCAATTGTGTACTTTACCTGAAAAAAGACCTGTGGAATTATCAGGCCAAGTAAAGCTAACGCATAAAACGGTTTATCAGCCCCAAGTAGATATCCTGCAACCATAAGTTAGAATTTTAATCCATTTTGCATTTCTTGTTACAAAGTAATGATTTATAATGAAAAATACTGAATTATGAATCATATGAAAAGAAGCCTTTATAAAGATTGACAAGGTACACGTTAACAGTACACAACTACACATATACTGCTCCTTCACACTTATCACTTAATCTTAGCAATTTTTTTTGGATAATAAGATATTTTACTTTTATTTTTTCCTTTTCTCAATTTACAAATCAAATAAATGTCAAAATTTCTTTTATTAATTAATAAAATTTCAACTTAGTGTTTAATGAAATTGCACTGTATATTTATATTTAATGATGAATGATTTTGATAAAAAATGCTAAATTTTAATTTTAATCTCCCTTAACAAATTTGCACGTTGTACACCTGCCAGCAGAAGATGGTATGTTTGTCTTGAGACTCTTGACACTGGTACAACATCATGTTAACTGCTTAGATTTTAGTTGTTGTGTATATTGCTTTAGACCAAAAATTTTATTTGACATTGAATCAATTTCAGTACAGAATTGTTTTTTAATTTGCAAATCAGTAATGGAGTTGAACGAAATCGGTGCCATAAAGAGTGAGTGACACAGTGACACTTCCATTTAAACAAGCCAAAAGAGAACGCCATTTCCCTATAATTCAATTGAGACAGCCATTTCCAAAATACATATTGGATTCACAAGTGACAAGCCAACAAGACTTTCCACATTATCTAAATTAACTGTCTCATGCAGATGTAGGTAATTATAATCATCAAAAGATAGAATAATATAATAACCTTCCCATTACTGCTTACTTCAGTTCAACCACATATGTCCTTGCTTTAACCATAGCTTTGACACATCTGAGAGATAGATAAGCTCATCCAAGGAAAGCTGAAACTTGCAAAAAATCATGGAGAAACTTAACTTGGCTGTTACATCTGTTGTTCCACTTACACAAAAACAAGAAATAAGGGAAGGAAAACAGAAAACTAAATCAAATAAGCATTAAAAATTTGAAATGAACTTCAAGAGGATTTCAAACTTTCTAGAACTTCAATAGGAAGAGGAAAATGTAAGGTTACCTGATGAATTACAGAATCTGTGCCATTCATAACCCCAAATGTTGATCACTTTAACATAGTAATCGGATGCAGAATTCAGTATCAAGATGCCAAAATCTCACACCATCTCCAGCAAGTATATTTTTTACTGATCAATGCATTGGATGTTAAGTACTATATTGTGGTAACTAGTAGGATCCAAAAGCACCTTGGTCACTGTCACAAGAGAATTCACAACAGGCGATTCTTGAACACCCCGACAGAGAATAACAGTAAGAAGAAGTAGCAGAATTGGAGCCAAGACATTGATGGATAGCACATTGATGGATGGTCAAACATCAATTGTCCAAAAACAAGAAAAGCTGTAAGTTCATTAAAAGCTGTGTACGCATACAGATATGCTCCTCCAACAACAGCAGGAAATCGGGTAGCTAGTTCTGCATAACACACGATGCTCCCGCAAGTATAAAACTTATTGTTACTTCTATATTTTTAGTTATTGATGTTTTTTATTATATTCAATTTAATTATTTATTTTTTAAAAAATTAATTTAGTTATTTATATTTCTAAAATGAGTTAAAATATCCTTTCGAAACAATAATATATTTTTATTTTGAAACACAATCTTAATAAAATTGATTTAAGACACAACTTTTTTCCTATCATTATCTAACATGAAAACTATAAAACTCAAGAAATATTCTATCAGAAATTGTGTTAAAAATATGTTCAAAGATGTATTACTAGAATTTCTTTATAATTAATAATATTGTCTCACAATTTTATCTTTACAACGTAATTATTTAAAAGTTATAATATAATTTAACAGTAAATGGGATTATTTTAATAAATGAAAATTATAATTATTAAAATTTAAAAGTAAAATTAAATAATCTATTTTTATAAAAATTAAAAAAATGTATTTTCACTAAACAAAAAAGGCACATGGTATAAGCAGAAAAAAGAAAATGAAAAATAAGAGTTTGAGGAGCCAATTATTATATATGTAGGTGTAGCTAACCAATGTGTTTCAGATTTTTCCATGTGTTATGACTTGTGAGTGAAGTACAATATGCTGACATGGAAGCACATTTTTTTTTAATCAGACAGAAGAATTAAAAAAAAAAAAGATGGCAAGACAAACTACGAACACCAAACACATAAGAACCAAGATTAACTGGTCAAGTGTTGGAAAGTCTCAAGGGACTATGTGATATAGGACCTTCTTTGGCTAGTACAAGATTGTGGCCAAAATCTTATCAACTAGGCTGAAAAAGGTGCTACCTTCCATCATTGATCAGCGTCAATCTGCTTTCTTGGAAGGGAGGCACCTTTTACACAGTATGTTGATAGCAAATGAAGTGGTGGATGAGGCTAAAAGGACTAATGGAAGCTGTCTTGTGTTTAAGGTGGATTATGAAAAGGCATACGACTCAGTTAGCTAGGATTTTTTGTCCTATATGCTGACTCGCATGGGCTTTGATTCCAAGTGGATTATGTGGATAAGGGGATGCCTTAGCTCAGCTTCTATCTCTGTTTTAGTTAATGGGAGCCAGTCCGAGGAATTTACCCCACAGCGGGGTCTTAGACAAGAAGACCCTTTAGCCCCTCTCTTGTTTAATGTTGTAGCTGAGGGCCTCACTGGTTTGATGCGAGAAGCACAACGTAAGGAGCGATTTGAGGGTTATAAGGAATGAACAGTGGGCTAATGGTGCTGCTGCATACTTAAATTGTAGGAAGATGGTTTTTCCTTTCTCATATTTGGGTGTTCCTATTGGGGCAAATCCTAGGCGTGCTACAACATGGGCCCCTCTGATCAAGAAGTGTGAGGGCAAATTGGATAGCTGGAAGCATAAGCACCTGTCTTTTGGGGGACGGGTTACTTTGATCAAATCGGTCCTTAACTCGTTACCCATCTTCCTCCTATCCTTTTTCAAGGCTCCAAGGAAGGTTATGGATAGATTGATAAGAGTTCAAAGGAATTTTTTATGCGGTGGTAATGAAGATCAAAAGAAAATTGCTTGGGTCAGATGGGAGGTAATATGCCAATCTACTCACTGTGGGGGTCTGGGAATTAAAGATTTAAGCCAGTTCAACAGTGCTTTAATTGGGAAATGGGCTTGGAACTTATTCCACCAGCAGGATGAGCTGTGGGCACAAGTCCTGATTTCGAAATATGGCGGCTGGAGGAATTTGGAGATGTCTAGAAGGTCTGGCTTTGAATCTATTTGTTGGAGGGGTCTCAGTTCTATCTTCTGTGCATCTGTGGATTGTTGTGGGCTGTTTAGTGGAAAGAAATGGTTGATTGGGTGTGGCTCAAGGACTTTGTTTTGGGAGGATGGGTGGAAGAATGAAGGATTATGCTTGAGAGATAAATACCCAAGATTGTACCAGTTATCCCTCCAAAAACAACATTTCATTTGTCACATGGGTAAACAATCCTAGCAGGGGTGGGAATGGCAGCTGAGGTGGAGAAGATTTTTCATGGAAGGTGAGGTGGCATCTGCTGTTAATTTTATGGAGGATATCCAGCACTTTGATTCTAGGTCACAGCAGCAAGACTCTTGGTTGTGGGAGGATGGTATACCTGGAAAATACACTGTGAGAACAGCATACAATTTTCTTTGCAGGGAACAGACAACAGCATGCCAAGCATTTAAGGAATTATGGAAAATTAAAGTTCCTAGTAAAGTGTCTTGCTTTGCTTGGAGACTTTTTGGGAACAGACTTCCTACGAAGAGTAACCTAATCAGAAGGAATGTGGATATAGATGACCCATCATGTCCTTTCTACAGGTCTTCTAATGAGGATGCAGCTCATTTGTTCTTCAGTTGCGATAAAATCAGGCCGCTATGGTGGGAAACTTTGTCTTGGTTATCTATTTGAAGCGCCCTACCCCTACATCCAATTGAACACTTCAGTCAACATTCTTTATACTCCCACATTGGGCTATGCTCGCAGAGATGGTTGATCTGGTGGCTTGCTTTGACATGGGCCATATGGGGACATAGAAACAGCATCATTTTCCAAAACGGGAGTTTCAACAGCCAAAAGCTGATGGATGATGCTCTCTTTTTCTGTTGGTGGTGGATTAAAAACATGGAGAAAGGCTTTCACATGTCTTTTCACGTTTGGTCTTGCAACATTAGGGATATTTTTTGTACTCAGGGGAGGGTTTAATTTACTCTCACCTGTTTTGGGGGTGTAATGTCCATCCTTGCTATGGCTCTTTAATTCATGTCTTCCATGTATTAGGCTGCCATAGTTATGGTTTTGATATCATGGACTTTTTTTGTGTTTCATACTTGTAGCTATCTTTTTTTCATATATATAATATTATCTTTGCCGATCAAAAAAAAAAGTAATAGAACCTGGCAACTGGAAAACACATCTCAGTTTCAGGTTTACAATATACCTCATTCTCAGATATTGCCCCAAAAGGAATTGGTCTATAAGGTTCATTTATTGCATCAATTTCTCGGTCGTACCAATCATTCAGAGTCTAAAAAATTAACCCAATAATTCAAAGTTATACTTTTGTCAGTGAGATACTCCCATCCAATAGCAGCTGGCAAAACTTTATATCAATAAAAAGAAAGGCTAAAATATGTTTGTGATCCCTAATATGTACCCGAATTTTGTGTTTGCCCCTAATAAAAAATTTCTTCACTTTTGTTTCATGATAAAACAAAAATTTTGTTTTTGGTTCTTGACACTTTTTTTAATCCTTGATAAATGAGTGAATTTTGTGTTTGCTCCCAGATAAAAAAAAAATCATTTGTTATTAGTCCTTTTGAAAAAAACTAATAACAAATGCAAAAGTTTATCAAGAAGTAAACACAAAATTCATTAATTTATCACTAAAAGGATGTCAAGAACCAAAAACAAAATTGTTATTTTACTAGGGACCCAATGCAAAGAAAAAATTTATGAGGGATCAAACATGAAGGATGGAAAAAATATTTTAGCTATAAAAAAAAACATTACCTGGGTATATCCTGTCAGGAATGGGCCAGACATCATCATGCACACAATTGATTTAGCAACATCTTCAAAATTCCAATGAAAATTTCCGGCCCAGAGATCATAGTAGATTGAGAATATTGAGAAGTTGTCTCGAATCAAATATATGAATCTACTGATTCTATTCTATACCATGAAGGATGGAGCATTAAATATAGAACTTTAACATGTGTAAACAATTATCACAGGAACATGCAGGACCAATTTTTGTGTGATCATGCATGTCACATTTTAATATTATGCTAATCGATAGAATTTAGTACCAGAAGCAGCAGCACCACAAACTACACCCCAAACTAATGGAGGCCAAGTGACAGGCTTTGTAAGTTGAAGACGAATCTTCCATTTATTCTGCACCATATATTACCCAATCAATTATGAAATACAAATATTTTTCAAAAACAGTTATCTGATAACTGCATTATTTTACAGTTATCTGGTAACTGCACAATTTTACTATGCAATAAACTTGCAGATGTAATTGTTAGTAATTTAGAACTAAAGTCAAGCTTACTATGTCTCAAAATATTAAAATAAATTTTCAATAATGTGTATGGATATTAGAATAGATTAATGGGCATTGGTGGATTGTAAAAGACACATATTCAGATTAATATACAGTGCACCAGTGAGGTAGGCAGATTTGGAAGAGTTTGAAAATTAACAAATATGAAGACAATTTCCTAGATGATGGTCCAATCATCAGTTCAGTATTTCAGATTCATATTAGTTTTTATACCAATTAATGATGCATGTTCACCATTTTAGTTGCACAACATAACACTCTTTTTTTTCAATCCTTCAATTAGTTCAATCTTATCTTACATATTTTAGGGGTTAAATGGTATACCCATTTGGAAAGCCAGTTTTGTCTCTGACAACAGAAATTCGCAAGCCTTCATCTCAAAGGACGGAAGTGTCTATTTAATATAAAGTAGGTTATCAATAGTAAAATATGCCATTATCAAAAACTATTGTCTTCACCTATTTAAGCCTTTGCCGATTGAGATTTACCCAAAAAGTTTATGGAAGCTACCATGGTTATTCTAAGGCTATGTTTGATTGATGGTAGAGAATGGAACGGAATGGACTGAAATATAATAAAGCGAAATGGATTGGAATGGAAAGGATTAAAGTACCATTCCATTGTTTCCATTATATTGTTTGGAAAAAGAGTGGAGCGGAATAAATTGTTATTTTATGTTTCTATATCTAAGAAATATAAAATCCTTAGCAGTTCAAGCCTATGAGAATGGACTTTGCAGAAACTGTTATCCGAGCAACAATGTCATCAGAACTTTTGTCATGCACCCTTTCATCCTTTGAAGTTTAAACCCTCACATTCTCTTTGCCACAATGGAAACCTAACCACAATTTTTTTTGTGCCACTCACCATAAAATTCTTCCACGTGATAACCTTAAACAACAAATCCAATAGAACCAATTTGCCATTAATAGAGCCAGATCATCATTACAGTCATGATCAAAATTGTAAATTCCACTCCCGAGACGATCAAACCCCATCATATCGCCACCTAATTCTGCATTTCTGCCCTTTCTTCGCCACAAAAGCCATAACTTATCCACACCTTTGTTCTGTTATATTGTGTTTAGGTAGAAGGGGTAAAATGACAAGTTACTAATAAAATAGAGAAAGAGAGGAGCGCTCCATCGAGTGCACTCCGATTTGAAGGGTAAGAAAAAAGTCTCAAATTGATCGAATGACCTCCACCACTTTCCATTCTTTATTTTATAATCCAAACAATGGACTTTAGATCCATTCCATTCCACCCCTCTCCATTCCACTCCTTCCCATCAATCCAAACATACCCTAAGGTAAGCTAAAAGGCAAATACAACTTAGCATCAAATTTCAACTAAGAAAACTGGGTTAGTTCACCATCTGATCCAATTCATGCCACTTTGTCCTTGCCCTACACTCTGCTAATAGTATGTACTATTTGCAATTAGGATTTGACATGTTCAAACAGATATATACTTTCATCTAACGATTCAAACCAGCACCAAATCCATTGGTTCTTAGTTGACTCATGATGCAAAATTCCTTCTCAAGGAATCAAGTGGCAAGGTTCTAGAAAACAATCTGCAATAGGTTTTTGGGTGTACGTCACCACAATTGCAGTTCTATCAGCCACGCTTGTCTGTATTTTTCTGCAATATCAAATATAGTAACAAGTAACAACATCTTAACAGCAACTACAAGTTAAAACCATGTCAAGTGGTAATAAAATTGTTGCAATTCTCTTTATTTAGAAATTAGAATGATTCTATGGCTGTAGTTTCATACAGTGGTGTATATATAAGGCTCTAGGCCAGCCATGAACTGCTATAAAGCATAAACACACATACACAAGCAAAATTCCTGCTTAAGGAATCAAGTGGTTGCAATTCTCTTCAATTAGACTGGTTCTATGACTATTTACCCAATCAACAAATATACATCAGATAATGGAAAGAAATTGCAATTGCAATGAGGTTGATTAGACTCACTGTTTCTTGGGCAGCTCCTTTAATACCAAGAAGCTGGTTGAAGCTTGAACCATCTTTTGACGGTGCTGTACCCGGCGCCTGAGATTGAACTGCTCAAATCAAACACCCCACCAATTGGGGAAAAAAAAGGATCAAACTTTCTGTGAGAAACACAAAAATAATGGGGAATGAACAGCACCACC
>PYAF01004366.1:11735-31126 GCA_007407185.1 Glycine tomentella | reverse complement strand
AGGAAAGCTACTCTGCAATATTGATTTGCATTCAACATAAGATTCTCAATCATATGCATTGCATTCTTGGATCATCAGGTGATTTCTTTCCTTGTCTTTGAAGGTGTAAAATTGTTCTTTTGATTTTGTGTAAAGAATAGGCTATTGTAAATGGGTTTCTTGCAAGTGTAGAGATAGGGTTTCTCTAAGGTCAGCTGAGAAGTGCTCTCAGTGTGGGTATTAACTTCTAAGGATCTAATAGGGTTTTAGATCTCTGAACTTTATCTAGGGTTGATGAAGAGAAGTTTGTAAATTGCTTGTAAGGATATTTTTTGCAATAGTGGAACTCTACTCTAGTGTTGAGTGGAAGAACTGGATGTAGCCTCATTGTGGTTGAGGTGAACCAATATAAAATCTGTGCTATTCTTTTCTCTCATATATTAGTTTCTTAATTGCTTTGTTTGTGAATCAATTACATTACGCAGAAAGTTATATTCTATTTTCTATAGTTCTTAAAAAGGGAAGTTGATTGAATATTGATTCTTGGTGTTGAACCATTCTTAAATGTGATAAAGATCCTTTGGTAACTCTGATTTAAATTTTAATTGGCCAAGATTCAACCAATTCACCCCCCTCTTGGTTGTTTTGAAGTGTTCCTTTGTTTTACAACAAGAGCAGTCTTTGGAATTTCCTTTGATGCCTTAACGGCAACAATAACCTTCTCAACACCATCAGAACCTTTCTCTTGCTTCCCCCGCCTCTGTTGCTCTCGACTCATCGTTACCAATAATAATAATGCCTCAAAAACTACCTTGCTCAAAAGGTTGAACTCTTAACAACCATCCAAAGCATGTGTGTTGCCAATTCCTATATAGGAGAAAGAGAAATAGAAGAAGAGGTTCACTATCATATCTATCAAAGAAGAGGTCTCATTCAAGTCATGGGTTTGAGTTTGTGGAAGATGTGAGGACACTTGTAGTAACCATGTTTAAAGAGCATTCAATGCAAGGGAATAGTCACTGAAGTTTGAACAACCAGAACCTGTTGTGTTAAAAAGAAAGAATAAGTACTGCTTTCCCCACCATACCTCTTGCTATCACTGCAGCAGGCATTAGAATTACACAATGCCATAACTAGTTAACTATATTATAGTACATTGTTGGAATATGGCAATGCCACAGCTGTTGTTTAACAATTGATAGAAAGAACCACAATGTATATTAGTGACACAAGGCCTACTGCTAGACAACTTTGGAAGCAACCAATTGGGATTCTTGAAGTGGGGATATTGAGTGCCCAAGGGCTCTAATCTATGAAGACAAACAATGGTAAAGGGTCAACAGATGCTTATTGTGTGGCCAACTATGGTTAGAAATGGGTGAGAACTAGGACAATCACTGAGAGCTTTAATCCAAAATGGAATGAGCAATACACATGGGAAGTGTATGATCCTTGCACTGTGAAAACTTTTGAGGTCTTTGACAATTGCCATTTGGGTGGTGGTAGTAGAGGGCAAAATCAAGGAGCCAAAGTTGACTCAAAAATTGGAAAGGTGAGGATTCATTTGTCAACATTGGAAATGGATAGGATCTACACCAACTCATACCCGCTACTTGTTCTGAAAACCTCTGGATTGAAGAAGATGGGGGAACTTCAATTGGGGATTCACTTCACGTGTCTCTCCATGGCTCACATAATCTACCTTTATGGACACCCTTTGTTGCCAAAAATGCATTACCTACATCCATTCACTGTGAATCAGTTGGACAGTTTGAGGTACCAAGCTATGAACATTGTGGCAGTTAGGCTTGGGAGGGTAGAACCACCCCTTAGGAAAGAGATTGTGGAGTACATGCTTGATGTGGACTCTCACATATGGAGCATGAGAAGAAGCAAAGCCAATTTCTTCAGAATTGTGTCACTCTTTTCAGGTGTAATATCTATGAGCAGGTGGCTTGGTGAGGTGCGACAGTGGAAGAATCCAGTCACAACAATTCTAGTGCATGTCCTATTTTTCATGTTGATATGCTACCCTGAGCTTATCCTACCCACAATGTTCCTCTACATGTTCCTCATTGGAATATGGAACTTGAGGTTTAGGCTAAGGCACCCTCCACATGGACACAAAACTTTCTTGGGCTAAAGCAGCACACCCAGATGAACTTGATGAGGAGTTTGACACTTTTCCCACTTCAAAGGCTCAGGATGTGATTGGAATGAGGTATGATAGGATGTTATAATACAAATAACATCTAAAACAGAGCATACAACTTAAACCACACAAATAGCATGTCATGTAAAATAATGATAGAGCAATACAAGCAAATTCCATGTTAGAATGCATAATATAATTGTTGAACAGGTTTATATTTCAAAGTTCATACAACATGCATAATAAGCAGTTCCTCCAAAATAATGGCCATACTCCAAAATATTATGTTGTTATAATTCAAATGAAAAACATATCTGCCACCTTTAAAACCCAAAACGAATGGTAATACACAGGGATATTCCATGAACGACTGTTCTAAGAGTGATTCCATAATAAAAATGCTTATCAAACACTGACCCACCCAAAACCTTGTACTGAAATACGATAACTACTCAAAACCCCTAACCCAGAACACAACAATAAGAAAAATACCCTCACCTTACGCAAATTCGACGGCGAGACCAAACAAGAGCGAAGGGGCTGCAATCAGTTCTTGAAGGGTCCCTGTTCAGAACTCCAAGTTGCAAAATCGGAGGTATGGAAACGGAAAGGAGCGGTTTTGTTCTTGCAGTGAAGGTGTCGAAAGTGTGTGCAAATGTCGACTAGGGCACAGGAGATGAAAACGACAATAGCTATTATTGGTTGCATGAAACAAAGATGGTTTTATGTCTTTGAAATAGAAGGAAAAAGATGACGGTTGTCCATAACCGTCTTCGTTTACTCCTGTGCAGGATGCTAAACTTCAACATAATTGCAAAAATGCCACCATCGATGATACAAAGACGGTTATCAAATAACCGTCATCGATGTTATGTCGTGAATTGGCCTATTTCTAGTAGTGGAAGCTGAACATTGCCCTTCACGTGTTGTCTCGCAGGGGGTTACGGCTTGTTAGAAAAAAGATTGATAGAGGAAAAATAAAAGAAACGATTGGAGGAAGTAGTCGAAGGTGACAGCACGGAGACCATCCTTCATCCTCCGTCCCCTGTTGGACGGCACGTGAAGTGGAAGCTGGCCTGCACCAAAAAAATCGGACAAATGACATTGGAGGCGGCACATGAGATTGCAGAGAAGATTGTAAGTCAAAGGATGGTTCAAGTGTTCATTAATGAATTTTTGCCTAACAAATGACAAAACTAATGTTCTACTTATTTTGATTGCAGGATTCCCTGGATGAGCAATCCACACAGGGTAGCTTTGTATCTAGTGGACGTCAAGATGTCCTGACTGCTGCCATTGGAAGTCCAGAGCACCCCGACCGTGTCCATGCTACTGGAGCCGGTGTGACCATCAAACACTACTTCGGACCGGCTCCATCAACCTCTCGCAAGTCGAAGTCAATGGTGCCTGAAGACTTGGATCGACTAAAAGACAACATCAGGGAAGAGCTGGAGCAGTCGCTCACTGAAAGAGTGACACAATCGATCACTGAAAAAATGACGCAGTAGCTCATGATGTCCTTCAGCCACCTGCAGTCCCATATGCAGTCCCAAATGCAGTCTCAAGGTGTTATGCCGCCTCCAAAGGTTCAACCATGTCCTTATGGTGCTCGTGTCAGCACAAAGGAAAACTGTGTCGATCCCTTGGGGCAGAACCCAGACACGTCTGCGTCTGACAGGCGTGGGTTGTATGTTGATGGCAATCCTCCCCGCCTGGTTGCCCTTGGAAGAATTTATGAGGGGTTGACAATCGTGCATAGCGTCCCTCTCGGGAATGATCAGATGAAGGTGGGTGTTGAAGAAGTTCGAGATGCTGATGCTCGTGTTCCTGTACCCACAGAAGAGGTTCAATTAGTGGGGCATACCCTTAACAGCTTCCTTGCTTGGCCAACACATTTTGTACAAACTATTATGAACAAGGTGGTCGATTTTGTGTGTGTTTATTATCATTGGTATTAATTTGTCAGTGTCATTTAAAGTGAACACAGTCTTTGACTTATGTTTGTTAATTGTGTAGGATGATAAACAGGGATTGGCGAAACCTGTACATAAACCTGAACCTATTGATGATCCCCTGTACCAGATCGCACTGACCATCCTGTAGCTTTTCCTCAGACCCATGCAGGTGTCGTGGGACCCTACTTTGTTCGAGGTGTATAACAAGGATTTCCCGTTGTACATAAAGCATGAGGATATCTCTGAAATAATACACGGTGGTCAATGTTTGAACATCTCTGTTTTATAGCTGTGGACTCTGTAACTCACTTTACATTGTCTACCATTACATGACTAATTGTTTTATATTCATGCATAATTAACTTTATTTTCCAAACAATAGGCATATGAATGACTTATGTATGCAATTGGATCCTCCCGATGTGTATGGATTCATTGAACCACAGTCCATATAGAGATCTGGGCAATCACAATTTGAATCCGAGGACTATCTTAAGAAATGGTTAGAGTTAACAGAAACATGTCTACCTTGAAGCGTACTTGAATGGGTAAGTAAAACTGTACAATTGAATCAAATTAATGTTCGAAGTACAAAAACTTAATGTTCTCCAATGCAAGACACATTGGCAACTGGTCGTCATATGTCCTAAGGACAACGTTGTCGTGTGATTCTGTTTGTTGCATAGTAAGCATGATAACTACCTGAAAGAGATTATTAACAAGTAGGTTGTCATTTGTAACACATTTACTTTATTATTTGTAAGACATGATTATGTTAATTGTATAATATGCGTCCAGGTTTTGCTTAAGCAGTGTTTTGAAGGGAATCCATGATAGTTAGACTTCAAAATCAAAGGCTACTACTAAATGGATTGCGGTTAAAGTAAGTCATTTAAGTAATAGTTTAGGTTTTCAAAAAAACTTTTATTTCTATTTAAACTAATTTCTGTTTAAATTTGACTATGTTATTGAATTAAGTGTAATAAGCAAAAAGGAAGCACTGAGTGAGACTATTATGTCATGCATTGGATATCGACGATAGTACAAGGAGGCTTCAGGGATAACTGAGACACAATAATTGTCCAATTCAAAACTATTTGTAATTTGTTATAGTCGTTTTTATTTATACTTATTAAGTTATGCTTCATTATGTGATGCAGTATTTTGTTGATCAGAGATCACTTGAGCTAGAGAGATTGAAGGCAATCCGACTTTAGTGGGTTGCATTTTTCCATAGAGTTAGGAATCAAACATTAGTTGATTAAGGGATTTTGAATATAACAATTGTATGGTTGCAAATTACAATTATTTTATTTATATTGACATTATTTAATTTATTTATTATTCACATAAGTTGTTACTCTGTATTGAATTTTGAAACTGTCTGGGTCTATTTTTTAAATTTGCAGGTTAGAATTGGGTTAAATTAATAAAACAGACAGGATATTAAAAAAAACAAAAAACTACATCCGTTATTCATAAAAATCGATGTTAGCTGGAGTAACAACATCAATTTTGTAGACAATCGATGTTGCTGAGACATCAACAACATCGGTTTTTATACAAAATCGATGTTGCTACATAACATCAACATTGATTTTCATTAAAAATCGATGTTGTTACACAAATTAACATCGATTTTTTACACATAACCGATGTTGAAATAACATATTTGAACATTTTATTTCTTTTTTTTTATTCGACGACATCGGTTATTTAAAAAAAAACTGTTGTATATACTTTTGTTAATATCGGTTTTTGACAACAGATGTTAATGTTCAGACTTTTAACGTCGGCGATTTTAACATCGATTAAAAATTGATGTGGAAAGCTCAAAATAATTGATGTTGAATGTGTATTTTCTAGTATTGAATATTGTAAATTTAGAAATAAAAAATATTTTTTATTAAAGACTTCTATATATGCACTGTTTTTGTTAAGAAACTATATATGCACTTCTTTGATATCTAAATGCATGCTGTAACTTTTACTTATGTATTCTATTTTGAATATTTGTAAATAAATTCATTAAAATCACACGTGTAGTGACAAGAGACAAAATTGAGAAAGAATATTAAGTTTGACCTATATTTGGACTATTATTAATGTACAAACCCTTTTTTTTCTTTTTATATATATTCAAGTTTGAAGGGGTCCCTCTTTTTCAAAATTAATCTTTGCACCAAATAGAATTGATTTTAAAACAGGAGTGACTGACTGTCCAGACAAATAGTGTTAATTTTAGGTGTAAAACCTATCAAATTTTTAAACATATACCTATATTAATACTTCAAAAATGATTCAATTATACAATTAACATAAAATCAATTATTTTAAATTTAATTTTAAAATATCATTTCTAAACATAAATTAATTTTTTATAAAAATAATTCTTTTTAATATTATCTTTTAAATCAATTTTTATCACAAGTTAAACTAAATAATCCATTTACTTACATCAAAATCATTATTTTTTGGCATTCTTAATTAACTCCATCAGTAATAAAAAGGGAGAGATAAAGGAAAACAAAACTTGCCTAATCATTAAAAAGAAGATATATTTTCACAAATCCAACAACAGATTCTTCCTAAGTCAAGAATCTCGAAACGTATAATACAAAATATAACAAAGAAAAAACATAAGTAACAACTACAAAGGACAACATAATTGAGAAACTCTAAGTGAACAGGATATAGGGTCATAGTTTAATGTTTATGCTTTCTCTAGAGAGGCAACAACCTTAATTAGCTCAGTGTGATGGACCCTTAATCCAATTCACGATCCTTTCAAGAACACCATAATCGTAGGCAACCACTGCGAATATTCCAACCCACATGGCCAAAGTGATCCAAGCTACGGTGGCTGAAATGAATATCAAAGCCAGAACTGAAACAACAGCTCCCACAATAAGCATGACCCAAATTAAGGGTTGAAGAAGGCTTCCCTTATATATCTGAAGTATTGTCCCAATGGAAGCAAAGAAGAAGTATAAGACAATGGTTAAAATCAGAGACATCATTAGCTTGTGTTGTTCTGTAAACAAAAGCTTCCCTGACTCAGTGTTTGTTACTGAAATCAAAGCAATGAGAAGTGTTAAGAATTTGATGAGGATCTCCTGCAATTCCTTGAATACATTCACCACTTGGTCCCTAAGTAATTAAGCACAATCATTATAGGAAAATAAGAGTTAGTCTTTTGCTAGAAACACATGAAGCCAGAATTTGACAGAAAACGGAAACACAAGGATTGTTTAGTAATAGAAAGAAGAAATGCATGGGAAAGAGCATGTACTGTATATAGTAACCTCAAAAAAGTGAAATGAGTGGAATTCAGGGCAGACATGCTTGTTTGTTGTATCCCAAGATAATTAAGAGCAGGCTTTTTCGTTTCAGAATGGTTCATTGGTGTGCCTCAGTGCCTAATTATATATAGGGTCTGTTTGGATGTTGGCTTCTCTAGAAATACTTTTAGAAAAGAAAAGTAAGAAGAAAAAAATGAAATGAGCTTTTCCATAAGCTAAAATAAGTATTCCATTGACTAATTTGTAGATGTCATCTCATCTTTTAGAGAAGCTACATTGGTGAGCTTCTACAAATTAATTAATAAAAAGCTTATTTTTACTTATGGAGAAGCTCATCTCATTTTTTTACTTTTATTTTTTTCTTCTAAAAATGCTTCTAAAAAAGTTTACCCAGACACAGAGACTCACATACGTATATCATAACCCATGAAGGCAGAATTTGACGGAGAACCGTGGTAAAGTCAAAACACGGCAAACTCTATTTTATGAAATGACATATATGGTAATTTTCAACGCTGATAAGGTTCATTTTTTATCAGATATGATTTTCAAACTTTGTTCGGAACCTTAAGGGAGTTTAACTAGGGTTAGAAATTTGTCAAATTCTGCCTTCATGTGTTATGATCTATATATATATATATATATATATATAGGCACTAAGGCACACCAATGAACCATTATGAAACCTGTTTGTAATATGTATATATATGGGTCGACCCATAATCTTTTTTGTTTTAGTTTGTTTTTTCCCCCTGTTAATTGCTGTTATTCTATTTTTTTTTATAAAAAAGTCAATTGGTGTTCTACTAGATATTTTGGAGTGCTAATTCGAGCTCAGATGTGGAGTGGAACCCAGCATGCGGTACTTGGGTTGCAACACAAAGTTGAGATGTCCGCATTTAATAAACACCATAGGAGCAATGGAATGCAACCCTAGTTAAACTCCCCTAGTTAAGGTCCCATAAATAATCGAAGATTCGAAGTACATGTTGGGTCCCCACTCCCAACTTTTCGTTGCAATCCAAGTATAATTATAATATTAAAAATAATGGTAAAATATTTGCTTATCAAGATTTTAATTATAATATAATTTATATATTATAATATTAAAAATAATGTAGACGATTAGACAATGAACACCGACGTTTGTGGGTTATCTTTGACATGCCATAGTAGACATACTGCTACTACACGCATAGGCAAGTTAATGTATACTTAAAATTTTAGGCAAGTTAATGTATACTTAAAATTTTAATATATTCTTAACACTTATTTAGCTTGTTAATTATTTTCAATATTTGGTATATTTTATTCCTTTAAATTTTGTCATTAAAATTTTAATATATCCTTAACACTTATTTATAATATTTATTAATTATTTTCGATACTTGTTATATAGTTTGTAGTATTTATTAATTATTTTCATTTGTAATTCATGCATTAACACTTATTTATTAGATGATTAAAATCCTTACTCTTTATTAAAATGAGAAGTCCAGTTTAATCATATGTATTTTATAGAAATATTTTAGTCTATATTATAACAGTTCATATTCAAAGATCTCAAATTCAATATTTATATCTAAACTAACTCTCATGTTGTTATCATGGTCTTTTGAAATTTTCACAAATTACAATAAATTTCTTTCATTATTCTATTCAATCCAGAACAATAATTTGATATGTCTATTTATTTGTTTCTTTAAATTGTGATTTATAATTATTTGTTCCTTTAAATTATGATTTATAATTATTTATTTTTTAAAATATTTTTTACAAAAAAAATTTCAGGGATGCTTCCGAACCCCATCACTAAACGTACAAATATAAATAAATTTTTCTAAATATGCTACTACACGTGTTGCAACCCAAGTACCGCATGCTGGGTCCCACTCCAACTTTGCGTTGCAACCCAAGTATCCTTCCTCTGGTATTTTACTAAATGCGGGAGGAGTATTGATAAGGCTATGGTTAAAATTAACCATGGTTGACAAAGATACTACTTTTCGCTTTCACTGAAAGTTAACGATAAGCTGAGAAACAAGTCTTGGTTGAAATAAGGGTTTAACCAAAACATGCAGGGTTTTCTCTTTATTATATCCAATCCAAAACATTCATGGTTTTCTCACTTTTCTCTTTTATTATATTCCAATCCATTTCGCTTTATTATATTTTAGTCCTTCCGTTTCATTCTATATCATTAATTCAAACATAGCCTTAGAATAAACCTTGGCAGCTTCCTAAACTTTTTGGGTAATATTAAAATGTGACATGCATGGTCACAAAAAATTGGTCCTGCATGTTCCTGTGATAATTGTTTACACATGTTCAAAGTTCTATATTTAATGCTCCATCCTTCATGGTATAGAACAGAATCAATAGATTCATATATTTGATTCGAGACAACTTCTCCATATTTTCAATCTACTAAGATCTCTCGGCTGGAAATTTTCATGGAATTTTGAAGATGTTGCTAAATCAATTGTGTGCATGATGATGTCTGACCCATTCATGACAGGATATAGTCAGGTAATGTTTTTTATGAATAAAATATATTTTTGATCTTTAGTGTTTGATTTTTGATAAAAAAAAAATTCTTTGCATTGAATCCCTAAAAAAAAAAAGAAAAATTTATTTTTGATTCTTAAAATTTATTTCTTAATAAAATTTTGCATTTGTTATATGTCTTTTTCAAAGAGACTAATAACAAATGAATTTTATCAAGAAAATAAACACAAAATTTACTAATTTATTAAAGATTAAAAAAATATCTAGAACTAAAATAAAATTTTTGATTTATCATGAAACAAAATTAAAAAAAATAAAATATAAATATAAAATTTAAATATTTATTAGAGATCACACATATTCTAGTTTTTTTTAATGATAAAGTTTTGCTAGCTGCTATTGGATGGGAGTATCTCACCGACATCAGTATAACTTAGAATTATTGGGTTAATTTTTTAGACTCTGAATGATTGGTACGACCAAGAAATTGATGCAATAAATTAACCTTATAGACCAATTCCTTCTGGGGCAATATCTGATAATTAGGTATATTGTAAACCTGAAACCGAGATGTGTTTTCCAGATGCCATGTTTTATTGTTGTTTTACCTTTTGCTAAAAATCTTGCAGGTAATCACTCGAATATGGGTGTTGCTGCTTGGTGGTCTTTCTCTGGCTGGTATATTGGACATATGGGTGGGTACAATACACATTAATCTCATGATTCATCACTTTTGAGTTCTGAATGTCAATTATCAGAAGCTTGATTGGTGAAAGTATTCTCCTTTACAAGCAGGGCATGATTTCCCTGTAGTATTTTACCTTGCGGTGGGTGGAGCCCTACTGTCTTATATATATTCTGCACCTCCTTTAAAGGTAGTTTTTCTTAAAATCTCCTGATTTTTTTCTTTATATTTTCTGTTTGTCTTCCTATGATGATCATTTGACTAAGTTCTACATTTCTGTCTAGTTAAAACAAAATGGATGGATTGGAAACTTTGCCCTTGGAGCAAGTTACATTAGCTTGCCATGGTGTGGTATCTTCTACTTTGATAAACTCTATTTGCAATAGTTGAAACATGAAACTGCTATCCTGGTTATGCACGTTTTTTTTATAGTTAATTATTTGGTTATCTGTAAACTGAGATAAATGAGTTGCTGAACAAGAATGGTTCTTAGCTTTTATATACAACTAATACAAGACGCATGGCCAATATTTATTTTACAAAATATTTTTTGTATAATATAATAAAAAAAATTTTAAGATGTTTGTCTATTAGAGTATTTCAAGGAGCTGCAGTTATTCAATTGCAGATTCATTTAGCTTCTAGTAGAAGTTAGTAGACAGTTATTGTTGGACTCTAACAAAATTGTCCATATAGACTCCTTTGTAAGTCTCAATGACTGGGGTTAATGAATAACATTTTACTCCTCCATTCCTCTCTCTCTCATTCTAGGAAATCTATGATGGTTCATGGTGGCGTTCATCACTACATCTACTTTCCCCAGAAACCACCAAGTGGGAGCCTGGTGCACTACGCCACCATTTTTATACAAAAATGCTAACAACATATTTCCTCCAGGCTCTATTATAGGCAACAAAAATCAATTGTTTTTTTTTTATTTCAAATATAAGCAAAAGTTAACTAACTTTGCCTTATTTATTGAGAGTATCTTCAAAAATGTCCTTCATCAAATAGGAAAAAAGACTTTTTTTATGTTTGATATCAAGTTCCAACAAAGGGTAGTTTAGAAAAAAAATACTTATTTTTATTTTGGGATTAACACAATTTAATGAAATTAACTATTTTCTTAATAAGTGTGAAATCAATTTTTTTTCTTCTTATAATAAACACTAGAGGGAGTACTCTTTAACACACACTCTGTTATTGGCTAAATTTATTGGATAACTCAATTTTGTAGCTCCTACTTATATAATGAGCCTCACTTGTAATTTTGTGGTTCTTAATAAATTGTAGTCAATAGTAGCATGTTAGTAGCACTCCAACAACAATTAAGCCTTTCTCCACTTGGTAGGATGGTTGACATGGAGCCTTTTTATAATATGTTAAATATTATTGCTTTTGGATAGCATTTTACTTTTCGAATGTGACAATTATTGCTATAAAAACATAATTGGGTTAATCCTACATTTCCTCAACAGAGAATTATTTACTAATAAGTTTTAAGTTCTATTTCCTGGACTTGCACTGTATCTCATAAGAACTTGATTGGTTTCTTACTTACAGGTGGGCTGGTCAGGCTTTGTTTGGAACTCTTACACCAGATATAATTGTTCTCACACTCCTATACAGCATAGTTGGAGTATGTAATATATTCTTCATGGCATTTTGTTGGATATGAATATGATAATATGTCAAATAAGAATGGTTATTAATGTTGTTGTTGGATCACATTGCAGTTGGGAATTGCTATTGTCAATGACTTCAAAAGTGTTGAAGGGGATAGAGCTCTTGGGCTTCAGGTCTACTCTATTGTCCTTTGCCTTTCAATAACAGTACTATGAGCTTATTCATGTTTTAGAAATTCTAATCATGTACAGTCATTGAAGTAGCTTCTACTGACTTTTCTATTGGCTACCTTCTTTGAGTAGTCTCTTCCAGTTGCTTTTGGTGCTGAAACTGCAAAGTGGATATGTGTTGGCGCTATTGACATTACACAATTATCTGTAGCTGGTAAATTTTGATCCCTTAAATATATATACAAATAATTGCTCTATATACAAACAAAACAATTAGAAACTTGTCACCATATCTACTTAATCATTATCCTTGTCCTTGTTTATTACTTGTGGTTTTGACTTTTACTTTTATCTTTTGTCTAAACCATATTTGTACTTGGTTATAACCAAGATGGCCATTTTTTATTTTGTCAGAGTCACAGTTTGTAAAGTTCTATCTAACTTAGGTCTCAGAAAAACTCTAGCACTGGTTATCATAATATTTATAATCAACACAGAATTAATATGGAAACGAGGTTTTTAGGAGAGGTTACGAGGATTTTGTGCTTTTCTTTTCATATGATTCATAATTCAGTATTTTTCATTATAAATCATTACTTTGTAACAAGAAATGCAAAATGGATTAAAATTCTAACTTATGGTTGCAGGATATCTACTTGGGGCTGATAAACCGTTTTATGCGTTAGCTTTACTTGGCCTAATAATTCCACAGGTCTTTTTTCAGGTAAAGTACACAATTGCACACTTGTTAAAATATTGTTTACAATCATGTGACTGCTACATGCTAAACCGTTCTTTCTAAATTTATGTTTATCTCACTGGTATTTATCATCTTGTGCCTTTCAGTTCAAGTATTTCCTCAAGGACCCTGTGAAATATGATGTTAAATATCAGGTATTAACTACTTAAATTTAGCTTCTAAGCATAACAAGATGGAGAAGTGGCAAAATGAGTAATGTCATATTCATAGGAGTAGGAGATGACAATGATATCTTTTTAGAGTAAATTATTCTGAACTAATTGAACATTCTCGTGTTTTGCAGGCTAGTGCACAGCCATTTTTGGTGCTTGGTCTGTTGGTTACTGCTCTTGCAACTAGCCACTGATCTTCATGTGCAAAAGTTGTCAAAGGGGCATTTAATTCATAGAATAAATTAAAGACTAAGGGTGTCGCTGGTTAGAAGGATAAGAGTGGCCTCTGTTAGGTACCAGCATTCAAGATTTGTGTGCATAGCTTTTGTTGGCCACCCTACATACAAGGAGTATGACCAAGGCTTGTCCAGTATTGTGCTTTCTAGTTTGATTTTTTTCCCCCTTGTTTTTTCTTGCTCTGTACTCTTATCCACTTATTCAAGTTTTGATTATTTTAGGATGAGAAAGAGGTTTCTTTTTAAGAAGGTTTTAAAGGACATTGAAATGTACTCAGAGTAGAGCATCCATTTCCCTTGAACCACGGACCCTTATTTACCCATCTATGATTTGAGATAAAAATAAAATAAAAATTAAGCTATTGTCATTATTCCCTCCCGTTTCATCCATTCCACCTCACCGTTCATGGCAGAATTTGTTCATCATATATTCATATTCATACAATTCATAAACACCACAAACAAGGGTCAATTGTGTGATATCCATTCTACCACTCTGTTTTTATCTTTCATGATACTTGTCATTCAGCGTTCAGTTATTGGATCATTTATGATATTAACCAGGTGTAGAACCTGGTCCGGTTCTCATAACATTGTCCATGACTACTCTATTACCACAAATATGTTGTTATATGCTCTTTCCTATAACCTTATGCAATGGTGATGCTACTAACTTACCATTTCACCGTCTTTTACATGCTTCACTTGCACACCCCGCTAACTATTTTATCCCATTTCTTCTTTCTATTGATGACCAATTGGACATTTTTGGTTGTGTTTGTGTTTTCAATCACATTCTGCATTTAGCTTCATTTATTTCTAGCAAAACTGCATCATAATTCTGGTATGTCTAACTTTTTGTTAAATCTTTCTTCCTTCATTGAGTGTTCTTAGGGACCAAGTGGATTATTTAATTTTATTTGTTAGGCATCATACTTTTAATTTGACCATTTACCAAAGTATCAATAATGTGTTTACGATATTAAAAACAACAGTACTTAGCTAAGTACAAGAGTTGAAACAAAAATACCTTGTTGCGAAACCCGCCAGTCGCCGTTATGTTCAAAATCCTCTCACTATATAACCCTTTCTCCTTTGTCACTCCAGAAGTTTCAAGAGAGAAAAAAAATACAAAATCCATCAACGAAAGAAACAGTTCAAGAAATGGGTGAAGTAAAAGCTAAATCTCAGAACGAACCTTTCATCGCAAACTCTCCACAACCAACATTTCAGAAACACAAACACCGCAAACTCCCCACCACCACCCTCACAAGAAGCGGAGGAGCCCACAGACTTGTCCATGATGCACCTCAGCAATGGCTGCAGCAACCATCAGCCACCTTGCTCCGCCTCCACCATCAACAACACCATGAAGTGCTGTTCGCCGCCATCTTCCTCCTCCTTTGACAAGCCCTGCGCCAAGAAGCTCTTTTGCGACCAAGAAGATCTCACCCTCTACGGCTTCTCCACCGTCTCCATTCCCCTCAACATAAAGCCTCTCATCAACAAGCACGGCTCTTTCCCCGTCCTCCGCCGCTGCGTTTCCAACCCCTGCACCCCTCCGGCGCCTGCGCCAGAACCGGAGCAATCTATTCCTCCGAAGAGAGGCTCCGGGCTGCCACCCCTACCGTCGAGATTCCAACAGAGCGTGTCAGATCTCTCTGTTCCTACCGCAGTCGAGGCTATGTCCTGTTTGAGCTATGAAGAAACCGTCACGCCTGATTCCGTGGTATAATGAGTTTTGATCTTCTTTTTTTGTGAATAATAAAGTTTTGATCTTTTTTGAGTTTGGAATAATGGTTTTTTTTCTTCTTGTGGTTGTGATTGCAGAGGCTAAGAAGGATGAATTGGATGAAGTTATGAAAGATGAGGAGGAAGATAGTGGAGAAGTGTGTGCAGTTGCTAAAGATGTCAAGGTCCTAGGTCAGGTATTTGTGTGTATGACTTTGTCTTCTTGACCTTGGACTCTAATTGAATTGTGTTATCTTTAATGTATTTGGTTCTTTAATTGCGTTAAAAAGATTTATAATAAATTGTAATGAATTGGGATTCAATCCATGTGTTTTTGCAGGATGATTTGGGAGGTGAAGATTTTGAAGAAGTTGTTAGTGTTGATTGAGTTGAACTGTGCATAAGCCTTGCATCTAGGTGCCCGTGTGAGAAAGGCTATGAGGTTCTTCTCTCTGAAAATAATTGTTACTATAAGTTGATCTAGATGGAATAAGTATTGTGTTTGACTCCTTTCAATTTGGGATCACTTCTATTTTTATTCTCTTTTAGTTTGGCGAAGTCTTTTTCTATTCTCATGTGTGACATTTGATTGTAACTAAAACCAATGTTATATCACTTGCTTTCAATAATGTAAATAAAATGTTGTGTACTATCTTCAAGAAATGAAGGAAAGTATATTTTGTTCCATCTACTACTATGTAAAAGTTCATAATATCATACTCCAAAAATTTAAAAATTTATATGTATCTATTATATATAAATATATAACTAACATTATTTGAATAAGAAAAATTCATTCATATTTCAAAATAACTATTGATGATAATCCAAAATTTAAAAAAAAAATCCAAAAAATATGCAGTTCTTTATAGGAACATCCATGTACGGATATTTACATCTGGGCACGGTAAGCTAGTAACATACAAGAGCAATTCATTTCGTTTTGGGTGGCCTATACTAAAGATATAGATCAACAAGTGATGTGAGAAAATTGAGTACAAAATTTGAAAGTGAAAATTGTTGTTGTCTATCAGCTAAAGAAAAAATCAATAGGTTTGAAACCAATACCTACGAAATTGCCTCAATTAAAATAATGGGGGCAAAACCCACATTATTTTTTTCTTTTCATGAAAGATATCTCCAAGTGGAATAAGTGGAAAGAACAGGGTGAGTGAGAGTTTTTTTTTTTTTTTTTTTCATGAAAGATATCTCTAAACCCACATTAACAGAGTTTTTTTCATTTACATAGTCAGGAATCAAATGACTATTAGCTTATTTAAGGAGTGTGCTTTATCTTCACAATCACTAATTGCTCAAATATGTGAATGTCTTCAACCCAACGATCGCTATACCTATGAGAATGGTTTAAGCCTTGTTTGGTAGAAAGTTACAAATTAAAAAGAACATATATTATGCAACATTTGATGGATGACGTTTTTGAGTGTTTACCAGAAATTGGTGGACTAATATAAAAATTGCAATTAGCTCCAGCTTTTGTAAATGAAATTTTATAAATTGATCAGTTGGCGCTTCTATAAAGTATCCAATTCACTAAATATGCCACAATTACATAAGAAAATTCTAAATGGGACATGTTCTTTTCTTCATAAAAGTACATACATTTTTTTAATAAAATAAGTATTTTTTTCACGTTTTTCTTTCATAATTTTACAATGATGATTGATGAGAAAGTCACCTAAATATAAAAGGAGATGAGAATGTAGTAGACACAAACTCTAAAAATAATTAAGCATCATTTTTCCCCCAAAGAACAAAAAAATTGCCACCATTATGGATGAAAATTCAGAAGAAAAGAGTATGAATATAGTATCAGCATTCATTGGTGCACAGATGAATTAACACTCTTCACAAGTCATACATTTTTTTAGTATGATATTTTGAACTGTTATTCATACATATTTTTTTTGAAGTATGATATTTTGAACTGTTATTCATACATTTTTTTTTTGGAGTATGATAGTTTGAATTGAGTAGTAGATGGAGCAAAATATACTTTCCTTCATTTCTTGACATAGTACACAACATTTTATTTACATTATTGAAAGAAAGTGATATAATATTGGTTCTAGTTTCAATCAAATGCCACACATGAGAATAGAAAAATCTTTGCCAAACTAAGAAAATGAAAACAGAAGTGATCCCAAACATCTAAATCAACTTATAATAACAATTATTTTCAGATAGGATAACCTCATAGCCTTTTCCACACAACACCTAAACGCAAGACTTAGCACACCCAACCAACATTAACAACTTCTTCAAAATCTTCATCTCCCAAATCATCTTGCAAAAGCACACGGCTTGAACCCCGATTCATTACAATTTGTTATAAATCTTGTTAACACAGTTAAAGAACCAAATACATTAAAAATAACACAATCCAATCAGAGTCAAGGTCAAGAAGACAAAGCCATACACACACATACCTGAGCTAGGATCTTGACATCTTCAGCAACTACTGCACACACTTCTTCTCCACCATCTTCCTCCTCATCTTTCATACCTTCATCCCACCATTGCCTCACCTCTTTCAAACGCTCCTTCATCCTTCTCAGCCTCTGCAATCACAACCACAAGAAAAAAGAAAAAAAGAAGCATTCTTCCAAACTCATAAAAGATCAAATATTTATTATTCATAAAAGAAGAAGAAGATCAAAACTCATTCTACCACCAAATCAGGCGTGACGGTTTCTTGAGAGCTCAAACAGGACATAGGCTTGTCTGGGGAACGAACAGAGAGACTTGACACGCTCCGTTGGAATCTTGGCGGCAGGGGTGGCAGCCGGGAGCCTCTCTCCGGAGGAGTGGACTGCTCCGGTTCCAGCGCCGGCGTCGGAGGGGTGGAGGGGTCGGAGGCGCAGCGGCGGAGGACGGGGAAAGAGCCGTGCTTGTTGACGAGGGGGTTGATGTTGAGGGGAATGGAGACGGCGGAGAAGGCGTAGAGGGTGAGATCTTCTCGGAAGCAAGAGAGCTTCTTGACGCAGGGCTCGCCGGAGGAGGGGGAAGATGGAGGGGAACGGCGCTTCATCGGGTTGTTGGTGGTGGCGGCGGAGCAGGTGGCTGACGGTTGCTGCAGCCACCGTTGGTGAGGTGCATCATGGAGAACAAGCCTGTGGGCTCCACCGCTTCTGTGAGTGTGGTGGTGGTGGTGAGTTTGCGGTGAAAGGTTCTTTCTGAGATTGAGCGTTTACTTCACCCACTTCTTGAACTGTGTCTTTCTTTGAGTCGGTGAAACTTTTGGAAGTTGCGAAGGAGAAAGGGGAAAGGATTATATAGTGAGAGGATTTTGGACTTAACGGCTATTGGCGGTTTCGCAGTGAGGTAGTTTTGTTTCAACTCGTTGACTTGTTAAGTACTGACGGTTTGGTTTAAACTTCAGAGTGGAACATTTGTTGTAAAAAAATATTTGTTTTATTTTCAACAAGTCATGTGCCAACAAGTTTGACAGAGAAATATTCTGAATAAAACTCTTTAAAATCCATTTACTGATAATTATGCAAGTTTGTTCATACCCCACTTGGACGAGAAATTTATCAAGTGTTATAAAATCATTATAGTCTCAATTAATTTTGTTTAAATATATATAATTTAGAGTTATGAATTTTTTCTTGTATATTTAAAAACTTGAATAGATAATTATATAGAAATTGACTGAGACCGTATAGACCCTTGGTTGTCCAGAACTATTTAATAATGTTTTCACTTGGACTTGAACGTAGGGTAGAATGAGGTGTAAAGAAAGGCATAATGGCACACACAAAAGTACAAACCAATAAACATAAGGGGGAAGAATTTATTGGCATATTTGTGCCTTGCATGTTGTACAGAATAACCCGTGATGAAAATGAAACATAAACTAGAAAGTAGTCCTATGTAGGTAAATAGATGCTGCAATTGTCATAGATAGAGTGACAGACATATCTAAGCTTCAAAACAAATAAAAAAGGGATACAAAGTTGTTAGATATGCATGAGATGATTCACTCTCTTGGAATTTGAGTGTGGTATTTGGTCTAAGCAATGGTGGATGAGATGATAGTTAAAGCCAGAACTGAAGCTGCAGTTCACACCATAAGCATAGCACATGTTATGATTGGAAGGTTTGTGTTATATAT
>PYAF01004365.1:98395-111501 GCA_007407185.1 Glycine tomentella | reverse complement strand
TGTGTCATTGCTATACAATTGTGTGAAGATTAATTTCCGTGAATGATATTTGTGGTCTTTACCATAAAAATAAAATTATTTTTATTTATGTTAAAATATATTTTTCATCTCCTATTTTTTAAAAATTTGTGATTTTAGCCTCCTATTATTTAATTAAGACATTTTTAATCTTCCACTTTAAAAAATCTATAATTTTATTCTCTTTATTTTTTAATTGAGACATTTCATCATTTACTTTTAAAACGAATATAATTTTAGTCTCCTTCTTCAATTTTAGACTTAAATGTGTATTTTTTTAATTCTTTTTTTTTATAAATTTAAAAAACATTTGTCATATTGGATAATAAACAAACACATGTCAGTTATCATTTACAAAGTGAATAGATCAACATTTAAAATTGTCCACATGGACTAAAATTGTTGATTTTTTAAAAGTGGGGGGACATAATGTCTCAATCACGAATTTGAGAAAGTAGAAAAATGAAAATTACATTTTAGCCTTTTGTTTATAATATTATTGAATCTTTGACATGCACTTTTGTAAAATACTCGAAGAAAATAAAAAACATAAAAAGAAAAGATAAAAAGAAATAAAATAACATAAAAAAAAACATAAAATGAAAAGAAAGAAAGAAAACAACATAGATAGTAGTACTAGAATAGAAAAATAAAAATAAAAGGCTGAATAGAAAGGGAGAGTTTTTGGAGGAAATTTTTTTTAGGAGGTGTTGACACTTGTTAGAACAATTATAGGTAATAATAGATAATAAATATCTTTCATCAAAATTAATTTTCTTAATGTTTTTCTTGTAGGAATCAAAGAGAGGATGAATTTACAACAATTCACACATTATACTCAATCAAATGAGTTATACTTCTTAGTTTTTATTGTATATTTTAATATAATGGAAACTGATTTTCGTGAATGATATTTTTGTTAAAACAAATAAATAAATTAGCGTGCAATCCGAAGAGCAAAAGGACAGTGCCAATAGCATGGCCCAACAATAAGATAACTCTTTTTCAATCTTGCTCCTTTGGGCCAGCCGTTGTGCTTTTCCTTCCAAAAGTTGGATTTGCACAAGTTCTTGGACTTCTGTAACTTCTCCTTTTGACGGGCACATCTTATACTTATTTGGTTCAAAAATAAAATAAATTTGGTGGTTCTTATTTTCAATATTAAGAAAATGATCTTTATATTTTCTTAATAAATAAAAAATGTTTATTATAAAAAAATTAATGCATAATTGATATGAATTTTTTATACTGCTAAACAATTATGCATTAATAATTAATTACATCATTGAAAGTATGTCTCTAGAAATAATTGTTGTAAAAAATAATTTTTTTAATAATAAAATAATATTGTTATATAATGGGCTTAAGACCCAATTTGTATAACAGGCCAACTAAGCCCAGACATTATACAACTTAAATTAATATCCAAGACATTTGAATTCTGCTATCCTTTATTTATTTGAATTCTGCACCTTTTATTGTATTTTGGAATATTCATTCCCAAATGTAAATTTGTATTTTGGAATCAACCTTCTAAAATACAATAGAAGGCTTAGGATTCAAATAAGAGAGTGCATCAAACAAATGTCTAAGAGTAATTAAAATTTCTTATATGAAATCATGAATAAAGGATTATACCTTGAATAAGGGTAAAGTCACCTTATTGCTACACCAAGTTAGAGAATATTTCCCTTAAAAAGGCCTTGAGCTCAATATCACGGAGTGTAGACTATTCTAGGTTCCTAAAACTACAATTATAACATTATTGTATGAGGTAGGCATTTATTATATATTATCACTTGTCAAATATTTACTCATTCAGTGTCATAGTTTCTTTTGCAAGTATCTACATATTTTTCACAAAGTTTCATCACTTGTCGAATAGTTCATGCTGTGACATTTTTGAAATTATGTCGTCATGGAGAATTTGTTTCATGTGATCTTCTTTTATTCCTAAAAATATAAGGATGAAAATGAATATTCTCATGTTTATTAAAAGGTTACAACAATATATTCTAGGATATATTTTATTCTAAAAAAGTTGTACTCCCACTATGTAAGCAATTTTTATCCCCATGAATATATGATATTCTTAGGGAATAAAAGTTAATAATTACCTATTCTCACTTCTTTATTCTACCTTTCTCTTTTACTTTTTATTTTTTTAATTAAATAAATTTTAACTTTTTCTAAAATTATTAAATGATAATCATATATCTTTATGAGAATAGCATTCCTAAGTATAATATTCTTGGAAACATGATTCTTGTGAATGCAAAAATCTGTTGGAGATTGTTAAGTACAAGTGTGAGTTAAAGTCCCACATCGGATAGAAATAGAAAAGTTTAACACCATATAAGTGAGGAGAAGACCCATAAACCTGAGCCTTAAGGTTTTGGGTTAAGGTGCAGTGTTCAATTCACTTATATGGTTACTCAGGTGTAAATCTCCCTGATATTTACCCCCTCGATTTCCCAACAATTGGTATCAGAGCCGATGGTTCGACTTGGTGACCGGCTCGTTTGTTTAGGCGGCGTTTGTGGATCCATGGACATGAGATCCTTTGTATCGAAAGTCTTCCTGGCGAGTGAGTCCATGCATGTGTAGGCCAGGCAGCGAGTCTTGCAAGTGTTGTTGCAACGGTACAAGATTTGGTTTCCGCTCGAGGGGGAGTTTGTTTACCTTGTGGAAGAGACTCACGCTTGAGGGGGAGATTGTTGAGTACAAGTGTGAGTTAAAGTCCCACATCGGATAGAAATAGAAAAGTTTAACACCATATAAGTGAGCAGAAGACCCATAAACCTGAGCCTTAAGGTTTTGGGTTAAGGTGTGGTGTCCAATTCACTTATATGGTTACTCAGGTGTAAATCTCCCCGATATTTACCAATCTCGATTTTCCAACAATTGCAAGTGTTGTTGCAACGGTATAAGATTTGGTTTCCGCTCGAGGGGGAGTTTGTTTATCATGTGGAAGAGACTCACACTTGAGGGAGAGATTGTTGGAGTACAAGTGTGAGTTAAAGTCTCACATCGGATAGAAATAGAAAAGTTTAACACCATATAAGTGAGGAGAAGACCCATAAACCTGAACCTTAAGGTTTTGGGTTAAGGTGTGGTATTCAATTCACTTATATGGTTACTCAGGTATAAATCTCCCCAATATTTACCCCTCTCGATTTTTCAACAAAATCATATTGTCAAACAAACATCCCACAAGAACCTCAGACCTCGACATGAGACCTTGCACCTTGATCAAGAGACCTCAAACAATTTGATCCATAAGGTGAACACTTAATCAACATTATACATTAACTTGATCCATCTCAAACTAAACCATTGATCTACCTCAAATATATCAACTTAATCATTTTCAACAAACCATTTATCTACTCAAATACATCAGTTTAGTCCACCTTAGAACAAATACAAAGAAAAAAAATGCTCAAATTCATTTTTGTCAAATTAGTTATTTAAAATATTTTGACATTAATTTGACAATACTGTAAAAACTAAAAACCATTAATTCAAGAGATTGATGTTTAAATATACATCAAAAGACTAAATAAATGTCTAATCTTTAAACTAATCAAATCTAAAATTTCATTTATCTTTTATTTATAATTTAAATACTCTCCATGATTTAGGTATCTTTCGATAAAGTGAAAGAAAAAAAAAAAAGAAAATAAGATAAATATTTTAAATTAAAATAAAATATAAAAATATGAGTCTTATCTTATTTTATTGTTATTTTTTTTTCTCTTTTTCTTTCTCTGCAGATAAATAGAATCTTACCTATATTATAAAGTTTTACATTACATGAAAAGGAACAAAAGAACTCGCAGAGAGGTCATGGCATATAAAGAAGCAAGTGCAGTCTCACGTGTGTTTGTTTGGCTCCATACAAACAGCATCTTTTCACTTTAATTGTCTTGTACCTTTCAGGTTTCAACCTTTTCTCCACTTTATTTACACTTTCTGGCCAACTTTTTCTTTACATATATCATCAAACATGCACAGATACCACGGGACAATCCACGGGACCCCTATGGACAATGGGCTATTCTCCTGTATTTATAATAACGTTACCAATAAAATCACACAAACGCTATAGAGAACGAAATTATGAATCGGAAAGATGAAGGAAAAATGAATAAGTATAAAATAATAAGAGATCACATTTTTAACATGAGAAAGTTTATATAAATTTAAAAGGCCTGGGATTAGATTTTATCCAAAATCGCCTTTCTGTGCCTATAATGAGATAATTATCAAAATCATTCACGCTTTTCTTTTTCGAATCAAACGATCTTACGTCATATGGGAATCAAAGAGAAACAGTTGCATAATTCTGTTCTATAATATTCTTAGTACTCTTAGACCGATTTTTTTTCCATAATTGACACCACTGTACAATTATATATCATCATCAATATTCAGGATCAGGTTGAGACTTGAGACAGATAGAGATTGAATTGAATCTATGCATTATGCGATGTTTCCTCTTTGTCACCAAAAGAAAAGAAAAGGAATATAAAAAGGAGTTTTAATTTGTTTCTCTTACACAATAAGAAAAATGTCTTAATATTATCCACATATATTTGTCAAAATATATATTTTACTTGGACCTTTAAAACATGAAATTGTTAACGTTATTTAAATGTCATATTCTGTGTGATGCTGCTAGTTATGCTATTCGATAGATTATTGCATATAGGTCTCGTTGACTTTATGCTAGCTATACCCTATACGAGCAATCCAAAGAAAAGATAGTCAATACGGAGTTTCATAAAATTTTGATGGTATTAAAATAATGATTTTTAATATTATATGAATATATTATTGTTCAAGCATCACACATATTTATCAGTTATCAACCTCTGTAATAGTTTAAAGTATTTTTTGTGAGTGTATTAGTTTATATATAAACTCTTTTATCTATGTAAATACCATTTAATTTTTTTTTTTTGCATTCTTTTAGAAAGTGAATTAATATCTTATGCTATACTCTTTATTTAGCTGCCATGAGTCTCTTTTTTCTTCAAATACGTTTTTTTACTTAAAAAAATTTACTGTTTTTTTATATTTTTTTCCTTAAATACTTTTTTTAATAGTTAAATTAGTTAATTTTGAAGTTCATAATGTGACAAATTTTTAATTAAATCGTTGGATTGCTTGTTTTTTCGATTGGATCTATAGACTTGAATTTAATTATTTTTTAATCGGATTATTTTTTTTTCTAATTGTCATTATAGAAAATGAACTACAAAAAGCTTAATTAGTCTATCAATCAAGTATTTTCACATTTGCAAGTCAATTTTCTTGCCTCCATGTTGTGAATCTAGTATTTTAAATTAGGTTCTTCAACTATTCTCACATTGCAAGTTCCCTCAACCCAATTATTTTTTTCACAAGTCTGCCAAGGCTTTTACCCTACAGCAAGCTTACTGCAAATCCACACAGCTAACTCAATTAGACTAAATTCTGTAATGGTAATTAGACTAAAGAACTCAATTAAAAAATAAATATAAGTTCAAGGATCAAATTAAAAAACAATAATTTATAAACATAATTAAAAATTATCAAATATTTCACAGGCCTAAGTAATAATCTAACACTTTTATTATCTAGTAGTATTTTAGTAGCGTTATAAATATTTTTTATTGTATAATTAAAATTTATAATAAAAAAATATTTAATATATATTATTTTATAATTAAAAAATATCTTTGAATGTGTAAGTTATATTTTAGATTTAAAGTGTAATATAAAGTTATTTTAAACTATTGACAAATTTTTTTTTAAAATACTATAATTTAATTTATAAGATGTTAGAAATAAAAGAGGATAGACTAAAATTAATATGTTAGTAAGAAGATCAAGTATACAAATAAAAAAAAAAGGTAACTTAAGGTGGTGAGAGAGAATATTTTTGGCTAGTTATAGGAGTAACATATGAATGTATCTCCAAAGAAGAGAAGACAAAAAATATTAAAAAAATTAATCTAAATAAATGGTGAGAGCCTTCAGAATCTCACTCTCTAAGTTTGTGTATTCTATTTATAGTTATAGGAATAAATATGTGCTTTAACATCATTAACTATATTTATCTAAAAATAAAACATCATTAACTATATATTTTTAAATTACATAAATTATATTTATAATAAATAATAATTTTTTTAAAAATATGGTAAAATGATTAAATATATTTTTAAAGTTCAAATTCTTACTTAAAATATTTAAACATTTACAATATATACATAAAAATAAAAATTAATGATATACAATAAATTATTCAATTTCTTTCTTAAAAAAAATACTCCAAAAGGCTTACCAAACACTGATTGAATAAAAGTGGAGGCATGCATTAAGAGATTTATTGCACTAAGAACTTTAATCCTCAACGAAGACATGCCAAATGTTGATCGAATAAAGGATGATGACATGCATAAAAAAATTGTTGGGAGGTGTTAAATCTGATTTTATATTGGTCGGTTGCTTTCACTATTGAATGACGTAGTGTGCTATTTGATTTTAAAATTAAGTCCAAGCTTAGCACAACCACCCTCGTTAATGACTATAGGTTCGTTTGAATGTAGACAAAGTTCAACTACGTTGGGATTCGAAGGAGCAAAGCAATAGCGGGAAGGTAGAATGAGTTAGAATTGATGAAGATCTCTGCTACTTTGTTGACAATATTCCATGCATCAATGGTAAGATACTATGGGACCAACTAGCCCATCCAATCAAGAATATAAAGTATTGATGTTTGACCAATATTTTGTATTAGAGAATAAAGGTGAAATTAAGAGGGTTTAACTCAATTGATTGAGTAAGATGTGTGAATATTCTAAATCTCCAGATACCATGTTTAATTCTTACTAATAAAAAAAGAGAAAAAAAAGGTGGAAAGAATAGTGACGATGCTTCGAAAAAAGTTTAGTGATTTGAAAAGAGTCCAAGGGCAAAGAAAGTTAGAAGAAAAGTTTATGCAGAGAAAATATCAAGCCACAACTATGTGTCTCCTTTTTTTCATTTTAAAATTTTATATTCTAATTTAAAAGGTTTTTCTAAGATAAGTGAGTTTTGTGATGTAAAGGGCTTTTAGTTTTTGGCAAAGTAAAAAATCAAAAATAGAAGTTAAAGATAATAACATTCTATACTATGGTTGAATTGCAAATTATACCTAAAAAATGATCGTAGGATATAAATTGTCCTTGGGGTGAGACGTCAAGTTGTGACTAATGTTACCGAACTAACTTGACTACGAGCATTTTTTAGTTGATGAGAGTTTCCATTGTATCATGGCAAAAAGGTGTATTCTCAACCGTCATCTAAAATCCAAAATGTGTAAGATCATTAAGTTTTGGGAGTTCTAGTAGCAGTTGACCAATAAGACTCTAGCCAAGTGTTTTCATTTGACACTTTGTAAAATTCTAGCTAATATTTTTATTCATGTAATGTTGACTATAAAGTTTGTTAATTGATGTTAGCCATGCATTTTGTGTTCTAATTCAGGTTGAGGTCCTTAAACATTTAAACATTTTGGTTGATTTGCAAAAAGAACAACAAAACACGTTTATGTTGTATACTTGCACAATATAATCGTGTTTCCATTGAATAAATGAGGGTTTAACAAAAATACACCAACAAAAACATGTTTATGTTGTGCAAGTATATAATAGAAATGTGTTTTTGTTTTGTAAACTATTTGTCAAAAAAAAAAAAAAACAGAAACATGATTTCATTTAATAAATATATAAACTTAAAATATAATTGTGTTTTCGTTGCCTATATGGGGGATGAAATGAAAACGAGCAACAAAAACATGATTTTGTTTCATTAAAATCCAATAATACAATATAATCATGTTTCTGTTGCTTATATGAGGATGGAAAGAAAACAGAAATGTGATTTCGTTGCACATTAGTACAACAAAATCATGTTTATGTTGTTACTAGTTTTTTTCACACACACATCTCATAGGCAACCGAAACACATAACTATTATGTTTTCACTTGGGTAATTTTGGAATACAGGATAAAGTTATCCATGTGGATAGTGTTAATAGCAATTATGGTAATGCCAATAGTAACAGTAACATGCGTCGGATAAGGTCCAACTAGCCAAAAAAATTCTAAATGTCTCCCAAGGCATACCAATCATCTTTTAAATCAAAAACCTTTATTTGGAAATGGAAGCAATCATGAATACACAATTGCCGAAAAATTTCAAGCATCCGTTGATTAAACTGTGCGATGGGACTGCTGATAAAAACACCTGACCATGCACAAGCTCAATTATTATAATCCGTGATTTTTTAATTTCTATAATAATAATAAATAAAATAATAATAATAATTGCCATTATTATCAAAATATATTTGCCATTACTTTTTTTTTCTTAATTATAATCATAGTTAATTTATGAAAAATGCTAGGAATTTTTTACTGTAACAATTTTTCTAATATATTCTGTTATTAACTGAAAATTATTAAGAATCATATATATAAAATGTATTAAATTTTTAACACTTGTTTCACAAAATGCATTGAAAATATTTATTTTAATCAATAGTTATAAATACATTGAAAATGCATTGTAATGAAAAAATTTTATACAAATATAACATACTATGAAGTTATGAAAACCCTCAACTACTGATTATTTTAATCAATAGTTATAAATTTATACCTTATTTTTTAATTTTTTTCTTAAAAGGTCATGAAGACAAAAATCATAATAGAATTACTAGAATCACCCTACAAATTAACAAGCAAAAACACATGGGCATCACGTCTGGGTGAAAGAACTAATATGCTTATAATGTATGAAAAAAAATGCTTACGTACAAGCAACAATCCTTTTCATGACATATCTCTAAAATTAATATCCTCTTTAAGAATAAACGAGTTCTTATATATTAAGAAATCATCAAGAACATCTAACCCCGTTTTCTCTAAAAATAGTACACATTCGATTAGCGAAAGCTGTTTCCATATGTACCATTTAATTCGAATTTCTCAACGGTACTGCGAAGGGATTCTGTCAATTAAGGAGGAAATTCCATTCCCTCCCTTTGCTTTTGAAGAGACTAAAAGCTGTTTTGATGTCTCTATGTGTATTTTTAAAATAAAAATAAAAAAGAAAAAGAAGTTGAAAAAAATAATGACGGCAATTATATTTTGAAGATTTATGAATGAAATAAAAATAACTATATATATTGAAGGATAATTTAGAAATATGAAATGTATATACTAAAGAAAAAAAATTTATTGATAGTTATAGATTATAATAATAATAATAATAATAATAATAATAAGATCAAAACTTTTGTCTGAGATTTATTGGCTTTAGTTAAGAGAAAAAAAAAAGTTTGGAATATAGCTCAATAGGTAAATTTTAAAATGTTCTTATAGAACCAAAGGTGACAATGATATTAGGGGACTAATTTTATGATATTTTCCTTATGTCTCTCTTTTGCACTTTCTCTTCTTGTCTTTCTTTCAAATCCTCCTAATCCTCATCTTCATCTTTTAATCCTTCCCAAGTTGAGAACGCTTTAACCGAATTAAACCGTAATATTTTCAAAGAAGAAGTTTCTTTTGAAGATATTAATTAAGATCTGGATGATTGGAAGATTCCCAGGATTCTGGAAAACGAACTTTATAAACCTGACGGAAAATATTTTCGTAAATCTGATTTCATAATTCAGACTGTTGAGACCAATATACGTCTTAAATCTGATTTTAATGAAATTAAACTTCTTTCAAACAGTTCTTTAAAACTTCACAAACAAAAATACAATTTTCTGCATATTGGATGTGTTTAAGTTACAGCTAAACCTTTAGGAATAGAAGGATTAAACACCTCAATTCTTTTATGCCTTAGAGATTCCCGTCATAATCAGTTTACCGACTCCATTCTAGGCACCATAGAAACCAGTCTTAGTAAAGGACCAATCTATTTCAACTGTTATCCTGATAGGATTGTCAGCCTTGAGGATGCCAACATTCTAGATATCTTAACCTTAGATGTCCAACTTTATGGTCTTGATATAAAGGCTGGATCCATCCCAGTTAATATCATCTATCGGGTTCAATACAGGGTAATGAACTCGTGTATGTCTACAGTCCTCAAGCCCAAGAAGACTGGAGAAACTACTTTGTTTCTCACAGACACAACCAAGGCTAAGGTTGTGATTCTGAAAGTAATCAAGTGGGAAGACATCAATTTCCCTCAGACTTGGGCCATGGATAGAGTAGCCCTTGCCAAACCCCAAACTATACCTAGCTTCGAGTCTGTCAAGCAATATGACTCTGGAAGGGTGGAGATCACCTTTAATAGGTCCAATTCCTTCAACAAGGCTAGATAATCTTTTACTAGAGATTCTAGATCTGAAATGTTTGGATCTGTCTTCTCTAGGAAATCCTTCTCTGCTACTCCAAGTAGTAGTAGTAGAATCAAGCTTCAGGGTGTAGAAACATCGTCTTCCATTCCTCAACCTGTTTATCAGCAGGAGAATCACTAGGAAGAGTCTAGGTCTATCCCCTCTCCAACCTTCTCATCTATGCAAAATTATGAAGTTATCCATGATTAATAAGACCTGCAGAGATTATGAAGCCCTTAAGCTAGATTTCGACTCTGAGGAAATGACTCCTCAAAAAGAGTGGTTTCTTAGCCATTATAAGGATGATAGTAAAGACCAGATTAGGGAAGAGTATTATTCCTTTCTTAATCTAGTGAAGTCTCAAATCTTTTTCTTTGATTGATTTAAGTCTTATGCAGCTTACCATAAGATAGACTACCCTTTCTTAGAACCAAACACCATTAGTGTTATCACTAAGTATGATCTTAAGGATGGCCAGATAGTTAGATCTGAGTTCCCTCCGTCAACCAAGTTTATTCTTAATAATGTTAGGAACGAAAAGCATGGTCACATCTATGCCTCACCCTTTAAGTCTAGGGATGAATCTGAACCTATAACTCTTGAGGATATCAGGAACCTTATGGAGCAATCTAATTGTACCAACAGATACCTCCAGTCCATAGGAGAAAAATTAGAAGAAAAACCTAGCCATAGTTCAGAAGCTAGCACCTCTGCTCCTAAAACCATTCAAACCCCTATCTTCAAACCTTTTAGAATGACTGATAACCTTAGGAAAGAGTTTGCTAAACTCAAAGCTTTTAATCAGCCTCCTAATCAGCCTTCTAAAGAGTCTAAGGAGAAATTTGAAGGATTAACGTCCATCATCATTCAAGATACTCCTCGGACCTCGCAAGAAGCCCATTCTAGACCAACCCTTACTAGAGCCAGATCTAGGCATGAAGCCCAAAAGGACAAAGATAAGGAAATCAATGTCCTTAACCAAGCTGGGTCAGAAAATGGAAACTCCGACTCAGATAGATCTGCCCAGATTAACCCTATTAGGAATCAGCCCAACTAGAAGTGACCCTCTAAGTTGTATTACCATAGGGCGACCGCTCCCGATCTTCTCCTAGAAGAAAGGGAACACTCCAAATCCTTTAATGCCAATCACATCTATGAATGGAACATAGATGGCAAAACGAAGTACCAAATCCTCAACATCCTCCAGCAGATGACCATGGTTGCTATAGCCTATGATACATTTCTTAACTGCACAGAAGCAGTTATTGTAAACATTTTAGTTTCCAATTTCACTAGACAACTAAAAGGCTGGTGGGATAATTATCTTTCCGAGGAGCATAAGATTACCATCCAGAGTGCTGTCAAAATGGAAAGTGATGGTACAGTTTTGACCTAAGATGGTAAACCTATTCCTGATTCTATCAATCAATTAATCTTTACCATAGTTCAGCATTTCATAGGTGATTCTAGTCTTTGGAAAGATAGATCTGCCAAACTTTTTTCCAATCTTAGGTGTAAAACCTTAGCAAACTTTAGATGGTATAAGGATACCTTCCTTGTAACACCCCGTAGGCCTCCGGTGCGTTATCATTAATCATATCAGATTAGCGCTTAAAAACATAATATAACACTCAGCGGAAGCAAAGAATCGATTTTCTTGATTCATTATGTATGGAATAACATATCACAGAGAATACACCTACAAATCATACATTTCACACCCCTGCTGATCCAGTTTATCATATCAAAAACACAAGTAGGCAGATAATCGAATAACCAACAATTATACTCAGGAGGAACATATCTCATATCATAATCAGTTCTGTACAACATATACATCACAGTTCACACCACATCATGGTGATACAAAACAATATCTGCCCTCACCGAGGGTATACAGAACTATACATGTATCAGGTGTACACACACACCATCCCTTGTCAAGGGTACAAAATATAATCAAAACAAATCTGAGCCTTCCAGCTCTATCTGCTGCTTCTCAGTCAAGCAGGAACGTCTCTACTCGGGCCTCATGCCCTGAGACTGCTCTCTTCGTCCGGAAGAGTCACCTGAAATCATAAATCCCCACACGGGGTGAGATACACATCTCAGTAAGCTTAGGGTCCTTGGGAAATCATTCCCACCTTGGCCCACTATCCACAATGCACACACAAGGCAATCACACAACCAATGGACCACTGGCCCTCATAGCAACATATCAAGCATCCAAACATGGCGGATCTCATCAATGCCTGGTGGATCTCATCAACGCCTAAATCACATGGCAGAGAACCCTCAATGCCTAGCGGAGAACCCTCAATGCTTAAGTCACAGGGCAGAGAACCCTCAATGCCCAAAATATATGGCGGAGAACCCTCAACGCCCAAATAATAGCATAATCAATCTCAAGTACATACATATCAATTTAAGTAATGCAACAACCAAATGCATACATCATGAATCATGACCACCACTCCCCCGGAGTGTGGTGTGAAACCAATGCGGGAATTCATCCCCAGGGACACTGAACTTACCTGGCAAGGTCTCAGCCTGTGGTCCTGTCCCTGCTCTGTGGCTCCCGCCACCAACAGTCTCACTATCAAGCCCTAATCAAGGCATATGGACGCATATCAAAACCAAATACATAGGCATTCAAGCATAGAACATAACATATCAGAATTCCCCTATCCTAGGGTTC
>PYAF01004365.1:3529-71239 GCA_007407185.1 Glycine tomentella | reverse complement strand
TTGATTTGATATGATGAGGCCAGAGGGCCAGGCCGGTGGGCCATATATGATATGTTTGCCTGATATGTGTGTGTTGTGAATCTGTGAGCCAGGGTGGGAATGAGTTCCCAGGGACCCTGAGCTTACTGAGATATGTTATCTCACCCCGTGTGGGGCTTATATGATTTCAGGTGATATGTCTGGAAGAGAAGATCAGTCTTAGGGCAGGAGGCCCAATTAAGACTAGGTTGCTTATCTGAGGAGCAGTATGGAGAGCTTGAAGGCTCTATTTTGATTAGTTTTGTTGTATAGTTTTGTATACCCTCTTGGAGGGCTGATATTCTTATGTATCACCACGGTCTGTGTGGTGTGGACATGGATGTATATATGTACAGAACTTTGATACATTATGATATGCGACGTTCCCCTGAGTATGATTGTGTATATCTGATTATCTGCCTGTATGTTTACGTGATCTGTCTTGATGATGGGTAATATAAGAAACTGGATCAGCAGGGGCATGGTATAGGTTTTGTGTGTGTTTTATCTTGTGATTTTGGTATTCCATACATAATGTATCAAGAAAAACAATTCTATGCTTCCGCTGAGTCCCTTAATTTGTGTTTTATACGATAATCTGATATTATTAATGATGACACGTCGGAGGCCTACGGGGTGTTACAAGTAGTCATTGAACATAGGCTTCATCCTTGCATATGTTGAGTAGTTATAAACATACAATTTCAATATTATGAATAATATAAAATGAAGTGATATTTAATATGAAGAGAAAGAAGTTTGACACTTACTCATATTGAAAGATAATTTTTTGTTGGGCTTGTTCTTGTACCTCCTCACATAATTTTGTGCAATGTGTTGAATATAGAACACATGCCCAAAATTGTGTGTCATCCACCCACTGTCATGTCTTGAGCATGCACTTTTGATTGACTCATGCTTGTCTAAAATCAAACACATACCATGTTGTGGGGTGACATAGCTTTTTAGATTTTGGAGGAAAAACATCTATGCTCCCGTTGATTCACTCTTATCAACAAAAAAGACTATTGGGAGGATTTTATTATTGTCATCTTGTGTAACTGCCAAAAGGAGGGTCCCTTTGTACTTATAGTACAACCATGTTCCATCGACTTGAACTATGGGCTTGCAATATTGAAACTCATCGATACACAGTCTGAAACTCCAAAAAAGATGATGGAACATGATGAAACCCTATACTACTTGACCTCTTTGTGGTGGCATTGGCAATGTTTCTTTCCCCACGACCATACTAGGAAGAAATTGCTGCATAGCTTACAACAATCTCAGTAGATTGTGGTACGCTCTTTCCCAATTGTCGTAGATGTTTTCAATAGCCTTTTGCTTTGCCAACCATCCTTTGTGGTTCGTGGTGGTGTATCCTTCAATGCTTTTGATGTGTGCTATCAAGGTTGGCAATGAAGTTGAAGGATCATTTTCAATCAAGTTATGGATGTTTTTACTGATGAGAAAATCCGACAGCTTTGTTAGACTCAGGGGGAGCTAGAGATATCAAGAGGCTGATGGTCTTAGGCATTAACATGTTTAGGCTTTTTACATGCCAATTCAATTGAATGACATTTGTAATTTGTATATGCCTAAGTCGGTGCCTCCTATGATCTATTGCATAAAACTCATTCATGTTTTTGCATTCATGTTTTCACAAAAGCAAAAGTTTTCATAAAAAACTTTTCTGAAACACAAGATTTTCAAGAATGCATAAAAAGCTAAGTGTTCCAAGTTTCAAGTTTTGGAAAAATATTTTCTCACTGGTTTAATCGATTACCAATAAGTGGTAATCGATTGCTTGAGAACTAAGAACATTTTAATCGATTACAAGATTGTGATACTCAATTACACAGTTCAAAATCACAAAATGGACTTCCTGTGATAATCGATTACAACATGGTGGTAATCGATTACTTGACAACTATTTTAAATAAAGCTTCCTTTGATAATCGATTACATTGCATTTTAATCGATTTCATTGTTCATAAGTCTTTTCCAGAAAGCCTCAAGAACACTTTAATCGATTACATAAGTGATTTAATCGATTACTGATAGTTAGAAGATTTTTCTATAAATAGATGTTGTTTGTTTTAACTAAACACAACGAATGTTATAAACCTTTTTGAAGAGAGAAAAATACTTCAAGCTATTAAGTGTTTTAGACTCACAAATCCTCAGTTTCATCATTCATAAAGAAACCATGAGAGGATTTCTTCTTTGAGCATTATTGCAAAAAGAAAAAGGTTTTGGAGAGATTCTTTTGAGATATTCATTCAACCTTGATTTAGAATCTTTATCATTTGCATTCATCTGAATTGGATCATCAGGTTGTTTCTCTGCATACTACTTTGGTTGTATTTTTTTTTAGAATTTATGAGCTGTGTAACTAGAGCAATAATTTTTCTTAAAGCTTGTCTAGAATAGGTTTTTCTAGTGGGAAGAATAGAGAAGAGTTTTCTTTATGTCTTGATCACAGAGAGTCTAAGGGAGTTAGATTTATTGTTCTTGATCTAGGTCTGATTGAGAGTGATTGTATAAGCTTGTAAGAAACAGATTGCTAATAGTTGAATTCTAACTAGTTGGTTAGGAAAACTGGATGTAGCTTCTCTAGGTTGAGAAGTGAACCAGAATAAATCTTGGTGTTGATTACTTCTTTATCTTTTCTTGTGGTTATCAATTATCATTCGTTGGTATAACTTTTCATAATTAACATAAACATTTTTGTTGGTATTGCATTATGTAAAGATTGGAGTTTGATTGATTGAAAGTGTCCAACGGTTGTTTTGTGATACGATCCTTTTCAACTTTAATTGTTAAAGAAATTTTAATTGGCCAAGAACAACCAATTCACCCCCCTCTTGGTTCTTGTATGTTGTTCATACTATTTTCAATTGGTATCAAGAGCAGGTTCTTGTGTGTTACTCAAGTTCACTACTTTCTTTTAAAGAAAATGAATACCACCCTCCGTCAACCGTCCTCCAATGTTTGAGGGAAAACACTTCAGTTTTTGGAAAAATAGAATGCATATTTTCATTCAACCAAATGAACCCGGTGCATGGAATGCAATTGAAAAAGGTCCTTTGATACCTTTCAAAACTGTTGATAATGAAAAGATTCCCAAAGAATTGGATGAAATGATTGATATAGAAAATAGGGTAGTTCAATATGATTTTAAAGCTAAAAACATGATAACCTTTGCTTTGTCTTTTGATGAGTTTTTCAGAACAGTTAGGTGCAAGAGTGCAAAAGAGATGTAGGAAATGCTGGAGATTACTCATGAAGGAGCTGATGAAATTAGAAGATCAAGAAAACATGCCTTGATCCATGAGTACGAAATGTTCAAGATGAACACAGTAGAAAACATCTCTCAACTCCAAACTAGATTCACACACATCATCAATCATCTACTTGGTCTTGGCATAACATTTGATGTAGAGGAACTCAACATCAAAATTTTGAAATGCTTGACAAGACCTTGACAACTGTAATAGCCTTCTAATTACTATATTATGCCTAGGTCATAATACGTAACTAGAAGATGTTAACTTTTCAAACGTAAAATTTTTAACCAAAATTGGTTAAGAAAAACTTATCTCAATATTAGAAAATTACGCTTATATTGAACTTGTAGAGACTTTTTGGTCTCTTTAATAAATTACAACTTAGTAATAACTTGTAAATAATATTCCCTACAATAATAATAATGTCCATATATTACAAAGCATATAACAAAATACTACAAGTCCGCAACATTAAAAGAAATCTTCCAACTTGTCCTCACTTTGTAGCTCCTCCTTTCGATTTACCTATTTGGAATGACACGGGAATATACTAAAACAGTGAGAATTCCAAAGAATTCCCAGTATGTGAAAATTTGCTTATCATACAGTGTCATCGTCATCATTCCAACTACTTCGGTTTCTTAAGAAAACATGTGAACAATTATAGTTGATTTTTAATTTCATAAACATATAACTCGAAGTAGATTCATTTTATTCATAAACACTTAAAAATAATCTCATACTTCATCATTAATGCAAGCCTCATTTTCAATCATGTCAATGCATAGCTTTCCTTTATTATTTTACTCTTTAATACCCTAAACTAGACAATGAGCTCATTACTAGACTTAGGTTGCTCCCGCAGGGTCGTGCTCAGCTCAACTGTATCACCCGTTGGGGTCCCATAGGATCGTGCTCAGCTTAACTGTATCACCCTTGGGTCAATATGTCTTTCCCGCAGGGTCGTGCTCGGCTTAACCGTATCATCCGTTGGGTACCATCAGGGTCGTGCTCAGCTTAACTGTATCACCCTTCAGATATTATATTTCTTTAGTCTTTCCCTCAGGGTCCTGCTCGGCTTAACCGTATCACCCTTTGGGCACCATCAGGGTCGTGCTCGGCTTAACCCTATCACCCTTCAGGTCTTATCTTTTTATCTTTCTTAATGCACATGACATGCTAAATGACATGCAAAGCTACATAACTCATGTCATACAATTATGCCACAAAACATCAAGATTTCATCATCACAAAAGAAAATCATAACAAAGAACATCATAACAACAAGATTTCTTACTACATATGATTCAGTTCTTCAATAATCTATACTCATCTAACAGTCATTAAATTTCCATCTTTTAGTATGTTAAAATATACTTCCTAAGTTTTCTAAAAAGGTATCACATGCCTCACTTGGAGTTATAAAACTCTAGATATAATATTTTACAAATAGAACTTCAAATCTACCAACAATCTCAAAATTCCACACTAACATCTCCTAGAGTTTTCACGATTTCAATCAGTAAAAAAAATCTAGTTTTAGCTGAAATTTTTATATGTTATATTTGACATTTAGATATTTAATTCCATATATCATACACCTAATTTGAATAAGAAATGAGAGAGAAATAAAATTTTCAAAATAGATGGTAGAAGCTGTTTGGGTGTGGACAGTTTCGGACAGTCTGAGCTAAAATAATTTCTGGGCATGATTCACTACTTAGTTTGGTCCCATATTTTAGGAAAATATAGAGGACATTCTAAGATTTAAAATGAGTGGTCAAACACCTCGTTTGGTTAAGTATAGAGGGAGATATGGAAATTTCAAAACAGTCCAAAATTCAGCTTACAACCATATGAATTATCTCAAGAATCAAATGATAAATGAAACTAACTTTCACCTACCTCAAACAAGTTTGCTTCCAATTCCTCCAAGTACTTGGCTGCACCTCAAGGTCTTGAAAGAATGAAATTCTTGTCTAGAATTTGATGTTTTGGAAAGGAAAGGATGGAAGTGAAATGAAAGAGATGGAAGGAGTGTGTTTCTCAAGTGAAGGTGTGGTAGAAATGATGTTTTTGAGAATGACTTCCATTCAAAGCCTTCACCCCTTTATATAGTAGTTGGAAAATGATATAATATTCATGGATATTTCTACCCTTCCTAGCTAGTTACTCCCATTTGGTTCCATCTTAACTTAATTACTTCTCATTCCATTGGATCCTAACTAAGTTCATGATGACTTCCTTAAAAATCTTCTAAGTTAATTATGTGCCATACAGGTGTCCTAACACTTGTCTTGGTCATAATGATTGCCTTTCCAAGTGTCCACTTACTTGGCATGCCTTTACAATTGTCCCAACACTTGTCCAATTCATGAAGTTTCTCCTAGCTTCTCCATTGTTCACATGAAAGCTAGATGAATGTAGAGAAATGTTGGCTTCACTTTCATGTTATCTTGCATCCATGCCATATAAGTGTCCTTCCACTTGTATTCATCCTATGGCTTGTCTTTCCAAGTGGCTTATCATGAACTTTCTACTCCTTTCTACTCTCTTCTTCACGTGCTCATCATGCTTTAGGGGAAGGAAGACAAGTTTTTCTTCCTTTTATACCATTAGATATCATTTTTGATGCCTAAGAAAAGTCTAATTTCAATTATGGTTTTCCACATGGCAATTTCTTGTAGGAAGTCAAGTTTGATTTGAATTCTTCTATCTAGAGATAATATTGAATGATAGAATTCTAGAAATTCCTAGAAATTTATTTCAATGACAATTTAAATTACTCACAAGCAGTCTATACAAAGTATTGCATAATCCTTACATACCAGACTGCTTCTTATCTAAATTCTGATAGGTCCATACTTCTTCTGACCATCAAAATTACTAAACTATTTCATTAAATAGGTTTATACATCCTACAAATAAAAGAAAATTCCACAGATTCTATTTATCATTGTTCCATGTTTTTCTTATGTTTAAATTTTCTTGAATAAAGTTTCAAAGTTGTTATCTTATAAAATTCATAGAAATTTTATTTTAGACTTTTCTGTCACAAAATATTTTGATACTTAGTCAACTAAGTGTACTCTATAATTTCATCATGTTTCTTCAAAATTTCTAAAGATATTTGAGCATTTCTAGCCTAGGGGCATTTTGGTAATTTTGTCATTCATCCTAGGGGTATTTTTGTCATTTTTAAAAATGTCCAAGGGTATTTTTGTAATTTTTATCTTTAGGGTATTCTGGTAATTTTTTATCTTTAGGGTATTCTGGTAATTTTCTACTTCAAGCAAAGAGTGATATAGTCATTTTATATTTGTATTCTAATATCATCACATTTCCATAAATTAATTATAACTATGAATGTAATTTTTGAGGATGTTACAGCAACCAAAAGTGACAACAATCAAAGAATCCAAAGATCTGTCAAAGATGTCTATGGCTGCACTTTTTGGTAAGTTGCTTGAATATGAATTTGAAATGTCTAAGCTAACAAATGCAGAAGATGTAGAAAAGAAACAAAAAAGCATTACCTTGAAAGTCGCATCTTCAAAAGTTGAGAAAAATGATGATTTAAGTGGAGATGAAGGTGACAAAAATCTGAATCTAATTATCAAAAGATTTGGCAAGTTCATGCAGAAAAAAAAGAACAAAAGGTTCACAAAGTTCAACAAAAGAAATGACAACAACAACAACACCAACAACTTCAACTGCTTTGATTGTGGAGAGCAAGGCCACATCAAATCTGAATGTCCAATCTTCTTGAAGAAGAAGTTAGGTGAAAAGAAAGGACACCCAAAATAACCTACATAGCTTGGGAAGATAATGCATCAACAACTTCTGAATCTTCAAGTGAGAATGAAGAAGCTAATGTTTGTCTAACATCAACAATTGATGAAGAAGACTCAAGTGCTAAATCAGAAGTAAATCATGAAATTGATAAACTAGTTGATGCTTTTAATGAAATGCATGAGGAGGCTCAAAAACTTGCTATCTCCAATAACAAGCTCAAAGGTAACCTTAGATGGCATACCACTAAGCTAGCTTTAATGCAAGCTGAACTTTGCAACTTGAAAGAAGAAAAAAAAACTTGTTTCAAGCTACAAAGCAAATGGCTGTGCGTGTGCCTCTTCTTCTGCAAAAGTAGATGAAAACAAAGTTTTACAAAAGGAATTTGATGATTTCAAAAAGAGCCATCTCGAAAAATGCATGACTTAACAAACAGAAAACTCATACTTGGTAGATCTCTTGAAAAAGCTCTATCGAGGGAAATGTAGTTTAAACCAAATGTTAAGTGTGAAAAGTATGCTCATGATAAATTTGGATTGGGATACAACTATCAATCAAAACCTTTTCAAAACACCAAGTTTGTAATCCCAAAATAGATGAATCGAAAAATGTTTTCAAAAGCAAAGCATATTGAATGACTCATTATGAAAAAGGATCAAAATCTATAACATGTCATTACTGCATGAAAAAAGGTCACACCTCACATAAGTGTTATGCTAGAAGGTTCTTTGTGCCAAATAGAGAATGCATATGAGTTTCTAAGAAAAAGAGAAAAATAGCTAACCCCTATGGACCCAACCTTAATTGGGTACCTTTCTTTGCAGCTTGATTTAATTGTTGCAGGTGTGTCTAAGAGCTAAACCTTCACTATGGTACTTGGATAGTGGATGCTCTAGGCACATGACAGGTGATAAATCTATGCTCACTAATCTGATATTAAAGGAAGGAGGATTTGTCACCTATGGAGACAACAACAAAGGAAAAATAATTGGAGAAGGCAATATTGGTGTAGCTTCTAAACCAAAATCAGAAATGTGCTTTATGTTGAAGGTCTAAAGCATAATCTTCTGAGCATAAGTCAACTTTGTGACAAAGGATTAAAGGTATCCTTGAACAACAATTGGCGCTTGATATGTGATGGCAAAACTGGTGAGATAATCCATGTTGGGAAAAGAAAAGGAAACATTTACTTGCTTGCAATAGAACATGCATTCATTCATAACATAAACTTCTTAGTGAGTAAAATTGATGAATCATGGCTTTGGCATAGAAGAGCAAGTAGCATCAACATGCATCATACGAACAAGCTCATAAGGAAGAACTCAGTAAGTTTGAAAAGGAAAAACTTTGTGATGCTTGTCAAAAGGGGAAATAAACAAAAATCTCTTTTCAAAACAAAAACATTGTTTCCACTTCAAGACCTCTTGAATTGCTTCACATGGATTTGTTTGGTCCTTCAACAACTATGAGTTTGGGTGGCAATTACTATGGACTTGTCATAGTTGATGATTACTCAAGATTTACATCGACTTTGTTCTTGAAAACCAAGAGTGATGCTTTTAATGCTTTTAGAAAATTAGCCAAGCTTTTACAAAATGAAAAAGGATGCAAGATACTCTCAATAAGAAGTCATCATGGTGGTGAATTCCAAAATGAATATTTTGAAAATTTCTGTGAAGACATGAAATAAACCACAATTTTTTCAGCTCCAAGAACACCTCAACAGAATGGTGTTGTGGAAAGGAAAAATAGATCACTTGATGAAGGTGCAAGAACTATTCTTAATGAAACTAATTTGCCAAAACTTTTTTGGGTTGATGTAGTGAACATTGTTTGCTATACTGCCCATCTTAAAGAAATCTCCTTATGAACTTTACAAAGGTAGAAAACCAAACATTTCACACCTTAGAGTTTTTGGCTGTAAATTTTTTGTTTTAAACAATGGAAATGAATTTCTTGGCAAATTTGATGCAAAAGCTAATGAAACAATCTTCCTTGGATATTCAATGCAAAGTAAAACATATAGAGTTTTCAACAAAAGAACCTTATGCATGGAAGAATCTATACATGTTATCTATGATGAATCTAACTCCTCAAAAGAGGAAAAAGGGTTGTAAAAATGATGCAGGACCATTGAAAGAAAATTTCAGAACCAATGAAATTGATGAGAGGAGAAAGGATGAAAAATATGAAAAAGTTGATCCTTCAACTCGAACTTAAAGGCCAAAAGACTAGAGAACTACAAGAGATCTCTCCCTTGACAACATTATTGGTGAAGTAACTAAAGGAGTATCCACTAGATATTCTCTCAGGAATTTATGTTGTGATATGACCTTTGTATCTCAAATTGAACAAAAAAAAAATGATCAAGCATTACTTGATGAACACTGGATGCTTGCTATGCATGATGAACTAAACCAGTTCAAGAGAAATTAAGTATGTGAACTTGTTCCTAAACCTCCTTCTCATAAGCCAATAGGCACCAAGTGGATTTTTAGAAACAAACTTGATGAAACTGGCATCATAGTCAGAAACAAGGCCAGATTGGTTGCAAAGGGTTGCAACCAAGAGGAAGACATTGACTATGAAGAAACCTATGCTCATGTAGCTAGGTTGGAAGCCATAGGATTGCTACTTGCATTTGCATGTTTGAAGGACTTCAAATTATTTCAAATGGATGTAAAAAGTGTCTTTCTAAATGGTTACATAGAGGAGGAAATATATCCTGATCAACCTCCTGGTTTTGTAGACTTCAAACATCCTAATCATGTCTTCAAACTAAAGAAAACCCTCTATGGCTTAAAACAAACATCCAGGTCTTGGTATGAAAGATTGAGCAACTTTCTAATTAGTCAATCTTTCATAAGAGGACAAGTTGATAAAACTCTATTCATAAAGAAATCTACCAGTGATATATTACTTGTTCAAATATATGTTGAGGACATGGTCTTTGGTTCAACTAACAACTCTTTGTGTAAGGAATTCTCATCTTCAATGCAGAATGAATTTGAAATGTCAATGATGGGAGAGCTAACATTCTTCCTTGGACTTCAAGTGAAACAAATGAAGAATGACACTTTTCTCAGTCAAAAAAAATATTGCAATGAATTGATTAGAAAATTTGAAATGGAGAAAAGCAAGGATGTTGCAACCCTTATGGCAACCACAACTTATCTTGACTCAGACGAAAAAGGCAAAAAGGTTGATGAGTCAAGATATAGAGGAATGATTGGATTTCTAGTGTACTTGACTGCAAGTCGCCCAGACATTATGCTGAGTGTGTGCCTATGTGCAAGATATCAAGCCAACCCAAAAGAGTCACACCTCACAGCAGTCAAAAGGATCATTAAATACCTAAAATCAACTCCAAAAGTTGGTCTATGGTATCTTAAAGGTGCATCACTAAACTTAATTGGTTATTCAGATTCTGACTTTGTAGGTTGCAAGTTAGATATGAAGAGCACAAGTGGAACATGCCATCTACTAGGAAGTTCCTTGATCTCATGGCACTGCAAGAAACAATCATGTGTTGCACTCTCAACAACTGAAGTAGAGTATATTGCAGCTGGTAGTTGTTGTGCTCAAAGCCTGTGGCTGAAGCAACAACTTAAGGACTTTGGTGTTGAATTGAAAAAAATTTCATTGCTTTGTGACAACACTAGTGCTATCAACCTATCCAAGAATCCTATTATGCACTCAAGGATAAAGCACATTGAGATCAGACATCATTTCCTCAGAGACCATATTCAAAAGGGTAATTGCTCAATTGAATTCATTGATACAAATAATCAATTGGCTGATATATTTACAAAACCCCTTGCTAGAGATAAATTCTTTCTCCTAAGAAACATGCTAAGCATTCTTGATGGATCCAACATTGATTAGCATGTAAATGATGTGTTTGATAACATGCAATTTAACTCACAAGTACATTATGCATCACATTTAGCAAAATTCGAATTCTAATAAATGCTACTATTCATATTGCATAATTCTCTGTGATAACCAATTACCACATTTGGTAATCGATTACATAAGGCCAGAACTGGGCCTTACACACTGCCTTAATCGATTACATCCATGAATTAATCGATTACTGTGCAATAACTCACTGATGTAATCGATTACATCTGCGTATTAATCAATTGCATGAGGATTCTCTAGAGTAATCGATTACTTCTATGAATTAATCGATTACATGAGGTTTAGAGGATCCTTACGCCATGAAATAATTGATTACAAGGGTTACATAATCGATTACTTCTGCCATTTCTGCAACTCTGCATAGCTTTTAATGAAAATCAGAAACCTTATCTCTTAATCATTGAATAAAATTGCTTTTATGTTTTTCTGATCTTCCTCTGCTTATTTCACAATTATTGGTATGATTAAAGTGAACAAAACAATTGCCCTTAATGATATGAAATTACATAAGAAAAAGGGAGCAATAAAAATGCTTATGATGTGCACAGCTTATGCAAAGTATACTTGCCACTTGGTCTTGGCTAGAAGCTGATTCTTTTTCAGGTATCAAATAAAGGCTCATGAATATTCTCTCCTAAAAGAACACTAAAGATCAAGATGTTCAATTGAAGTTTGGCATGATCAAAGCCAAAAATGGGGAGATTGTTAGACTTTGGGGGAGCTAGAGAGGATTAAGAAGCTGAGGGTTTTAGACATTGACATGTTTAGCCTTTTTACATGCCAATTCAATTGAATGACATTTCTAATTTTTCTGTCAAAGTTGATGCCTCCTATGATCCATTGAATAAAACTCATTCATGTTTTTGCATTCATTTTTTCACAAAATCAATAAAAAAAATTTCTGAAACACAAGGTAACTAAGAATGCATAGAAAGCTAAGTGTTCCAAGTTCCAAGTTTTGGAAAAATATTATCTCACTGGTTTAATCAATTATCGACAAGTGGTAATCTATTACTTGAGAACTAAGAACACTTTAATCGATTTCGAGATTGTGGTAATCAATTACACAATTCAAAATCATGGAATGGACTTCTTGTGATAATCGATTACAACATGGTGGTAATCGATTACTTAGCAACTATTTTGAATAAAGCTTCATGTGATAATCAATTACATTGCGTTTTAATCGATTTCACTGTTCATAAGTCTCTTCCAGAAAGCCTCAAGAATACTTTAATCAATTACATAAGTGATTTAATCGATTACTGACACTCAGAAGATTTTTCTATAAATAGATGTTGCTTGTTTTAACTAAACACAACGAATGTTATAAACCTTTCTGAAGAGAGAAAAGATACTACGAGCTATTGATAATGCTTTATCGAGATGCATCAAAAACAATTTTACTAAGCTAATTCTGTAGCACAGAGCTAACCTAGGTCGACTCAGAGACACGATCAATATAGTTCTAGCTTCAAATCATTGGTAATAATAAGGGGGGATTTTGTCAAACAATTGGTATGCGTAAAGTAAAACATGCAAGAACACAAACTAAAATTAAAGAACTATGCAAAAATTAACAAGATTATCAAGGAGTAAAGTAAAACAGATTAGAAAGCATCAATCCAATTCACTAACCCAAGCTATTTGAATCATCATCATTCTCATAAGTTGATTCTAACATGAACATTCATTCAATCTCAATAGAAGCATTTCAATCGATTCTACTCCTAAATTGATTGAAACCACAACCCTAATTGAACTATCATTCAATTAATCTTGTGATTATCATTTGAAATTAAGACATGAATCCATAATCATAATTCACTTTCAATCCTAAAAGCATTCATAATCATGAAAACATAATAGAAATTGAAGAAGAAGGTGAACATTCAAGTAGAATTCGAAATACCGAATCGGAACTCCAATTCTTCTCTTGCTTGAGTTAGATCCTTGGATTGATTAATGATTTAGCCTTCCATGATGATCACCAAGGAAAGCCCCATGAAATGAGTGTAGAAAAATGGAAGAATAGCAAAATGGAAATGAAGAATATGAAGAACAATGAAGAACACTTGAGAGAAAATGAAGAACAAGCTTTTGATTCTAAAAACTAAAGAAAGAAATATAAAACTTGTTTATTGAAATGTAAAGTGTGCTGTCCAAGTTTTCACTAAAGTCACTAATATATTAGTGACTAAGTTCTGAAAATAGAATGGACCATAAATAAATCCAACAATCTAATTATTTACTATTTACAACCATGAAAATCAAATTCGTAGCCCAAAATTATAAGTGTAGAGATGCTAACTTCGAAGCTCAAAATGACCCTCAAAATGTCAGAATTGGTCTCGGGCTATTTCTAGCAAACTTGTAGATATTTTTGTTATCTTTCAAGGGACTCCTAGAACGCTCCATTCAGAGATCGGTAGCACTCTATAGGCACTACACAAGTCAGATACATTAAGTGAGCAAAAATATGAAAATACGCTACAATTAGCAATTAAGCCCACTTACTTTCATAGGCCAAAAACTGAATTAGAATGGAAAAATAAAAGTCCAAAAGAGGTCAAACAAGCTAAGAATGATAGACAAAAATTTAACTAAAATCACTCTATCAGCTATTAAGTGTTATAGACTCACAAATCCTTAGTTTCATCATTCATAAAGAAACCATGAGAGGATTTCTTCTTTGAGCATTATTGCAAAAAGAAAAAGATTTTGGAGAGATTCTTTTGAGATATTCATTCAACCTTAATTTAGAATTTTTATCATTTGCATTCATCTAAATTGGATCATCAGGTTGTTTCTCTCCCTACTACTTTGGTTGTATTTTTTTTTGAATTTCTTAGTTGTGTAACTAGAGCAATAGTTTTTCGTAAAGCTTGTCTAGAATAGATTTTTCTAGAGGGAAGAGTAGAGAAGAGTTTTCTCTATGTCTTGATCACAAAGAGTCTAAGGGAGTTAGATTTATTGTTCTTGATCTAGGTCTGATTGAGAGTGATTGTATAAGCTTGTAAGAAACAGATTGCTAATAGTTGAATTCTAATTAGTTGGTTAGGAAAATTAGATGTAGCTTCTCTAGTTTGAGAAGTGAATTAGTATAAACCTTGGTGTTGATTACTTCTTCTTTATCTTTTCTTGTGATTATTAATTGTCATTCGTTGGTATAACTTTCCATAATTAACATAAACATTTTGTTGGTATTGCATTCTGTAAAGATTGGAGTTTGATTGATTGAAAGTGTTCAACGGTTGTTTTGTGATACGATCCTTTTCAACTCTAATTGTTAAAGTAATTTTAATTGGCTAAGAACAACCAATTTACCCCCTCTTGGTTCTTGTGTGTTGTTCATACTGTTTTCAAGCTTTGCATGATCTTGTGAGATTTGAAGGATTTGAACATGTATGGGGTTCACAAAACTTTATTATTTTCCACTGATTACTTGCAAGGATTTGTGATACTCTGCACCTCCATGCATAACTATCGTCATCAAAAATGACAATTAGCCTTATTGGTTTCGATAGTTGTGTCTTATAGTTAACTCCTTTGCTCACACGATACTACTATAAAACATGTTGTACTTCTTGTTTTGTTAGGAAACGCATTCCTTCGAAAATAGTCTCTATCGGATGTTGGACTTCTTCGTGATCCAAGTTATGGTTGTATTCAAAATCATGAAAATTGGATTCTTCAAAATTTTGCGTGTGTGGAGGTATGTAGCATGGTGGTACAGTTGTGATTGGTGAAACAGGCTCGGCTTCTTTGTCATCATCTTCCTCCTGGGGTTGATTGTGTAGAACTTTGTCTTTGTCCTTACTAAAGGGACTAAGTTCTTCGTTAGGTAAGCCTAACTTTGTTATAAAATTAGGCTCATTTGGTCGGGTTGATGAGGAAGGCTCTACTATAGGGGTACTGAAGTACGGGTGAGGTTGATCCTCAGTAACATTAAATGCTTGTAAGTCAAAAAAATTGGTGGAAAATGGTGCAGAAAGAAGTTGGGTAAAAGAAGATGTGTTTGGTTCAAATATATTTTATTCTCGTTGGGTTAAAGCAAAAGTGTCTTGGGTTGCATCAAATGTGTGTGAATAATGAGACAGAGGTTAATATTGTGGTTGATGAGGTACTAGTTCAGGGTTTGGGGTGGGAACTTATTGTGCTCGATGTTTGCATACAATTTACAACATTGAAGAATCTCAAATGGTGAATAACTGAAATCACACCTTTCACGTCTTCGTTTCAACAAGTTGGATTGCTAAAAATTTCAGCATTCCACGCCCCACTACTTGTCGGTGTCGGAATGAAATATTGCATACTTGGTCCAATGGTTGAAGATATAGCTTTTCGTAGATTTTTCTTTTCAAGGCCTCAAGTGTGAGGCCTCGCCTTGTTTCAAAGAACAATGGGTGGGGGCTTTGAAAATTATCCCTTTCATCTATTTTGATTATTTGACCATCATAGTGCACTAACCATTTGACAGATGAGGAAGACATATTGTGTAATAGAAAAAGAACAAAGAAACAAATGTGACAAAGGGTTTGTGTTAGTAAACTTGTAAGAAAGTAATAGAGCAAGGAAGTGTTGTTTGGATGTGTTAAACGAAGGTAGATATGAGTTCTATATATAATGGTCAGGGTTAAGGGATTATGACCTAGGATCAGGGTAAGGGTTAGGGTTTGGAGCATTGGATTCCCTGATGTGAATAGATAAGGGTGTGAAATAAATTGGATTTCCTAACGTGAATAAATAAGGGAATGAAATAAATTGGACTTGTGAGTAAGAGAAAAAGAAGAAAACAAGTAACATTAGGAAAAAGAAGTTTTGTCTCCTCTTAAGCGTAGGGTCCGGGGTTAGGGTTAAGGGTTTACCACCTAGGGTTAGGGTTATGGTCTGAAGTATTGAATTTCCTGATGTGAATAGATGGGGGTCTAAAGCATTGGATTCCCTATGAGAATAGATGAGCATCTGAAGCATTGGATTTCTGACGTGAATAGATGAGGGTTTGGAATAAATTGGACCTGTGAGTGAGAGAGAAAAAAAATAAAGAAAACAAGTAACATTAGAGAAAAGAGATTTTGTGTCCTCATAAGTGTAGGGTTTGGGGTTAGGGTTAAGGGTTTACAAGCTAGGGTTAGGGTTAGGATTTAGAGCATTGGATTCCTTAACTTGAATAAATGAGGGTCTGAAATAAATTGGATTCCATGACATGAATAAATGATGGTTTGAAATAAATTGGACTTGTGAGTGAGAGAAAAAGAAGAAAACAAGTAACATTAGAAAAAAAAGGTTTTGTCTCCTCTTAAGTGTAAGGTCCAAGGTTAGGGTGAAGGGCTTACGACTTAGGGTTAGGGCAAGGATTTAGAGCCTTGGATTCCCTGACGTGAATAGATGAGGGTATGAAGTATTGGATTCCTTGATGTGAATAGATGAGAGTCTGAAATAAATTGGATTCCTTGATATGAGTAAATAAGGGTTTGAAATAAATTGGACCTGTGAGTGAGAGAAAAATAAGAAAACAAGTAACACTAGAGAAAAGAGGTTTTGTCTCCTCTTAAGTGTATGATATGAGGTTAGGGTTAAGGGTTTACAACCTAGGGTTAGGGTTAGGGTCTAGAGCATTGGATTGCCTGGCATGAATAAATGACGGTCTGAAATAAATTGGACCTGGAAGTGAGAGAAAAGACTTGAAGATTTCAATCCGTGAAGGCGACTTTTGAGACTTAGATTTTTATTTGTATTAGCTGTTTGAGTAAAATAATGTTTCATTACCATAGTTTTCATGTCAATAGAGCCATTAATACAACTTCCAGGCCTCGATTCGGATCTCAAATGCATGAACCAAGTGGCCAAAATGTAACACCCGGTGTATTAACATTATTATCATATCAGAATAGCATAAAAGAAACGGCGGAAGCATATAAGAATCGTATTTCTTAATAAATTATGTATGGTGCATAAACAAGGACATGATAAATTTCATAATTCACTACATCTAGCCCTTATTGATCTAGATAATAAAAACCAAAAAAACCAATAAAACCAAGCAGATAACAACCATATCTATAAAGATATGACAGGAGACAGAAACTACCTCAATATGTATACATCAGATGGAGCTCTCAGCTCTCAGATGTTAGTCCAAGCAGTTCACAATGCTTGACCCTACTGATTTCCCTCACAAAGAAATCCATCTTCTTCACCTTATGTACTTGCAACATAAACCCCACACGAGGTGAGATAAAATCCCAGTAAACTCAGGGTTCTTGGAGGCCTTTCCTCCCCCTGGTTCACTTTCAGGCATATAATGTAATAGAAAGTTGGCCTAACACTAGCCATCTAAGCCCTCTTGTCATATACCACATATACTCTAGATCATGCACGCCTCATCAGGTTGGTGCATTCATCATTGGTAATGAGAGGTCACCAGTTTACTAAATAGACCCTCTCAAGCTCCATGAGCTTAATCCTCATCTCATCTACCTATCTCTCAGCCATCTCGGCTTTCCCATCTCATATCATATCATATACATATCAACCTCATCGGTAATTCATCATACCGACTGAGAGAACACATATCCACTAGATAGGTTGTCTGGAACCTATCCACCACCTGGGGATAATCATCTGGCAGGTATAATTCCCCAAAACCTCACTGAACTCTAATCAATACCTAAGGAGGATCATCCAATGAAGGGCTCTCCACTCACTCAGGATGTCTACCACTACTCTGCCTAAGGAAGATCATCCACTGAAGGGCACATTCCCTCAGGACTTTCCACCGAGTACCTAAATAGGATCATCTACTGAAAGGCACATCTATTCAGGACTCGCTCTACCCATGCCTGAATAGGATCATCCACTGAAGGGCACATCTACTCAGGATTTGCTCTATCTATGCCTGTATAGGATCATCCACTGAAGGGCACATCTACTCAGGACTTGCCGTCCAATACCTGAATAGGATCATCTACTGAAAGGCACATCTACTCAGGATTTACAAGGACGCCTATGGATTATCCCAAGGAAGATCATCCACTTAAGGGCACATTCCCAAGGGATCCATAGTCCACTATTCTCTGGCCAGAGAATGCTCATTTAACCACATAATCCATACCAAACATGACACTATCATAGTGCCTATCTAACATTATCTACAATCATGCCAAAATGGCATTTCTCATAATACATATCACAACACCATTACGGTGTTTCACTATCATCAATATACAACATCAACGTGCCTGGCATGTCATACAGAACTATCATCAATATACAGCGTAACACTCTCGCAGTGTTAGCTTATCATCAGGCACTGAACACTAACACAGTGTTCATCGCATCACTAGACATCATGGGTATGTCCCTTATACTCACTACAGCTCAATCCTCTATCCTAGTGTTTAGCTAACACCAGTTACCATAAATATGGCTGATATACCTATCAGCAAGCACATATCATTCCTAACACAATTACAATGTTAGGTTTACCATCAGTCATAGAACACTGGCACAGTATTCGTCCCATTATCACGCAATAATATAATCAATCAGAACACTAGCATAGTGTACATTTCATCACAATGCACATAACTCAAGAAAATAGTGACCCCAAGCAGGGAAATCACTCCAAGGAACGCTGAGCTTACCTGGTGTGACCGTGCTTTATCCTCAGTTCTCAGGTGGGTGATCCAAGCTGCTGACACCTTCGTGTCCCGCCCTCTGGAAAATCATACAGCATAGTCACATCAGAAACACTATACCAGGTATCTGACAACGGTACTCAACCGTTGAAATGAAAGGAAACAAGATTCCCTTCCATAGCTTCTCAATCATCTAACTTAGGGTTATTAGTTCAACCACTTCATAGGCCACTCACAGATCCTCAGCAGGATCATTCTCAGTCTGACCATGGCCTTAGAGTCTTGGTAAGACTCTGTATCAGACAATCCAATGGTCTATTCATTCATAACTCACCATTTATCAATCATGGCCAAAACAGACATATAAATACATATTCACCGTTTATTTGGCCTCATGAACAATTCATGTAAAGGCACTTAGGTTCATACCTAACCCAGTACCTTCCTTTTACTCAACCTTTTCCCTATTCATACCAATTTTAGGTTCACAACCAAGCTTTGCCAGAATTCCAATTTCAATGTCTCATATTCCTCAGAACAACCTCCTGATCATACTTTTCTAAAGAACCTAAGCCTAATTCCAGTCCTAACCCAAATGGGTTACTATTCACCCCATTACCCTTTTTACAAAATAACCGGTGAAAAAATGAGTTTCTTACCTCAAAACCGTTGAGGAAGACCCACTGATCGCCTCTCCAAGTCTCAGCGCCCTTGGGTTGTCTTCTTTCCTTTCTGAACTCAGCTTCCTCAAGGTTCTCAAGAAATGGGGGTTTCTCTCACTCTTGGACTGGAATTTGGCTCACTCAAGGTTCTAATCATGGTTTATGGTGATTAGGAGGTGTTTTAGGTGAGGTGGATGAAGATATAGAGCTCCCATAGCTCAGCCATGGCATCCTGGGCCAGAGGAAGAAGGAGAACAGTGTTTTCCTTCCAAAATTCGCGTGAATGGCCTGCCAGAGGTCTGGCGCTAACCGCGCCACAATGGCGGTGGCTTGTGGCGCCATCCATGCCACACTCGCACCCCCAGCGCCACCCTCCAAAAACAATGGCGCCCTTAGCGCCACTTCAGCGCCATAATCCAGAAACTATGGCGCTATCAGCGCCATCCTGGCGCCTTTGGCACCAAACTCCCGTGGCCCTGGCGTTATCCGCGTCAATCCTGGCGCCACTCGCGCTAGACTCCAGACATGGTTTTCTCACGAAGGGCTCTGGCGCTAACCGCGCGGGACCTCGCGCTGGCCGCGCCAGAGATGGGGTTATTATACAAAACAAGAAAAATTACTAAGAGTTGAAGATTTCAATCCATGAGGGTAACTTTTGACACTTAGATTATTATTTGTATCATCTATTTTGGTTAAAATAATGTTTCATTCTCATAGTTTTCATGCCAATAGATCCATTAAGACAACTTTTGGTCCTCGATTTGACCCTCAAACGCATGAACAACGTGGCAAAAAACAAGAAAAATTACTAAGACTTGAAGATTTCAATCCATGAAGACAACTTTGGGCATTTAGATTTTTATTTGTGTCTGCTATTTTTGTTAAAATAATATTTCATTCCCATAGGTTTCATGTCAATGAAGCCATTAAGGCAACTTTTGGATCTGGATTCTTCCCTCAAATGCATGAACCAAGTGGGAAAAGAAAATAAAAAAATTACTACGAGTTGAAGATTTCTATCCACGAGGAGAACTTTGGGCACTTAGATTTTTATTTGTATCAGTTATTTTTGTTAAAGTCATGTTTCATGCCCATATTTTTTGTGTCAATAAAGCCATTAAGATAAATTTTTGATCTTGATTCAGCCCTCAAATGCATTCAACAAATAGGGCAAGAAGAAGAAAAAATTACTAACACTTGAAGATTTCAATTGATACTTCAAACTTTTGGCATTAAAACACACATGATGATAACTCAGAAACACAACAATAAAAAGCACACATGTGTCCTCCAAATCATTAAATAATAAAATAGCAACCAAATAAATTTGGGGGGGGGGGGAGTTCTTTTCAAAACTCGATTCAAGGTTCATTTCTTAATCAAGGTATTCATCCAAACCCTCCAAATTGAAAGAGCTGGCAAAAATTGGTGGTGGATCTGCACATGTTTGTGTGGGTGGGTCTATGGTGGTACCTCATCATCTTGAGCTTGGACATGTTTGCCATTACATCCTCATCATCGTGCAACATGTATGCCGTGTACCTTCCACAATCACCAACAAATGATATAGGTAATGGAAAATGTATATCCTTGACCTTTTGACCATTTGGTGGACTAATCCTATTTCCAATAGCTTGCTTGAAGGCATCAAATGACATTCTTTTGTCAAGTTAAACGATCTTTGGTGAACTGCTTACAAACGTTGAGTTGTTATGATGGTGCCATCATAATACACAATTGCATTGACTGATGATGAAGCCATGATTTAGGTTTTAGGGTTAGGGTTTAGGGTTGCAGAAAGGTTTCTGATTGAGGTGAAAGATTAAACTGCCTTAGTGTAGATCATATTTATAATGTTTAATGGCTTGTCAAATACACTTCGAAAAGAACGACCAAGATTCTACCGACAAAATGAACAATGTAGATATCATCGCTTGGAGCAACGAGCCATGAACAACCAAGGTCCCATCGATAAAATGGATGGCCTAGATATCACTGATTGGAGCAACGTTCAATGACCAAGTTCCCACTGACAAAATGAATGAACTAGATATCACCAATTGGAGCGATGCACATTCAATGACTAAGATCCCACCGAAAAAATAAACGGCCTAGATAATACCGATTGGAGCAACGCACATTCAACGACCAAGCTCCCACTGACAAAATAAAAGGGCCTAGTTATCATTGAATGAATTGTGTTACTGTTAGATTTTTTCTATAAATACAATGCATGTATTGGCATCATGTACACTAACTCACATACTTACTTTCTCTCATTCTCATATATCCATATTTAACTTCTTCTTGACGTTAGCACCAAAGCCTAAACCATGGCATTTACAACTGCTTCTCTTCTTTGGAAACAATACTTTCATAGATATGGAGAAGTATGTAATACATTCTATTTAATTGAAAATTGATTATGTTATGATTTAGAAATGATGTTGTTATTATTTTTATTTCTTTAGGTAACAAATGATGTAATCGAGTCATATGCTCATGCAATGCCCTCTCAAGATCCTAGAATTAAACCTTTGTTGGTTCAAGTTGGGTTTTTAGATGTTGCAAAGTTCAAACAAGTTAAAATCAACACCTTTTATTGATTGCTTTGGTTGAAAGGTAGAGACCCGAGTCACACGTTTCATCTTCCTATTGGTGAATGCACAATCACCTTGGAAGATGTTGCTCTTCAACTAGATTTATACATTGATGGTAGACCATTTACTGGACCAACATATTATGATTGGGAAAAATGTGCACATAATATATAGGTGTTGTTCCTCTAGAGAATGCACTGGTGGGATCAACACTTAAACTGAAATGGTTAAAAGAACACATGTTGACTCTTCCAACAGAAACCATACCACAACAACTAGCAGACCATTGTAGGACATACATTTTATGGTTGATTAGTGGAGTATTGATGTCAGACAAGTCAGAGAATAGAGTTCACCTGATGTATCTACTCCTGTTAGCAGATCTTGATCATGTTGGCCGGTACAACTGGGGTTCGGCATGTTTAGCACATTTGTACATAGAAATGTCTAGGGCTATTTATCCCACATCCAAAAAATGGGAGGATGTACACTATTGTTAAAATATTGGGCATGGTATTGGATGTCGTTCATTCAACCAAGGGTCGAGCGCCAACCGTCATATCCACTTGCAAATAGGTAAACAATAAATTCTCACTCAAACAAAGTCCATTTTTTGGTGATGTATTTGACAGTAACATATCACATTTCACTAGATGGAGCAATAAAGGCCTATGTTTTTCTAGAATCCCACGTGGTGATGTCATTGGGTATAGGTCATGATTCGACAACATGGGTAATGAAGAGGTTGAACCCTTTGTTTTTCGATTTATTTATTCAAATGTCAATTTCATTGTTTTTAAAATTACAAACACAAATTAATTTTTCAGTTCCATTGGATGCCTTACAGAGGTTTTGAGTCATTTCTGCCAGAAAATGCATACAAGGATTCCAAAATATGGAGTGCTTGTGTAGCTTTAATATGTTTTCTAGTGATAGTATGACATCAAACAGATAGGGTCATGCTCCAATTTGAACTTTGTGAAGACATACCAGTATAAATAGAAACATATTTTGGTGTTCATGTATGCATTCCATTCCAAATAATATTAGAGTATTAGAGAGTTTATGTTTGCATCATTGAGAGAATTGTTGTGAGATCATATAGAAGCGTTTGAAAAGTTTGATTCTTCAACTCTCAATCAGGATTTAAAGGTACTTATTTGCTTAAGGAATATAAGCGTAAATGTAACTATTTTATTGTATTCTTCTTCTTGACTTTAGAAAAGGTCGCAGTTGGGAACTAGGATACTAGTTTTTGTCTCTGTTCTTGATGAATTGAGACATGTTTAAATTTTTAGAGTTGTTTGGTTTGGCTTTAAATACTGCTAATATTGGGTCTCCAAGTGTTGAAACTGCAAGTACTGGAACTTCTTAATGTATTACTTTTAGGTATATTGTTATTTGTTTCACCTTTTTTTTTCATATTTTGTTTACCATGTTTATAATATTAATGAATCATATTTTGTTTATTTGTTTGTTTCAGTAAATATGGTTGCAACAAAATTGGTTATAACAAAGCTTGGTTTGTAAGAAACAGTTGTGATTCAGACTATTATAGTAAATATTGTTCACAAATCTTTTGTTTTAATTTATATTATAAGTCTATTTTATAATATTATGTTGATGATATTAAATGAATCAATTTTACTACTTTCATACATTTGATAATATTGTATTAATTGTATGAGATATTTGAAAAAATCGTGATATAAAATAGTAGTTCTAAAAAAAATTAAATGGGTAACCCGGTGATCCGAACTGAATCGAACTGTTCATGAACGGGTTGGGTTGGGTTGGGTTTCAATTTTTTTCTTTCTGAAAACCGAACCGAATCGATCAAATTTGATTGGATTGGGTCCTAAATTTGGCCGAAACCGATCTGAACCGACCTGCGAACACCCCTAATACTAGATCCACCACATAATCTTAACAAAGTCTATCATACTGACATAAGAGGACATAATGACACAAATTGGGCAGAGGAACATCAACGATGGATTGTAATTTGGAAGGAAAGATGCAAATATGTGTTAATCGGCCAACCAATTCTAGGAAAGATTGAACATATGAGTCACTACATGAATTGATACCGAGAAAATTCTAAAATTTTCCTAACACGGTTTGTAACTTATCCAAACGTTGTTGCGACATCTCGTTCACCTCCAAACATGGAAGTTGAACAACATCCTCCAAAAAAGTCCGCCAATGGTTGCTAGCATGCATGGTGAAAGACTACCACCACATGCTCAATCATATGAATTCACACCACAACCTCATGACCATCAACAAGATTATGGGTACAATCCTCAGTTCTTCAGTACAAGCGGAGAAGACTTTATGAGCAATTTCATGGGTATAGATCTTCGAACACCGGAGTATTCTTATGCGTACATGCAAAGTATTTCCATACCGTCAGTTGCATCCTTTCATTAAAGTATTGTTGGCAGTTCTTGCACTAATGACTTTGTCTAGGAAGAAACAGGAAACCTCCCAGATGTGGAACTGGTGGACACAGATGACATTAATTGCTTGCCCTTGTTAATTAGGTCCTATTATATTCATTGTCAGTTTGCCCTTGTTCATTGCTTGCCCTTGTTAATCTTGTTAATTACGTCTTAATATCGTGCACGATAAGATAATATGACTTGATATAAATATTGTAACATGCACGATAGAGATGCTTGATATAAATATTATATCATGCGTGATAGATGAGGCTTTCTCGAAGACGATTTGACAAAACACTCTTTTTTTCAAATAGCGCAAATCAAACGTAATTAATTAGGACTCAATCTAAACCATTTATATTATCGGTGCAATCTCAGCCATTGATATGTTTCATGTGAAATAAAACCTAATTAATTAAGACTAATCTAAACCACTTAAATATTTATATTGAGTATTTAAATATATGCGTTTTTCTTAAATACTATTCGAGATAAATTATACTTTGTTATAAATTAATATATATATATATATATCAATTAGTAAAATAAAAAAATTAAAACAAAATCAAAACAATCATTTTTAAAAAAAGTGTAAGAAAAAAATAGAAAACAATTTAAAAAAAACAAAGTGGCCAAAAGCAAGAAAAAATAGTAAGACTTGAAGATTTTACCGGTCAGGAATCCTGTAGACCATTGTCCTTTGTGCCAGAAAAGCAGTGGCCAAGATAGCACCAACGACAATCAATGGCCCATAGTGCATTGACGTAGACGAGGTTACTGTTCACTCATCAGGAATCTTGTAGAGCATTGTCCTCTATGCTAGAAAAAAAGAGTGACTGAGATAACACTGACAACAATCAAAGACCCATAACGCATTGACGTAAACAAGGTTCCTGTTTGCCTATGAGGAATCTTGCAAAGCTTCGTCCTTTGTGCCAAAAAAGAATGTGATCCCATGCTACTTTTCCCCATAGGATTTGACCTCACACTACTTGTTTCGAGACGATGTGACTAAAGAATGCTTTCTATGAGATGATTTGACTAAACACTATTTTTTTCATATAGTGCAAACCAAACATAATTAATTAAGACTAAATCTAAACCGTTTATATTGTCGGTGTGATCTTAACCATTGGTATCAGTCGACAGTCATATGAATATAATAGATCACCTATTATATATAGAGCAGGGGGATTATATGCAACTCAACACCTTTTTTTGATACTCACCCTATCTCATCATCTTCAAACCATTTATTTTTTTCACAAAGTCTCATTCATCATGAACAATAATCCTTGGGAGTTTCTTGACATTGATGTACACCTTTCATCCTTTGCCCTTCCAATCTCTCGTCCTTCAGTTCAATAACACTTATTCTTAGTCCCGCTGGGGTCGTACAAGATGCCATGATGAATGAACAATCTAGGGAGGCACTCCCAACTCAAGAACTCATAATGAGCACCCACCAAGTAACCCAACATGAATTTAACAAAAATCCATGGTTATATGCTTTGATTTTGTTCGATCACAAGGTTAGATACCGTAAAACATTTATTGTATTTGATACACCTAAACATTCAATTGATTGTTTAATTCGTATAATTGTAGGATTGGTAAATGTTGATGACATACCTCACGGGACACCGTTAGGGTCCATTGATTATACTTTTGATCATGTATCTTTAACGGTTGTCATTGTCAAAAGTTGTACCCAACGATTTTGGCGACATGAGAGTTACATTCAAGGTAGTTGACTTTAATACCCTCTTTAATGATTACATTGTTATTTTTCGGATATTCATTCAGGATAAATTTAATTTTAGAATCCTACAGGGACTATTGATGCCACTATGAAATGGACAATCATAGAAGGTCAAGATTTTAGCCCATATATGACGAACATTCACGTTGGTTCTGTCTTAGTTTTACAAGATGTAAGTTTCTTACTCTTGTTAATTTCTTACTTTCGGTGTCACATAGAGTTTATTTTTTATTGAACTAAATGGTATACTCTACATGTGGTTGTGTTTTGTCTCTTTCATCCCCACTCCAAATATTATTTGTATATTGCATTGCACAATGTTGTCAAGTTAATGATTTTGTATTTTATGTTAGCAAAAATTTTGGTATTCACAAATTTACATTGTATACCCATATGTTGTTAATATTTGACACAAGTGTTTACGAAGGAGAATTGACATCTTGTCAATTAATGTGTTTCATGCATGCAACATGTCATTAAGTGTGTTTCATCAGTGGTTTTATTGTTTATGTTTGTTTTTTATGGTACTGATTATGTATGTTTTGCGAATTTTATATGTAATTTTTTTTATTTCGTGTGTGTAATGTTATTTTATTTAATGGATTATCATTTATGTACTAAGGATTTGGAAAAATAAATATTGAGAGGGATGACACATTAGTAAAAGTGTCTGGTTTCATTTAAAGATTAATTTTTTTAAAATACTATTGTACATTAATTCATAATTAGCTACTCATAGTTTTACATCAATGCAAACTATTAAAATTGAACATATTTTATTTATTTAATTTATTTAAGTAAAATCATTAGATCACTTAAATATATACATTTTTCATAAATATTTAACTAAATTATAATTATATTAAGTATTTAAATATATGCATTTTTCTTAAATGTTATTGTAGATAAATTATATTTTTTTATCATTTAATATATATATATATATAATTTAGTGAACTAAAAAATTAAAACAAATAAAAACAAAAAAATAGTTATTTTTTTAAATGTGAAGAAAATAGAAAACAGTTTTAAAAATATCAAAAACAAACCATTAATTTTTTTTTAAAAAAGAGTAACTAAAAAAATAGAAAACTATTTAAAAAACTGAAATAAGTAAAAAAAATTAAAAAACAAAAAAAAAAACCACATTCATAACTATGTTTTATGACATCGTTGATGTAGCACTACAAAAAGTTATATTTTTGTGGCGGCTAAAAAAGCCATTTCTGACGGCTAAAAACCGCCACAAAATTAGTTTTTGACGGTCAGGATGGACTGTCAGAATTAACAGTGTCAGAAAATATTGTGGCGGTTTTTCAAGGAACGCTGGTAAACATGCCAAAAACTTTGTAGCGGTTTTTAGCCACTACAAAATTTAATTTCACTTTTTTTCACGTTTTCAATTTCTGACAGTTTATAAACCGCCACAAAGTGCATTTTCTTTTTTTTTTTACCAGTATTTTTTTGCCAAAAACAGTATTTTTTTATAAAAAAACTCAAATTAAAAAGTTTGAGATATAAAAAATTAAACAGTATTTTTTTACATTTTCATGACTTAATTCAATAGCACTGATTAAACTATAAGCTGGATTAAAAATTTAATAAATTTATATTGATAATAATTATAATCAAATTTATCAACAAAAAAAAAACTATATATCTTATAAGCAAACCAAACCCTTGATTTTTAACTTAAATGATACTTCAATAAGGTAAAATATGTTTTACAAAAAGATAAGTGCTCTCAAAGTGCGTTTGTGTACAATAATATTTTTCTTCTAAACTCCAAAACCAAAATCAAAATGGGATCATCTCTGCCCCCCAATATCTGATAGTTGAATCTCCCACTAGCCCCACCAACAAAATAATGGCACAGACATGAAAGAAGCAATTGTGACACCAATATTATAATGGAGATAAAATAAAATTCTATTAAGTCAACAATATTATTTTTGTTGCAACAAAATAATGGCACATACATAAAACTTAGTGTAATAACAAGCTTCAAGTTGAAACAATGTGGATGCATAATATGTTCAAGGAAATCTAATTAGTAAATCATTGAAATTTTAAAACACATGAAATCTAATTAGTATATATCAAAAGGAATTAAGCAACATATGTCAAGTTGCATGAAAATTACTATCTAATGATGATCCTCCTCTTGGTGTTGGCCCATCTTGTCCACTTCCTTCATCTTATGAAATAAAAATCAAATCATGTCAAGTGTTAATAATATATTAAATTTAACAAAAGAATAGGAGAAGTACTTACAGCTACGTTGCTGGCATTATGACCAAACATAGCTCCCAGCTCAAAAGGAATATGTCCTTTCTTCATTTGGATGTATGCAAGCATAACATTTTTTATTGTCTTGACCTTCTCTTCAAAAGTTGTCAATTTGTTCCTTAAACAAGTAACCTCATCTTTCAATCTAGAGCACTCGGCTGAATCAGAATTTGAAAAACCAGACCCTAAACCACTAGAGCTTGTGGTGGACCGAAATGCAACACTGTGAAGACCTCCTAGTCCTAAGCAACGCACACGCCCAGTATGATCCTTTCCCAGTACTTTACTCACACTATCATTAACTGAAATTTCTGTAAAGTTGTCACTTTGACTCATTTCTTGTGTCATCTTGTCCTAGTTAATTAATAAAAACTTTCGGCATATTCATAAAAAACCAACACAAGCACAAGTATAAATGATGAGGGTTGTGTAATAAGGCCCTCAACAGTCAATATAAAACATGTCAAATTCCCAAATATGAATTACTCACTGAAAATTATATGTGTTCTAATACTAGTGTAGGTAAGGAATTTGATTTTAAAAAAACTTTTAAGGATTAATTGATTTCAAAAAAGAAATTTACTACACACCATAAGGTAGGGTAGGTAAGGAATTTGATTTAAAAAAACTTGTAAGATTAATTGATCTCAAAAAAGAAATTTACTACACATTATAAAAATATCAGTATTTTTTTAATAAGATTAATTACATGAGATTATATACCAAGTAGATATTTCTGTTATAAGAAAGGTAAAATGCTAGTAGTATCCTTATTTATATCAATTAAAACTAAAAAATTAAATTTCCAAGCCCAAATTACAGCTCATATCAAAAGACTAACAAAATATTCATTACCAAGAAAGATTCAATTTATGCTTGTATCAACATCAAACTCAATAAGAAAAATAAGGTTGCAGATTGCTTATATAGAATACACTATTTATCAGTTTATGGTGATCGAATACAGAAAATTAATGTCATACACTAGAATCATTAACACAGTGTCATAATACATAATAATAAAAAAAAATCCATTTGACTATTCACTAGACTTATGTTTTCAAATGGGGTGTTATTCTGCCAAGTTTTTGTGGGTAATGATAAACCCTATATTTATCACCCTAACTATAGGGTTGCTTCATATGAATCATACCACAAAACTTTACTGTTTTAGATATATATTGTAACAAATTAAGTCACATACTGTTTCAGGTGAGAACATCACAGCAAAGAACCACACCTCATGGGCCGCATGCTCTATATACTTAGAAAAATATGAAATGCCATTAACATAGGAAAACGATAACATACCTAGCTAGCTAGCTAGAGTGATAGACACTAGAAAGTGAGCAACACAAACTGTGTGTGGACCGTACTATATAACGTGAATGGTCCCTGCCACTCGCTAGCATACAAATTAACATGTAAAGATAAAAACAAGTTGCCCCTTAAGATCAACACATTTATCAGGGCACCTTGTGCAAGGTTGTTAGACTGTCTATATAGTAAACTGGCCACCTACAATTTGAAGCTTGTATCAATTAGATAAGATAAGACCCCTGGGTGGTATTCCATATAATTACACTTATATTTTAGGTTTAAGTATCTCAATTGATTAGTACTTTTCAGGTGTTTTTTTTTCTTCTCTGATGTTGTTATTGTTTTTATTTGGCAACTTTCTTGGTTCTCAATAAAATTGTTCTATTCACAAAAGTTCCATTTTAAAATTTTAACACACAACATAAGGGAAAAACATGCAGGAATAATAAATTACCCCAATAGACCTTGCTTCCTCATTGACATATGATCCATCTTTCTTCTTGTGAGTCGCAATGTATAGTTCTCCTCGACCCACAGCACGCCCAAGATCTACTTCCTAATACATGACATATGTAAGTCTAAAAAAACAAAAAATATATATTTATTAAGACTCAAGAGCAAAACACAAAATATTTACCATCTCATGTTGCTTTGTAGACAAAAGTTTTGACCCACCAGTATGAGGAATATTTTGCTTTTTTCTAACTTCAGCATTTTTCCTACATAATTCCTATGAAATAAACAATTTATTAATTAAAATAGAAGCTAAAAAAATTAATAGTAACAAATATTTGTTAAAATTACCTTATATTCTGGCCTTAGATGATAATTACCTTATATTCATAGAAGGAGGAATGTGTGACTGCTGTGTAGGACCCATAGGGAAAGGTATGTATGGCTGTTGAGTAAGACCCATAGAAGAAGGAATATATGGCTGTTGAGTAGGAGCCATAGGAGAAGGAATATATGGTTGTTGTAGGAGAAGGAATATATGGTTGTTGATTGGGAGCCATATGAAGAGGAAGATCTAATTGCCGAGTAGGTGCTCCTTTTTTCGGACGTTTGGGTTTAGGAGGCATGACTGTAATTGAAGATTAATAAGAGAAATTATAATATAACAAAGTGGCAACAAAACATATCAATGAAATTATATCTTACCAAATAAATTAATTCATGAAATAAATTAATGTCTAGTTATTCCAACATATTTGCATCATCTACATCATCCCTTGCCAAGGTTATTGTTTCTGTTTCATTTGCAAATAGATTACTTAAATCTTGCTCATGTTATGGCTCACTTTCAAATGTCATGTCTTCTCCAACTTCTCCCATATCATACAAATCTCTTGGCATCCCGTGGACAACAACACTCCAACCCTTATTTATCTCATCATCAACATAATACACCATTTGTGCTTGTGAAGCTTCAATATATGGATCATGTTCTTCACGTTCACTCGTGTGAATACATTGAGAAAAATTCACTGAAGTAAATTGCCAAACATCCTTTCTAAATCCTCTAAGGCGTGTAGTATCTGCCCACTTGCACTTAAACAGGACAACTCGAATAAAACTATAATAGTTAATCTCAATTATGTCCTCCAACTTCCCATAATAGGGCAAATCTACTTGCCTCAAATTTGCATCAGAGCTACTTGCAACACATGAAGTATTTGAAGTCAGAAAAATGAAGTAGGAATCTTTGCATATTCAAATGCATCTTTCAATAACTCCAAAATCATCATCATTGCTCTATCAGTCATACCGCACAAACATTTTATATGATACGACCTTAATAGAAAAGACAACTTTGAGTACTTTCGACACCCTTCATACAACTCTTCGATACCATCTCTAAGCAAATCAGTAATTTCTTCATTTACTTCATTAGGCACAGTATCTACAAACTCAAATGCTTCTTCATACAAATCAGGCTCCACATCATGGTGTCTATTGTTCCCAAATGCATCATTTATCATATCTATCACTTGATTTTCATTTTGCAATGGTTCATCTATTGTTTCAGTGTCCCTTAATTCCACTGTTTCATATGTTTCGCCATGCCATATCTAGACTTTGTAATTTTTTGGGAATTGCTTACAAATTAAGTGGTCAAACACCACATCTCTAGTTTCTCATCTATCACAGTGACATTTAGGACATGGACACCTTATTGCACCATTGACGGAGCGGTTCTCAAATGCAAAATCTAGGAACTTATTTAACCCCTCTAGATATTCAGTTGTATTTCGGGGCATATCAATCCATGATTTATCCATTATGCAACTGTTCTAGTAAAATCAATAATTAGTTTATAAATTCGAACATAGTAAAGGACAAAGAAGCATCCTAAAAATTGCATTAAACAAAATTTAACATGATAAACGAACTTCAATCAAATCATGGGTCTATAATAGACGAGCACTTCACATGGTGAAGATATAAATCATGGGACCCCTATTTGGGATACGTCTAATTATACTTTAATCAAATCACTAGAAGGCCAAAATGTTGCCACATCACATGTCTTCAGGATACAGTTTCAAATAAGAATGTTCAACTCTATGATACGAGAACACAAATATTCTTGGTGGATTCTTTGAAAATTGCCCTTGTATTTTATGCCCCCAAAAGAAAAGAAAGAAATACTAAATTTTAGGGGTCAGCTTCATAATTTGAGGGGTTCATGTGCTCCACGTTAGATGATGCAAAGAGCTAGACCAATCTCCATCACTTTTTCATATGGCTGAGGTTTGATTATACCTCTTTAAGACAAGAAAAATAGAAGGTCTAAATAGAAAAGAAAATTAATTAAACAAGTAATTAAACAATTGATAAAGGCACCCTTGGAAAAGGAACGGTAATGACCCTATGCTGATGCTCATTTGGCAGAGGGAACAAAGAAAGACCGCCCCATTGTCTTCTAGAGGATAATAGAAACAAACAAAGCCTTATCTTTGTGTATTATTATATAATTAGATTTTCACATTTTTTTAATTAAACTTTATACTAGAGCATGCTCGAGATCGCAAAAGTGGCAAAAGAGAGAAGGAATCATAATCTTAGGACATATTAATCTTAAAAAATGTACCTCTTTTAAAAATGTACCCAAATAAATAGTCTTGGGATATACTATAATTTTATATACAAAATACTTAATGTGATTGTGATGCATATCGCATGAGGTAGAGCCATAGAGAAGGCTAGCCTCTATACTTTCTCTTCCAGCTGGGCCAACTACTTGTTTTTCTTTACATTGATGAAATTAAAAATCAGTAAGTTTTTTACTTTTGGTTATGTCAATTTTATGCTAAGTTAATAAAAAATAAAAGTTGGAAGCCTATCTACTATTCAATTCTCAAATTTTAAAATTATGATAGTCTCTCACTTGTCATTTTTAAGGAATATAGTCGTATCTAGGAAGCAAACAAAAGTGAAATTAATTAACTTTTCATAAGCGACATACGACATAATGTATTTCACGCATGCCCTCACTTTTATAATATATAATATTTGTATTTTCTTATAGGATTACCTGTATATATTAAGAATATATTTGTAATTTGAAATGTGGATAATTATAATTATAATTATCCACATTTTTTTCATTTGATCAAGATTTTTAATTAAAATATATCTGACTTTTCAAAAAAATATGTTTACCTGATAATCTTTTAAAATAAAAGTGTTATCAATAAAATTTAATTTCTAATACATTTTTTACTACAAAATCACCAGTAAAATTCATTAAATAAATTACAAGACCTATAAATTTTAGAATTTTAAAATAATTAATAGTAAAAAAGTATTCGAGTAAATGTATTAAAGAGTATGTTATCAACAATTTTTCTCTTTTAAGAAAACAAAATCTGCATATTATTTTTAACTTGTTCTGGGCATGTGAGAGGGATTGAGCAACGGATACAAACAAGAGCAATTTTTTATTATCCTTTTTTTATGAAATGGACAAACTATTCTTTTAAAGGTATTTGATATACGGTCTCATTATGGACCCAACTTGTAAAGGACTCAAAAGGAATCAACAACTGAAGCAATTCTAATGATATGCCACTATAACAATTAACCACTACAAAATCAGTTTCATTATACCAAATAATATACCCTTTTCATAGAAGACATTTAATAACTTCAAACCCTCTACCTATAGTACTCAGTACTCATATCAGCCACACAAAGATAAGTAGTAGTTTACAGAGAAGCAGAGAAAGGAAGCATTTGCAAAGGGAAGAAGAAGAATCTCAAAGGGGGAATTTCAAAGATATTTTCAGCTACATGTGTTCCTTATTGCATCACATGTTTATGCTTCTTCCTTTGGAGGGATTATTATTCTCACTTCTAGAAAAGAAAGAGTGGGCCAATTTAGATCCCTCTTTTACGCCTCAGCAGGCTGTTACCATCCATTAATTTATTGAATACAAACTAATCATACATGTTCACAGATCTCCTAACAAGAAAAAAAGATTATATAAATCTTTTACACCAATCAAGTCAAGGAATTCACAAATGCCAAGGAATTCACAAGTTTCAAGCCAGAGCTTAAAAATTCTCCTGATTTTGCAAAAGCCAAGGAATTCACAAACCCCTAACAATATTAGGTAATTTTGGAGTTAGATGAAAAATCATTCAAAATCAATCTCATTATCACTCACGCTAAAAGTGAGAATGAGCACTCCCCCCTAACAAATGAATCTGCAGAAAGAAACTCAACAAGAATACCCTTAAGAAAGAAATGAATACATACGTGTCAATCAATGAAAATAGTATTTTCCATAACAAATATCAAATTTCAAGCAACTGCACCAAATTTGAGTTGGTTAGTAACTAGAATTACAATTAAGAAAGTCACAAAGAAAATGTTAATTATATCAGCAGGTGGTCGAGGCATTGTTCTAGAAATCTCACCGTGTGGTGATAAAAATCTCACCCTCTGTAGTCCTGAACTATAAAGGACACCATAAAGCTGAAACTCTAGCTGTAAAACCTTAGTACTGCAATAACAAGTCCCAGAAAACACAGTCTAGCCAAACAAAGATCCAGACAAGAAATTTCTTCCTCGAAGACAAAGAAAGCCAGCAAAGACTTTTTACTACACGCTGAAAGGATGACCATTGGTTTATTGACATGTGAAACTCAAAGTGCTAAACCATACACAAAGAAACAATAATATTTTATCAAATTATTAACAGGTCCTAAGAAAAATTATAAATGATATTTTTTATCTTAAACATGACCCTAAACCCTATATGCATGAAAAAGCTGCTTCTCAAAATCAATTTCGGACTCAAAAATCTAGAACTAAACACACAAGTTACGAACATTTTACCTAAAACAAACTTGAATGGTATTTCTGAATAATTATAGATAATAGAATGTGAAAGCAAACACAGTCAAAACATGAGAGGATATAAAATCCGTCAAAGGAAACTGCTAACACTTTCAGAGTTCCAATCTGCCCGTAACCAAGAACGACACATGATAGCAGCAGAGCAATCCACAAGAACAAGAACATGAAGAAATCACAAACAAACACAAGAAGGCAATTATTAAGCTTAGAAAAATGACCATGAAACTCATGAGATGAGATCTAGCAAATTAGCCAGAGGCACCACCACGTCTAAGAGCACATTTAAATTAAGAGTACAAGCGCACAATTAACTCAAGCAATTACAAACTCTATCAAAATCACTAGTCAAATTATACAGATAGTATTCAATTAAGAAAACAAAGAATCATAATCAGTACAATTAACAAATAAGACATATGATTATTGAAGCAAACTTCAAGTACCGTTATGGAGCAGCAAGGGGAATTCAGTCTAACACTGAGACCGCGCAAAAATCTCCTTCACAAATCGAACAACATCTTCTGTGGTTCCAGGCACTGCGTCGTCATCATTGTTTCGTTGTTGGTCAGGCTTCAACTGCAACAACTGAGCAGCAAACTTGGAGATTCCAGTGACGGCTTTGTTCGAGGAAATGTGAGAGAGAGAGTTCTTGGTGTGACCGTGTTTCCAAATGAAGAAGAAGGAGAGCTATGAAGAACCCTAAATTTTGGAGTTTGGGGCTATGAAGTTTGGGTGCTGTGGAGTTTTACACAATGTGTTGTAACCTTTTTTTTTAAAAAATAATATACTTTAACTTCAAATTTTAAAATTGGTGACCCATAAATTATCACTGCTGACACGCGTAATTGGTGGTGACACCGTTAGCTTTTTTTTTTATTATTTAAGTATAACATTGTGGCGGTTAGGCGGAGCGCCAGAATAACAATCAGAAAAATATTATTTTTTTTGTAGTGTAGTAAGGTTGTTCTAGAAAAAAAAAATAAACACACTCAAGGAATCAATTTCACAACGTCAAAATGAAAGAAACAAATAAAGATGAGAAATTGGTTTGAGGGGAATCGATTTCTCACTTTACACACTGATTTCTATCATTTGTGTAAATAATTTTTAGATTGTATTAGTTGGATAATTTTTTAATTTTTTGTATTATTAGGATGAAAAATTCGCTAAAAGCAACCTACTAGGCAAATACACCAAGAAGAAAACTGAATTATTCCTGGAGTATTTCCTCACCAATGCAACAGCCACTGCCATGTTAAGGTTTTGATTTGTGCCTAACAGTTTGTTGAGATCTATCTGCCCTTCCATTTCTGAAAACTATACCATGTATCAGCCTCCAAATACTCCAGCAACATGCATGCCAGACATATATCTCATTTTTCAAACTTTCCTTCCTCTAAATTAAAACAATTTGCAAAGTGAAGGTAATTGTTTAATTTCCAGAGGCGGTGCAAACGAAAACCCAAACCAATTGAAGACAGATTGCCAAACTAACATGATAAGAGGACATTGTATGAAAATATGCTCACTGTCCTCTGTTTGACTGTTGCAAAAGACAATGAATTATGTACTGAAATACCTCTTCTTTGTAATTGTAAACACGTTGGTAGGCGGTCTTGGAGAAGTCTCCAAGAGAAAGTTAAAATCTTGGATGGAACTATGCTTTCCCAGAACCTCTTGAAGATGTGAGGAACATCAACAACAACTCTAGTTTGAGGTCTATAGTTAGAAAATGGGAAACTTGTTTAAATTTATTTATTTTAATATTTTTAGTATAAGTGCTTTTTTGAAAAAACAGATAGAATTTGCTTCTTAAAATAAGTAGAAAATTATTATTTTTTTATCAAAAACATTTTAAACAAAAAACACTAAAAAAAAGCAACTCCCAAGGGAAAAAACATCTATCAAAATTGGTGATAGTATCTTATTTATTTTAGAATTTTTAAAATATTATGAAAAATATCATTAAAATATGGAATTAATTTAAAGGCAAAACATAATCAGTATCTTAGGGCAGTAGTTTAGGAGTTTAAAATAGAAAATTTTCATTGAAAACCATTATTAATTTATTTTTATTGTGATTTTTAATGTTTTTCCTATGTAAATTCCAATAGGAACACCACTGGACGTGTAAATCAGTTAAGAGTGTATGAAGTTGTTCTAACTTTAACTAATAGTGTAGAGAAAAAATAATAATAATAGGAACTCATTTGGTCATGATATGATTGATTTTGTTTCTTATTCATAATATGATAGGATATGAGAGCAAGTAAATAATATTATTATCTTTAATCATATCTAATGTTTGTATCATATGGCAAATAAGATAATGCTAGGTTATAATATAAATTATATTTAAATGACAAAATTATTGTTTCATTCAAAATTTACATAATTTTTCTAAAATTATATTTTTTATGAATTATGGAAATTATATATTTAAAATAAATCATACAAAATTACATTTTATTATATATAATTAGTTTTCTGAAAATTATAAAAAAAAAAGCATATAAGATTTAAAATTGTAATTACTATTCAAATATTTTATTTAAATAGTAGTTATTTAATTTTGAATAATTTAATTGATAATATCATTTAAATTGACGTGTCAAATATATATATCCGTGTTGTATGTGTATGTGCACATGTATATATAATTAGTGTATCACTATATATTATGTGTCTTATATTAATTATATATTACTATATACTATCTTTTTTAAATATAAATTAGGATAAATTATTCACATTGTTCCTTATCTTTATCATAGGTTCTTATTTTATTTTTTTATTAAAGTTGTAAAATAAGCTTTTAAGTAATTTTTAATAGCATATTTATCCTACAAATATTTAAAAAAGACATTACTTTAAACTGTGGCGGACCTACATACTTCCCAGGGGTGCATATGCACCCCTCACTTTGGGGAAAACAGAAAGATATATATAGTGTTGTTTTTTTAACCTTCTAATTTTAGAATTTGACCTCACTGTGTTTAATTTTTTTTTGTCATTAATTTTTATCTTTTATTAACTAGTTATTTTCGTACGTTTTGTTCCTTATGTTTATTCGGTTGGACATTTCATTCTCTTTTAGAGAGTAAAATATATTTTTTGGTTCTTCTAAAAATTTTGAAAATAAGTTTTACTCTCGCTAATTTTATTTTTGTCCATTTTTCTTCTCCTAATTTTATAATGTATCACTTTTGCCCCCTCAAAATAGTTTAGATAACATTTTATAGAGGGACAAAAAAAGGTTTAGACAACGCTTTGAGGACAAATAATGATACCTTTCAAAATTCATTGACAAAAAACATAATTTTATAGAGACAATAAAACCAAACTTAAAAAATTTTAGAGAAACAAAACTTATTTTATCCTGTTTTATATTTTATTTTTATATGTATGACAATAAATATTATTAATTTTTAAAAATAATTTACTTCATTGACTTTGGATCCTGGATCTGTCCACTAACTTCAAAGGTGAAGATGCCATAAAAAAATTAATTAAGGGGTCATTTTACAATTTTTAATAAATAAAGGATCAAATAGCAACCTAAAATAATGATAAAAGATCAAGAAAATAATTTTATCCTATAAATTATATATTATATATAAATCTATTATATTTCTTGCATGACATAGAGGGGAGGGGAAATCTACCTTATTCTATCATGCTGTTTCCTAATTAATCTAGTTTTTCTTTCAAGATAAGCAATATATTAGATGAACGTGATAGCAAAAGATATACGGTAATTTTCTTGTCCTATTCTATATTATCTTGTCCACCAAACGGATAGTAAAAAATTTCCATTATAATTTTCTTAATCAATATCTTTAAAGTATTGGTTAATAAGATCCTATTTTAAATGTATTAGGACCATAAAGGTTTTTATATATTATTATGTAATTATAAAGATCCTGTTTAATTATTATATATGATAATGTTGTTGACGTTAATATTAATTAATTTATATTCATGATAATTTTTAATCAGATAACAATATAAAATTTTTGCATTATAATATGTATAAATTAAACTCTTAAAAATATTAATTTTAAAAAATAGTTGTATGTACATAAGGAATTAAGAGTAGTACTTATATTTATTTTTTAAAAAGGATATATTAATAAATTATAAACTAAATCTGTTAAAGACATTCCTAAATTATAACTTATTGATATATTTCTCTAAATTATGCATAAGATCGAGTTGTTAATAATTTATTATTATCTTTTATAATATTATTTATGCATACACTGTTCAATTAATTGAAATATGAAATATGTTAGTAACTTATTATTTATATTATATAAATCATGAATTGATTTTATCTCTTATAATAGTATTGCTTCTCTTCGTAGTGTGTGCTCGTAGTGTGTGCAAGCAACCTTGGTTAAGGATGTGCGCATCTTTATAAATGTTCTCTAATAAGTTAGTAAAAGTTTCAATAAAATAATAGGTGGCAGATTTAAATAAATAATATAAATTAAATAAATAATTAGAAAAAGATGACTGTTTTTAAAATAATTTGAAGTTTGGGGTTGTTGAATACACTTAATTTAAGCGTGTTAGGGTGTTATGATTTTATTTAAGCAGCCTCTCGAGATGCAGTGGTTGACAAGTTATGTTGTAAATCCATTTCTTCAGATAGTGAGTTCTTGTTTAAGCGTCTGTATTTTATTTAAGCGTCCTTTAAATTTTTTTTTTTATTGGCGGCAAGATATGAGTTCAGGTAGTGAGAGTGCTCGTGTTATGTTATTTTTTAATGGAAAGAAAGTTAGAGGATGACGGGGTGTTGTTTTTGAAGGGGACAACAAGCCGACACGTATCAATCGAATATCAACAGTGAGTGAATTGCATGAGAAGATACGCCAAAAATTGGGTCTAAAAGACAACCAACGTATCACTTTGGTGACGACAAGATTATGGCAACACGATCAATACTCGAAGATTCAACTGCTGGATGATGAAGACATAGAAATGGTAATGGAACAATTTTTCAACCAGTCCAGGAATGATTTGTTAGAATTGTACGTGAATTTACCGCAGTGGAGGATGTTGTTTTACCCATAAGGTCAGTCACTTTTAATTCTGCACATAATGCAGCATCATATGCTGCTCCAGGAGTAAACGTGTCTGAGGAAGCTGAACATAACCCAACTTCCATTATGCATGACGATGATGAGGACGACGATGATGAAAATATCACAATGGAAGATCGTCTTCTTGAGGAGGATGTGTGTCGGATAATGATGAAGATGCTGGTGTGCATGCGACTGAATTCCCAGAAGAAACTGATGTGGGATCGTCTCAAATCCGTCATCATGCAGACGTTGGATCTACTCAACCAGAACAAGCTGTTGAAGGTATGTTATATTACTGAAATCAGTGAAAATGTAGTCATATATGTATAGTTGTATATTATAGTATTTTATTTGCCTGATATGTTTAGGTGCTAAGGTCATTCCTTTTTTGGATGGAATTCTACATTACACATATATTGATTGGAATCATCCAAGCGAAGAAGAATTTTTTACCGATTCTGCTTCGGGTTCGGGTTCAGGTTTAGTGCAAGGTCAATGGCAATTAGGGGACGATTTGTTTGTTAAATAGGAATTTGCATCCAAAAAGGACGCACAAATTGCAATTAAGTGGAACCTCATGAAGGAACATCAAGAAGCAATTGTGGTTGAGAGCAAGCCTAACAAGTTTAGCATGAAGTGTATTCGAAACAACGATGGTTGCCCTTGGAGGGTTAGGGTAATCAAACCAACGTACGGTGAGAAGTGGCTTGTTTCAAGATGGGGTGGGAAACACAATTGTCTGAATGATCATATTACACTGTTATTGCTTCACTTGTAGTAGGTATGTTTCTATTAAATTTGCTCAATATGAAAAATATTGTTTTTTAAGGTATGTTGTTAATGTCAATGTTACAATTTCATTGTTAGGAATGGTTAAGGAGGAACCGTGTGTGTCAATTGCATTGGTTCAGGAGAGGGTCACTAATACTTATGGATTTAATGTTTCATATGGAAAGACCTGGTATGCGAAGCAGAATGCAATGACAATGATTTATGGTGATTGGGAAGAATCTTATGCATTTTTGCCCAGGTGGTGCAACTACATGCTTCATTTTTCACCAGGTTCTTTTTATGATATTCAAACAAATGCTTATTTTGTGGCACATTGACTGGTACGGGCAAAGCTGAGAACAATAGGAATACCCACAATAACCAAGAGGGGGGGTAAATTGGTTTAAACTTTATATTTTAAAAATTATTTATAAAGTCAGAGTTAAAGGATCTTAATCACTTTGCTTCCCTTTTCATTTTGAGCAAGTTTGGCCAATTTTCTAAAAGCATTGAAAGCATCACTCTTGGATTTCAAAAACAAAGTCCATGTGAACCTAGAGTAATCATCAACAATGACAAGCCCATAGTAGTTACCTCCTAAACTCATAGTTCTAGAAGGACGAAACAAATCTATGTGAAGTAATTCAAGGGGTCTTGAAGTAGAAACAACATTTTTACTTTGAAAAGAATTTTTTGTTTGTTTCCCCTTTTGACAAGCATCACATAATTTGTCATTTTCAAACTTGAGTTTCGGTAAGCCAATGACTAAATCCTTTTTAATCAGCTTATTCATATGATGCATGTTAATGTGACTTGCCCTTCTATGGCATAGTCAAGATTCATCAATTTTACCTATTAGGCAAGAAGTGTTGTGACAGAATGCATGATCTATGGAAAGTAAATAAATATTACCTTTTCTTTTACCTATATGAATCACCTCACCATTTTTTCCATCACATATCATGCTGCAACTGTCATTAAATGACACTTTGAACCCTTTATCACAAAGCTGGCTTATACTTAGGAGATTGTGCTTTAAACCTTCCACATAAAGAACATTTCTGATCATGGTTTTAAAACTGTCTCCTATATTTCTTTCTCCAATTATCTTCCCTTTGTTGTTGTCTCCATATGTGAGGAGCTGATTGGGATTGTTTAAGCAACCCGCGCAATCGTTGACCTCTTGCTAATTGATTTTGAGTAGCTTTATCGAGATTAGAAGTGAATTGGGCAAAAGCTTCTAATTCTCCGAATTGTGCTAATTCCAATTTTAAGAGTCAAATTTTTTTTTGTGAGCATTGATATGTCACCGGTCATATGTTTAGAGCATCCACTATCAAGATACCATAATGAAGATCTTGTTCTTAGACATACCTCAGTTTTAGCACTTGAGGATTCATCATCTTCATTTATTGTGGAAGTGAAACACACATTTGCTTCTTCTTTTTTAGTTGATGATTCAGAAGTTGTTGACTCATTGTCTTCCCAAGCTATGTAGGCTCTCTTAGGCTTTCCTTCTTTCTTTATCTTGTTTTCACCTTGTTGCTTTTTCAAAAAGATAGAGCATTCAGATTTAATGTGGCCAGGCTTACCACATTCAAAGCAAGTGAAATTGTTGTCACTTCGTTTGTTGTTATTCTTTGTGAACTTTTTGTTCTTGTCTCTTCTCAAGAACTTGCTGAACTTTTTGACAATTAGATTCATGTTGTCCTCTTCATCTTCTTCACTTGAGTCTTCCATATTTTCCATCTTTGAGGATGCAGCTTTCAAAGCTATGCTTTTTTGTTTCTTTTCTACATCTTCTGCATTGGTTAGTTGTGACATTTCAAGTTCATACTCAAGAAGCTTACCAAAAAGTGCAGCCATGGATATTTTGGATAGATCTTTTGATTCTTTGATTGTTGTCACCTTTGTTTGCCATGGTCTTGGGAGATACTTCAAGATTTTGATGTTCAATTCTTCAGCATCAAAGATTTTTCCAAGACCAAGAAGATGATTTACTATGTGAGTGAATCTTGTTTGAAGCTGAGATATGCTTTCAGCGGAGTTCATCTTGAACATTTCATACTCATGGATTAAGGCATGCTTTCTTGATCTTCTTACTTCGTCTGTACCTTCATGAGTTATCTTCAACATTTTCCACATCTCCTTTGCACTTTTTCACTTAACAGATATAAAGAATTCATCAGAGGAAAGTGCAAAAGTAATCATATTCTTAGCTTTAAAATCATATTCAACAACTCTCTTTTCAGCATCTATCATTTAATCCCATTATTTGGGAATCATATCATTACCAACAGTTTCTATAGGAATAACATGATCTTTTTCTATTGCATTCCAAGCACTTGAGTCATTTGATTGAATAAAGATTTTCATTCTATTTTTTCCAAAAACTGAAGTGCTCTCCTTCAAACATCGGAGGACGGTTGAGGGAGGCACCTTCCTTGAAGGTAATTTGTGTGGTATTCATTTTCTTTTAAAGAAAGATAGTGATCTTGAATAACACTCAAGAACCTGCTCTTGATACAAATTGAAAACAATAGGAATACCCACATGAATTGGTTTAAATTTGATATTTTAAAATTTATTTATAACAAAGAGGGGGGTGAATTGGTTCAGGAGAGGATCACCAATACTTATGGATTTAAAGTTTCATATGGAAAGACCTGGTATGCGAAGAAGAAAGCAATGACAATGATTTATGGTGATTGGGAAGAATCTTATGCATTTTTGCCCAGGTGGTGCAACTACATGCTTCGTTTTTCACCAGGTTCTTTTTATGATATTCAAACAAATGCTTATTTTGTGGCACATCGACTGGTACGGGCAAAGCTGAAAACAATAGGAATACCCACAATAACCAAGATGGGGGGTGAATTGGTTTAAACTTGATATTTTAAAACTTATTTATAAAGTCAGAGTTAAAGGATCTTAATCACTTTTTTAAACCAAGAGTACTTTTAATCAATCAAATCACTCAACTCAAGAAATCAATAGCTCAAAACAGAACTTGTTGAGTAATGCTAATAATACCAAGAACAAATGAACAAGATAACTAATAGAGATAAAGCAATAGAAAAGCAACCCAAGAATTTTTACTGGTTCACTTCTCAAAAGAAGTTACATCCAGTTTCTTCTAATCAACACTAGATTAGAGTTCCACTATTATAAATTTCAGTTCTTACAAGCTTAATAACAAACTCTCTTTATCAACCCTAGATGAAGAATAGAAATCTAAAACCCTATTAGACTTCTAGTGAACAAGAACCAGAGAACACTACTCTGTTCTTCCCTAGAGAATCCTACTCTAGCATAAGCTTCAAAGAACCCTTTACAATAGCATCAAATAACAAAAATTACAAAAACGAATTTACAACCAAAGATAATGGAGAGAAACAACCTGATGGTCCAATGAATATGAATGCATGTGAGTTACCAATCAGAGTTGAATTGCAAAAAAAGAATTTCAGAACATGCTCTCCAAAACTTCTTTGAAACCTCTTGCCCAAGAAGTCATTCAATACCCCATGAAGATTAAAGAGTGGGACAAGAACTTAGTTAACCCAGAAAATCACTTTCTAACTTTGAGAAGGCTTGATTATATTCAGAAAATTCAAAGTATTCAACTTAGTTTTTCAGACAAGCCCTTATCCTATTTATAATAGCTTTTTGTAACAGACTGTAATCGATTACACACGCCAAATAATTGATTAAAATGACTTATGTAATCGATTAAATTGTCACTTAATCGATTAAAGTGTTCAAAGCTTCATTCTAAGTTTTACAATGAACAAAATAATCGATTAACCCGAGTTGTAATCGATTAAATCAGTGAAGTTTTATTTCTGAAGCCGCTTATGTAATCGATTACAATTTATGGTAATCAAAGCAGTGAAGCATGCTTTTCTAAATAGCTTATGTAATCGATTACGATTAACGGTAATCGATTAAAGCAACATTGGATATCTTTCATTTTACACTTTGTAATCGATTACAAAAGTTATGTAATCGATTAATATGTTCATCAAAGCTTTTCCAGATTTAAAACTAAGCAAATAATCGATTAAACCATTGTGTAATCGATTAAAGCAGTAAGATTACATTTTTCCAAAAACATTACCCATTTAGTTCCTTTTCAAAATATGAATAGCTTTGATACTTTAATGAAAAATTTAAGAATGTAAATGATTATGTGCATGCAATGAAAGGATCAAAAGATTAGCCTCTCATACACTTCATTTGAATTACAATCTTTAAGGCATGTGAAAAGCTCAAAACTTTCTTCTAAATCACATGCTTCATATTCTTGTTGCTCCCCCTATATCCAACAAAAGCGTGTGTTTCATCGCATGTTTTGAACTTTTAGACAATGTGGCTTTTAAATTTTGCAAAATCATCATTCAAATTGATGGGACTCATTTATATGGCAAGTATAAAGGAAAATTGTTGATTGCCATGAGTCAGGATGGAAATAATGAGTGTCTGCCACTAGCATTTGCCATTGTTGAGGGGGAGACGTTGGAAGCCTGGGAATACTTCCTTGCTAACATTCGCTTCCACGTTACCAAAATGCAAAATATATATCTCATTTCAGATCGGCACCGGAGCATAATATATGCTATGGAGAATCATGCTGGTTGGCAACCACCTTTTGCGCACCTCGTGTTTTGCCTTCGTCATATTACCAGTAATTTTAATCAAAGGTTCAAGAGTGCAAGATTGAAGAAGACCTTCATGACTTTAGGTATGTTAACAACTATTTTGAATACATTAAGTTGAGACAAATCTGTAAATGGAATAGTGTTAATGGCATTATTATTCTACAGGTTATACTCCTAGTATGGTTGATTTTGTCGCTGCGTTTGCACAACTTCGTGATACTAGTCCTGAGGTTGCAGAATGGATTGATGGCATCCCTAAGGAAAAGTGGACACGTGCATATGATGTAGAGGGGAGAAGATATGGTCATATGACAACAAACTTGTCAGAATCAGTGAATAGGGTGTTCAAGGGAACAAGGAACATGCCTATCACAACTCTTGTGAAGCACACGTACACCCAATTGGTTCATTATTTTGTATGCAGAGGTCAGGCAGCTATTTCATAGCTTGACCATTGACAAAGACATTGCAAAAATGTGGTTGATGCTATGAGGCATAATCAGTCCCTTGCTACAAGCCACCATGTGGCCACATATAATGTTGATCAAACATTATTTCAGGTGGAGGAGGGCTAGGATAGGTCATATTCAGTCAACCTTGCAGAACGTTCTTGTTAGTGTGGCAAGTTTAAGGCCTTCAAATACCCATGTAGTCACGCCGCAGCTGCTGCTTTACATGTTTGCCAAAATCCTTATCAGTTTGTGGATGATGTCTTCCTCGTAAGCAACTTGGTTCAGGCTTATTCATTGACATGGCAGCCAATCGGTAATGAACGTGCTATTCCACCGAGTGAAGGTCCAATTGTCATACCTGACAGGGAAACGTTGCTTGCAAAGGGTCGTCCAAGGTTTACCAGAATAAGTAACGAGATGAACGAAGTTGAAACAATTCAAAGACCCGTCAAATGCGGAATTTGCAAGCAGCTTGGACATAATCGGAGAAATTGTCCTACTCGTGATGGTACTTCATGAATTTGTAATTATGTTTTTTTAATTAATTTGATGTTAATGCATTTCATTTATAAATATGTTGTCTTACCCCTGTATTTGGTTGGGAGCGTGCTATTACTCATCATGTTTTGCATGTGATTACATATACGACGATCACATTTTGTCTGAAATTAGGTGAACCTTAACCCCCAAAATAAACCCTAAACCTTAAAACCTAATCCCTAATCCCTAAACCATAAACCCAAAACCCAAAACCCAAAACCCTAAAATAAACCAACTAAACCCTAAACCCTAGACCAAACACCCTAACATGTAAACCCTAAAACAAAACCCTAATTAAAATATACCCTAAATCGTAAACCATAATGTTGATTCAAAAGGAGTCACTTGAAGATGAACAAAGAATCAAGCTCAAGCTCAGATGTTTTGTGCTTTCAACATGCCTTCAACATGCCTTGAAGATTTGGAAATCAATTTGTGATTTGTGTAAAGGGAAGAAGCTATTTCTGATAATCCAGTGTGCATATCATTCATATCATTCATTTAGGATTGTTAGATTGAGTGTTAATATAAAAGCAATTGATAATTAAGGCAAGATTAAAACCAAGTTTTTGGAAAAATAAGGTTATGTTGATTTAATCGATTATATGTAGTAGGAATCGATTATTTTGTTCTTCGTGCCTTCTGGAAAACCTTCTAAGAACAATGTAATCGATTACATATCGGATTAATCGATTACCTAGGCTAAAACTGAACTATAGAGCTCTCTGCCTTAATCGATTACAAAAGGTCGTAATCGATTATATTCTGTTTGTATAAAACAAGCTTGGCGGGTTTAATCGATTACCAGAAACACTAATCGATTACTTAGTACAAACTGCTTTATGAAGCTCGCTGACTTAATCGATTACTAAGAGCCGTAATCGATTATTTAGTGCATTGGAAAATGTAGAGCTTCCTGGTTTAATCAATTACGTGACGGAATAATCGATTATTATGTTCATAACTCAAACCCAGAACGTATCTTAAACACTTTAATCGATTACATTCTTGGATTAATCGATTACATATGCGAAATAATCGATTACAGGAGCATATATAATCGATGATTTTCAGTTAGAACTCTGTTATAAATAGAACCCTTTGCTCTGCTGAGTTACCAACTTGAGAGATTCGAATTCTGAGCATTCATAAGCGTTCTTAACAGTCTATTAGTGATTTTCTGGTTCACAAAGTTCTTGCCTTCACCAAAATTCATATGGGTTATTGAGTGATTGAGTGAAGCAAGAATTGTTTTCAAAGCTTGAGGAAAGGGATGTTCTGAGTCTGTTATTCTTTCTTCAACCTGGTGAATCATTCATATGCATATTGTTCATTGGATCATCAGGTGACTTCTTTCCTTAATCTTTGAAGTTGTAAAACTGCTTTTAATTTCTGTAGTGATTTGTCTATTGTAAATGGGTTTCTTGCTTGTTATCTAGAGATAGAGTTTCTCTGGGGGTTTGCTGAGTAGTGTTCTCAGTGGGTTGTCTCTAAGAATCTAATAGTGTTTTAGATTTATGAACTTTATCTAGGGTTGATAAATAGATGCTTGTAATAACTTGTAAGAACACATATTTGCAATAGTGGAACTCCATTCTAGAGTTGAGTGGAAGAAACTGGATGTAGCTTCATAGTGTTTGAAGTGAACCAGTATAAATGGTGGCTGATCTTTATTCTCTTCTCATCATCTCAATATTACTTTGATTTGTGAATCATATTCTTTGCACAGAAAGTTTTTCATTTGTCTATTGATTTTCTTGACAGAGGAATTTGATTGAACATAAAGATTCTTGTTTTCAAAAGTTTTTAATGATAAAGATCCTGTGGAAACTCTGATATTAAATTTTTAAATACCAAGGTTCAACCAATTCACCCCCCCTCTTGGTTGTGTTGAAGTATTCCTATTATTTTCACATAATCCCTAAACCAAACATCCTAAGTCCTAAAACAAACACCGTTAGCCCTAAACCTAAACCAAACACCCTCAGGAGAAAACCATAAACCAAACACCATTCCCCTAAACCATAAACACTAAATCCAAACAATTCAAAAGGCAGAAGGACGATTTCTCCCAAACCGTAAACCATAACCCAAACACCGTTCCCCTAAACCTAAACCTAAACCCTAAACCAAACACACTAAACACTAAACCCATACAATTCAAAAGGTGGGTCTATGCACTTCACGACGCTAAATGTAGAGTCCCCATACACATGTGTATCCTCCGTATAGACCCATTCACCTCCGATCATAGTCAACACATTCACAACCTCACAAGACAACATCATTTTCTTCTATTTTTGGGACAAATAATATCTGTTCATGAAACCAATCCATATGTTATGTTGATGACTAATTTATGCTTATGGGGAGTCAATGAGGCCTAAATAGGGCGTGACTGAACACGCCCAACAAGTAGGGTCTGACTGAACACGCCCAAATAGGGCGTGACTGAACCCACCTAACACATATGGTGTGACTTAACACGCCAAAATAGGGTGTGACTGAACACGCCTAACAAATAGGACGTGACTAAACATGCCTAAATTTGTGCATCATTGACCCTTATATGAGCCACACACTCCCACTCCCACACAACATACCTCCGCAATCGAAATTCAATCCGAATACTATGGCATTTTTAGGAGAAACAAGCAGTCAGACCATTAGTAACTCCAAATTAGTATTCATTTTTCCAAATGGATCAATGAAACACAATGAAACTAGTGTTTCTTTTCAATGTCCCACTCCAATACCAATGCGAGTTCCTAATGACTGTTCTTTTCAGACACTCAAGAGTAGGATGCACGACACCCTTATGCTAGCCAGTGACCATTTTGTTGATGAAATTTACTACCGACAGCCATCGCTACATGCAGGTCATCAATATTTTTTTCATTCTCTACAAGTCACAAATGATGATGATGTTTGCACAATGTTATGTTGAATTTAGGGGGAGCTGCTTGAAGCATAAGCAAAGAATGATTCAAGTCTCAAGTTTTGAGCTTTCAAACATGCAAAGGACAACTTGGAGATTTATTAGGATAAAATGTAAGAGAAAAGCAATTTTGATGATCCTAAAGCATTGCATTCATTCTAACTCACAAATAACTTAAAATGGTTTAATAAAAATCACAAGGCTTTCATAAAATGGTTAAGTTTCAAACTTGTTCCAAAGGTTTTTGGAAAAATGGCTTTCTTGCTGTTTTAATTGATTACAATATTGTATTAATCGATTATTTTGTTCATCACTTATTCTGGAAAAGCTTTCATCAACATTATAATCGATTACATATCGGATTAATCGATTATTATATCTTTGGTCTTTAGAAAACTGCCTTGTTGAACATTTTAATTGATTACACATGAGTAGTAATCGATTACATGCTTAAATATGTATTTTAAGAACTGCTGGGATAATCGATTATCAGTGTTCTATAATCGATTACATAGGCTTATCTGAAAATAACTAGTCCCTACTTTAATCGATTACCATGTGTTGTAACTGATTACTTGTTGTCTTTAAATTCTAAGTTTTGTACAAGATAATCGATTACATTGATTAGCAATCGATTACACAGTGTAATCAGAAAGACTATGGCTCCTGCTTTAATCGATTACCATTTCCAGTAATCAATTACTTAGTGTATTTTGAAAAACATGGATCTTCTGTCTTAATCGATTACAAGACGGAATAATCGATTATTTGCTATATTATAGAAATTCCAGAAAAGCTCATGAACATTTTAATCGATTACATTCTTGGATTAATCGATTACAAAAGCAAAACAATCGATTATTAGGCGCGTATTAATCGATTATTTCTGTTACGTTTTTCTGTTATAAATAGGAAATCACTTTGCTTGATTTTGTAACATTGAATATTGATACCCATTGAGCCAAAACAGCTCTAAAATCCTTTCTAAGTGTTTCCAAAGTGTTTTTACATGCTTGCTCTGCTACAACATTGATCATGAGTTTGTGAGTCAATCTTGAGCAAGATTTCATTCAAGATTAAGGGAAGTTGATTTAACTTACTCATTCAACTTGTGTTAATCCTTCATTTGCATTGTTAATCATTGGATCATCGGGTTGTTTCTCTCCTTAATCTTTCTGTAATTTTTTGTTTTGATTTTGGATGTAATTCTTTGTCTATTGTGATTGGGTTTCTTGCTTGTTAACTAGAGATAGGGTTTCTCTAGGGGTTGTGCTGAGTAGTGTTCTCAGTGGGTTTGTTTAAGAATCTAATAGTGTTTTAGATTTCTGAACTTTATCTAGTGTTGATAAAGAGAGGTACATCACTACTGGTCCCAAAATCCGCTGATGTCATCGCCATTGCAGTAGCCACATATACAGGCTGAGTTTGGGAGTCAGCCGATGGAGGCATATGACTTTGCGAACTGCATCCCCTGTACCCCATGTCTCCCTGCTGACTAGACTCGTAATATAGGGGCTGGCTGCCGTATGTCGAAGCTACATATGAAGGCCTAAAATAACCCAAAGTACGAGGCCTGAGACCTACAATGGGCTCAAAAAGATGGTGCATCTCTTTCCGTCGACGCTCTAGCCCATGCCCCTCCTGTCTTTGATGGCCAACACCAACAGACACTTGTGGCTCCTCTTGAAGCTGGGTTTCTGGTGCATGTGGCTTTGCCTCCTCCAGGCGACAACTCTCTTTGAAGATAGACATTACCTGACCGACTTCCTGCTGTGCCCACTCGCGACTGTAACCCGGCCACTAATCATGACTAAGCGCGAAGTACAGCATCTCCAGCCCATCAAGCTATAAATTATGATATATAAACATTAGTCTGAATCATGTTCTCTATGATAATAAAGATAAATAAACAAATTAGAATGTCAACAAAACTTACACCACGTCCAGTCTTGGCAGCCATCTTCGAGATGTAACACTTCTCATTTTCCCTGTACCAAATCATGTACTCATGGTTTGGTGACATGAAGCCCTGAACCAGAGGGGGAAGGTCGATTTGCTTGTCCCTAACCTCCCAGCGTCTAATAAACGGTCTCAGTTTACGGACCCAATTATCTTCTCGTTTATCGCGCAATGAAAGGTCATGCACACCCTTCAGCTTCTTGGGAGTATGTGGGATAGGCTGATCCCTCCCAAATTGGCACATGCATCTATCCGGCTGCAAATACTCAATTGTGTGGAAGCATATAACAGGAGTAATAGCCATCAACAAAAGTCGTTGTTGCTCAGATGTACTAAGAAAGATGTATTTTCCATATGGTTGCCAAACCACCTGCACAAACCAAATAAACACACAATTATGTAACGACATGGACCACAAATGCATAGTTAAGAACACTTGAAATTAACTAAACGTACCTCATCCCGACTGAGGGATTCCAATCTCATCCTATACCAGAGCAGCTTGTGTGCTCGAAACCGGCCTAAAGCATTAAACCTTTTTTCAAAATAACTGACATTAGAATACTATAAGACTGAATTACAAAAATTGTTTACAAAAACCAAATATACTAACACATACTGGTGTCCGTAATGCCACTCCGGGTGAGTAAGAAGTGGAATAGCTGGAGCAATGGGTGGGAATCTCAGCCACACCCACACCTGAAGTAGCATGTGACACCCACCAATGTCACTTCTGCGTGGATCTGTGCACTCGCACATTTGTCTAAACACATGTGAAAAGACCGCAGAGCCCCAGCTATATCCTCCAACCTCCTCGAAGTCCCCAACAAGCAATGGGACATAACACGTCGCGACCATGCTCCCCTCGGATCTGTCGCTTAGCAGCCATGATCCAATAAGTCGCGCAATGTGCGCCTTCGTAAAGCACATCACAGCGATCAAATCGGGCTTAACCTCACCCCAATGCACAAAATGTCTATCAAAGAAAGACAGGCGCAAATATCCACCTTTAAGCTCGGTGTCTGGCTGAGGTTCATGACCAAAAACCTCCTCAACGACGGTGTCTCAGTCGACTATGGTGACTCTTGTTACGACTTTGCCCTCGATGGGCAAACCCAAAATACCAGCCACGTCTTCCAACGTGATGGTCATTTCTCCCTGCGTCATGTGGAAGGTATAGGTCTCTGGTCTCCACCGCTCAACCAGAGCACTAATAAGCGCAACATCGATCTTAACAAAAAATTAACTAATCAATTCATATGTACAGTTTTAAAATAAAATTGTTTACTCTACTCATTTCCTGCTTGCATACATGATATATGTCGCATGCGTGCGACATGTAGAAAGCCAACATTTCTTAACATATCACCAACGATGTCAGGTATATCATTGTGTTGTGGCCCTCCCATCACTTTACCACGTCGAGTCTTCAACAGTCGAGCTGTGTCCTCATTCCACACAACATGTGAAACGTGGGTCTGCTAAGTCCGCCTACGCAAAACACCCCACTTATACGGGGTAGGGATAACATGTGTCGTCGGATCCATGGGCTCACCCTCATCATCGGATCCAGAGCGCGAAGAATCAGTCGAAGATGAGTCAACCATCTAATGAGTATCTTAATATAAATAAATGAAAATTTAAATTAAAAAAAAATTAACTTCGGTTGACAAACATTACAAATAATTATCATATCAAATTAATTAAACCTAATGTACATCACTATCAATCCTAAACCTTAAACCCTAAACACTCAAACATAAACCTTAAAACTAACATCGTAAACACAAAACCCTTAACCAAATCCTCATATCTACATAGAAAATCTCGAACCTATAATTTTTTTTCTTGGAACAGGTTTTAATAAATTTTAACTAATAATAATAAATAATGTTAAAAGTGTTAGAGTGTTATATATATAGCATTAAACATAAAGGCCAAGTCAACAGGGAAGAACGCTGAGACTTGGCCTTTCGTGTCATTCAACATGGTGCCATCAACCATAAACCATAAACCCTAACCCCTTAACCCTATACCCCAAACCCTTAACCCTAAACCGACATACCAAACACCCTAAACACCAAACAATTAACCTAACCAACATCAACACTAAACCATAAAACCTAAACCCTACACCATAAACCCTAACCCCTAAACCAAACACCCTAAACACAAAACAATGAACCATAAAGCAAACACCTTAAACCCTAAACCCTAAACCATTAACCATACACCCTAACCCCTAAACCAAACACCCTAAACACAAAACAATGAACCATACAACAAACACTTGCAACACAAAACCCTAAACCCTAAACCATCAACCATAAACTATAACCCCTAAACCACAAACCAAAAACCCAAACCCTTAACCCTAAACCACAAACCAAAAACCCAAACCCTTAACCCTAAACTCGTAAACCAAACACCCTAAACACTAAACAATTATCATAAACAACCTCAACACTAAACCATGAAACCTAAACCCTAAGCACCCTAAACACTAAACCCTAAACCTTACATTGTAACAATTTTATACGAACCTAACAAATACGTCGCTAACAATTTCATAAGTAGCTAACAATTTTCTACAAACCTAACATGTACGTAGCTAACACTAACATGTATGAACTAATAAATTTTGTTACTAACATGTACGAACCTAACAATTTTCTTACTAACATGTACGAACCTAACATTTTAGTAACCTAATAAATTTTCTACGAACCTAACATGTACGTCACTAACATGTGCACCCTAACCATTTTCTACGAACATAAAATGTACATCACTAACAATTCAATAATATAACATGCAAAATTATTAAATTAACTTACTTGTTGGCAGAGTTTCGATGCAAAAAACATCTACTCAAACTCTACAGAAAACGGTAAAAAACTTTTAGACAGCGAAGGTTAAATAGTGAGAATGGTAAAAAATGATTTTTTTTGCCTTATATAGCACCCAAACACTCCTAATTTAGGCATGTTCAACAGCCCCAAATTTCAAAATTTTTTTAAAAACAACCCTCCTTTTCTAATTATTTATTTAAATTTGCCAATAATAGGCTGAAACTGTGAAAGGATGTATCTGACTAGGTTAAAGACCTCTAATTTATAGTTAGGGGTAGGTGAATCACTCTTGGGTGACAAGCCAATCTTCGTAGTCATTTCATTCACTCAGGGAATGTGGGAAAGCCTTGGCGGAGAGGTCTTTTGGTAGGGTGACAATATTTTTTAATCTTTATGCAGATGCAGCTTAGAGTAAGCATTCGCAAATAAGTTGTATTAAGGTTTGTTTGGGTGTAAGCTTCTCTAAAAGCATTTCTAGAAGAAAAAAATGAAATGAGTTTCTCCATAAGCTAAAATGAGTTTTCCATTAGCTAATTTGTAGATGTCATCTCATTTTTTAGAGAAGCTATATTTGTGAGCTTTTAAAAATTAACTAATGAAGAACTTATATTTATTTATGGAGAAACTCATCTCATTTTCTTCTCTTAAAAGTGATTCTAGATAAGCTACCTAAACAGACCTACAAAACTAAAACAAAGAGGTTTTGGGAGCAAATTGTTACGCAGCCTTACCCTTGCATATGCAAAGAGGCTGTTTCCGGATTCGAACCCATGACCAACAGGTCACCAAGACACAACTTTACCGCTGTGCCAGGGCTCACCCTCATATATATAATATTAATTACAAAAAATTATATTCTATTAATTATGTTCTAAAAAACTATTAAATTAGAATTAAATATGAATTATGTTAGTCACACAACGATAGTAGCCAAGAACCACTGAAAAAGAATATGTTTTCATGATACTATTGAAAAATTAGAAGAACATTGTATCATCACAATAGTCATGCATTACAAGCAAATTTTGATTGATCTACGGTGTAAATTGAGTCCAAAAACACGTTGAAGCATCTCAATCAATGCCCCCAAAAAAGTAAAGACAAGAGATGAAAAACAATAAAAATATTAAAAAGAAAAAAGTGATATGCAAGAGAGAATACTTGTTAAGTGTGTTTCAAACATCAAATCGTTAATCGGTCATATAATGTTTGTAATTAAGTTTACAGCATTGACAAAGGTTAACAGATAATCTTTAATTCTCAAATCATTTATAACAAAAATATATAATATAAAGGGAGGACTAATAAAATCTTGTAAATGTAACTATTTATATCCTTTAAGCAAATGATAGATATAAAATATTGGAAAAAAGAATATTTATCTAAATGATGAAAGAATGACGTTATCTTCACAATAAAAATTAACTATACAAGGAGAATATTTTTTTATATCAAAAATAAAAAATAAAATTTTAATATTATGATTTATTTTCAAAATATAAATAAATATTCTAATATTAATATATTAAAGTGTTATTATCGAGGGAGTAAACATTGGAAATATTTACATCAATGGGTCATGTACAAACACAGATAAATTTGACACCACACTTTAATCGAAAAATTTAAGGTTCGGGTTTATGAGTTTTTTCTTCACTTATATAGTGTTCAACTTTCTCATTCCTATATAATGTGAGACTTCATCTCATACTTATACTCTAACAAATCAATTCGTTTAGTATCAGGGGCGGATCCAGAAAAAAAAATAAGGGGGGGCAATAGTGGCGGGGTTTGAAGGCGCCGCCTTTGAAATTTTTTTTTTGAAGAAAATTAAAGGAACAAATTATTATAACAAAAATGTGAAAAATGTATAATTTAAAAGAGAAAAAATTAACAAAATTAGCATGTGATGGGTGCTCAAAAGTAACAAGAGTGTAGCCACTGCATTCATAAAAGTTACAAACATACATATCCACACTTACTTCTTTCTTATTTTTCATCTTTTTTATTATTCTTTTTTTATGTTTTTCAATTTTTTCTCTTGTACAAACGTTTAAACTATTTTTTTATTTTACTTTATTTTATTATTATATAAAAAAATTATTCCTGAAATTTAAGGGGGGGCCCTGCCCCCCCAATTTCTAACCTACGTCCGCCCATGTTTAGTATGTTGCATTAGATATGCACATGACTCGGCTTGAGGTGCATTGGTAAAAATAGAACTTTGATTTATGAGTAGAAAAAATAATACTATTCTCACACTTTTTCATAGAGTGTGAGATAGAGGTGTAGGAAAAGGAGAGAAGTGAAAATAAAATAAAATAAGAAGCCACTAATTTAATAATGTAATAAGAAAATAAGAGGAAAAAAAATGTAAATGGAATGTATTAGAAAGAGAAGTGAGAAACATCAACAAATTGATCATAAATTGGGTTCAACGGATGAAAAATAACTCTACAAACAAATCTGTTTAAATAAAGTATTGATGGCTCTTTTGTCCAAACCTAAACTATGTGGAAATCAATTAGTATCATTTTTAAATTGTCACACAGTACGGTGACCGTGGGAGCATGAAACGTTTATTGTCTAATATTGTTAGTTTAATTTAGATAATAAGATCAAATTGAATTGATTTCAAAAATTAGAAAATTAAATTAAACTTAAAAAATAAATTTGAGGAAAAAAATAATAATTCAGCCTTTTAGTTCTCACACATTTTGCAAATAGAGCAATAGGGAAATTAATAATTAGTCATAAAGTCTCTTGGTTTAAATTCTATTGTTTTTTAATCAATATTCTATTGTTAGTTTTATAAGGAGGTCAGGTTTTCCTAAACTACCCCGGTCACAACTTTAAAATTAGGACTCCGATCGATGTGTGATTTTCTCCTATATATAGTTTCTTAGAATTGATGCCTACTTGCTCACCAAAAATTAGCTCCATAAAGTCAATATAACTTAATTTGGTCCCCTTGAATTGAAATGGCAAGTTTAGGTTTCCCTAAATCACCTAGGTGCACAACTTCCAAACGTAAACTCTAATCATGATGTGGTTTTCGCCTATAATTTCTTAGCACCAATGACTACTTGCTTGCTAAAAAATAGCACCACAAAATCAACATAAATCAATTTGGATTTGGAATAAGACTTCATTGGTTTTATTTCAAGGATGTCTTGTTGGTTGGTGATGTCATGTGATGCATTATCTTGTGGAAGATTTGGATCGAGGACTATTTCAGGGTTTTTGAAAGAATTCGAAACATATTTGTTGCAACGTAATTGGTCATGACGGGATGACGATTAAAAAGATAGAGTTTTTCTAAAATGGAAAACTTAGGAGAGTCGCCACCAACTTTTCTTTAGGAAAAATGTCGAAAAAATCAAAAGATAAAGAACGGTCTACGATTTGAGAAAAAAAAGAGTTCGAGAGTCATTTACGCACGAGAAAGGTATTAGCACACCACGTGTCCGTCATGAAGACGACAACCTTTAATCGAGTGTGCTAAGAATAAAATGACTTTTAAATTATTTATCTTCCCTTAAGAACATGAATTATGTTTGTTATATTTTTTGTTTATCCAGAAAAAGAAAGAAAATTTTTTATTTTTTAGAAAAGAGAGGATTTTATATATATTTTTAGTTTTTTAGGTCGACAAGGGGTTTGTCCTCCCTCCTACCTATCCCCAAGTGCAATGAAGAAATCAGACTTACATAATTCATTGGATAGAAAATAATTTGCGTGTTGGGTTGATTTTATTTTTTTTGAAAGTTTTGTTTTAATTGTGTGACAAAGGATTGTTAAGGCGTTGGACCTTGAAACGAAGTTGAATTTTAAGAAAATAGCGGTGAGAATCGCTTAAGGCCTTGGACCATGAAACGGTCAGGTAATGTGTAATTTTCATTGAGAAAAAAAAAAGAATTAAGTGATTATTTACTTTTAGAAAAGGATTCGGGTTTTGAGGTAAACTTTGTGAAGTCAAGCAAGTTGGAGACCCAACATGAAATGAACAAAACTTAAGTGAATACTAATACAAAATTACAAGAATAAATGAATTATATGGACAAGACATGCACAAATAAATCGAATGTGAATGGAAAGGGATAGAATAGAGGCAGAGAATACACTTAGTAATCAAGGGTGCGGGGGTTGAAACGTGGGGGAAATAAAATAAATAGGTAACATAATATTTACATCACATTGCTAACTAATTAAACAATGATAATGATAAGACAATCAAATTGAAGAATAAATAATAGGCACAAACAGAAAAATAAATAAAGTAAAGAGTTGTCCACTAATTTATTATATTTCAAACTTCTTAAAAGCGAGCTAGGCCAAAAATAAAAAAGGGTGCATGTGCAAAATAAAGGTGTAAATAGTTGTTTTTATTTTTGGCTTAGACTTAGCAAAAACGGACTAGGCCCAAAATGGTAGAGGAGCATGTGTAGAAAAAAGGAGGCATAAATAGTAGTATGCATTTTTATTTTTCTCAGATTTAACAAAAACGGGCTGAGCCCAAAATGGAAGAGGGTGGATGCGTAAAAAAGAGGGCACAAATAGCAATTTGTTTTATTTTAGAAAAAAAAATGAGAAAGGGGAGAAAATAGGAGAAGGAAGGAATGAGGGATACATGTATACCCCTCCTCTTTCTCAGTTTATAGTGTCAAACGACACGACTTTGTTGACTGATTTTATTTTCTTGAGATCTGTGTCTATTCAACTCTTTTTTCTGTGTGTGGTTTTTTGTGTCTAGACCTCCTCTTTTATATTGTTCTTTCTCTCTTTGTCCTTTTTATTCTTTCCTTTTTTTCTTAGTTTTATCATTGTTCTCTCTTTCCTTTTTTTTTTTTAGTTTTATCATGTTTCTTTCCTTTTTTTCTTTTTCTATTATCTTCCTTTCATTTTTTTTTCTTTTTATTATCTTCCTTTCCTTTTTTCTGGAACCCACACAAAATTAGGATTTGACAAATATGAATTACATCTCATATTACCAACTTCATTTCAATTTATGTTTTGCTTCTTTACCTATTTTAACAAAAGTTTGAAATAATTGAACTAGAGTAGAAATCTATGAATTTATATTTTGTATACAAAAAGATTATGTTACATTTGCTAACTTTTTTACTATAGGATCATTTCTCATTCAAGACTTCCATATACCTATAATGATTTTTTTTACCATATTAGTTCAATTCATAAATTTTATTAGTTAGATAAAAATTGAAATGTTTGCCAAGCAAGAGCAATTCACACTTGAAATAACAATCATATATCATAATTACAACTTTAACATACCTCATTACATTGATTGAGATTTTTTTAATAACAAGCAGAGGCGGACCTAGGTACAAGAGAACGGGGAAGTGCCCCCCTTAAATTTTAATATGAAATTATTAAAATACCTTTTTTTTAAAAAAATTCAAAATACCCTAGCGGCCTACGCCTATCCCACTGCACCTCAATCCGTTTGCTCTTCTGCTCTCCTTCCTCTCGCCCTCAACCATGCGCTCTTCTACTCCTCCTCCGCCAGGACACCACGAGGAACACCAGATCTCGTCAGCGCTGCCCACCCCGACGAGCGCACCGCACTCCTATCCGATGTTGCCGAATAGGTGAGCATCCTTGAGTCAACTTTCTGTGTTTCAACGTGTCTCTTGCATGTGTGTGTCATTTTTGAAGTGGTGGTTGTGTTTGCAGAGGATGTGGTGAATGTGATTGTTGAAGGAGGCACGATTCCGACATTGGTGAAGCATCTTCAGACGCTGCCTCTCAGTGACCGTGTCTAGCATCCGTTGCCGTTCGAGCACGAGGTTGAGAAAGGGAGCGTTTTCGCACTAGGACTTCTTGCCATCAAGGTAAATTGATTATTCGCGCTTTGCTCTCCTCTTATTCTTCATTGGACAGTTCGGATGGACTTCGCCGTTCTTTCCCACTAATTGTTATTTTGGATTTTATTTCATATTTAACTATTTATAACTCATAGCTTGTTTTATTTTGAAACTTTATAATTTTGTTAGATGTTCCTTAGTGCTCTGCGAGTTCTAAAGTATAAGTGAGATTATGGTTATAGTTTGAGTCTTAGTAGTTGTAAACTTTTAATGTTCAGTTCACTTATTGAGAATTGATTACTTATTTATGCATTTTAAATTGAAATTTAATTCCTTTTTAATGTTGAATTGCGCGAGTGATTTAGTAATAGTAAAAGGAGGTTTCGAATTCGGCTTGCTAAATACTATGTTATGTGTATTATGTGGAATTTTTGGCGTAATATCATCTGAATTGAATGGAGTTCTTTCTGAGTCCTCAGTTATGTATGTATTTCAAGAATGGAAATGCTGGTGGTTTTTATACAATCGTCCAGTATCATCTTCAGTTCTGTTTTGCAAGTACTGTTTCTTTGAGTTATCCCATTCCAAAGATGGGGTTCAATTAAAACTAGGGGAAGAGAAAGAACGAAGGATGTAAGGCGAAAGGTTTTAGAATTGATTGAAAACATATATTGTTATTTGTAATAATACCTATGGTTTGTCCTCGTGCATCAATTCCATAAGCCATATTTCCAAATAATATAGATTTGAAAGACTTCAATTATATGTTGTTCTCTATTTCCATTATAATTTTCAAAACAAAACTATTGAAAATGCTTGTTGCTGAGCTATGTTGAAAATGTGTTGTGTTTCTCAAGTGGAATTGATACCTTATCCCTTTAAAGTCAAGAAATTCCATATTTATGGGATTTATTATAGAACATAATGTAAAAGTGAAAGGGAAACACATGTATTATGTCATATTCAAGGTTTGGACAAAGTTGATATTTTCGAACTGCATAATGGCATAATTGCAAGTTTCTTCCTTGCAATTATAGTTAGTAATTACAGGCTTTGAATTCTTTCTTTTACATATTCCTTCTTCAAGAATTCTTTTTTTAGTGGGTGAGATGCAGTTGATTAATTGTTTTAAATCATTGGAATTTTACTAGAGAAAACACAAAATTGATATGTGTAATTTGGATTGTGTTTGTAAGTGCTTAAATTAGTCTTTCAATTTGAAGATAAAGTCTAATGATGCTGTGAAATTTTAGCCTTAGTTAAAGAGCAAAGAATTTCCTCACTGCACTCTTCACACAACTTATAGTTTTTAGATCTATATGTGTAGCTCCTTTATATGGATTGATCCTCATTTGGTTCCTATTCATGTATAGTTTATGTTGTCTACTAAAAAATTGTTTATATCATTGATTTATTTGTAGTGCTATTATATTTTCTTCTTCTTCATTCATTTTGATATATAGGTTCTTCACATTCTTTCATTTTTTCGTTGGATACATTAGTTTTGCACATTTTATTCTCTTTCATGTTAAAGGATGATTCATGGAGTCCATAAAGATTTTTGTTGATTTGTGTCTCCGATTTCTCTAAACCTTATAGGAGAACATATATTGTGAGATTTCAAAGAATAACCCCTTTTATGTTGTTTCTAAAAGAAGGGTATTTACATAACATTTATTTACCTAATTAGTAACAATACAGTATAATGTGGCTTCTTTAGCTCAGTTATGAGGCAATTATGATGAACTTCCAAAAAATAAGAGTGTCCCCCTTAATTAATTTTCTGGATCCACCACTGATAACAAACATGTCATATATGTCACAGTCTGCTTTTTTCTTTTATGAGATATACTAAGTGCTTTTTGGAATCAAGAATGTTAAATGGTACGAAATTTCTTACTACTAGATTTTTACAAAATAAATGTTTATATATAATTGACTCAGCCATAAATTAAAAAATAAAAAAATGATAATAAATAAAAATCAAGAATGATCATTGGCATGTAATGTTTATGCAATTCAAATTTTTAATAACTAATAATTTCTTTTTTAGAATATTCTCACAAATCCCATTCGTATGATAAACCAATTTATCTGTCATTTGTGATATTTCTTAAAGCATAACAACTTTCAAATGATGTAATAAATGAATCGTAGATTAAAAGTTAGATCAATGCAATTATAAGTATCTAGTCTCAAAGATTGACTTCAATGCGTTGTATGTCAAATAATACATCATGATTATTAAATTGATTTAGGGGTAAGTTGTTCTAAAATAAGACACAACCTCATATTAACCTACGAGATTAGAAAGACAACTCAGTCTAACATTCAAGGAGTAAGAAAAAGGCCCTAGAGTATTAAATAACTATTGACAACCATTTCTATGAATATTTTAAAAATAGGTAAATTAATATACTAAATTTCAAGTACAAGACCAGGAGGGAATTTATAGTGCAAATTGCTTGTGTCAAAATTGAAGCTATTTAAAATTTTAGAGTTGAAATATACATAAACATTTCATATCTTAGAAATAACTAATTTTATAACCATTTATAAGGTGTAAAATTATTCTTACCAATGAATCAAATGATTCATTTGATTGGTGCAATTCAGTACTTTGTTTCATTAGTTATGGCCATCAAGCACAAAATGAATAAAGCACCAGAGCTACACCAAGCATATTCTATCCATGAGTGAAAAGACAAAGAGAATTTACAATTAACATACGTACGAACTTAATTTACTACACAAAGTTTTGCTATTGATCTCTACAATTAACATAATTACGTACAATTAACATATTTTATAGGGAATATAATTTATTTTGTAGCTTTTAATGCATGTAACAATTAATTATAAACATAAATGAAATGCATTAATTTCTGTTGACATTTCAATGAGGAATTAATACAGGGGAGATTTATTGATTAAAATAAAGCATAATTATAATACCTCCTGTCATTATATATAAAATAAAAGAGAATATTATTTTTGTCATGATTATAAGAAAAATATGATCACTTTCATGTACAACGAAATTTATCCAATTTTGAATTTTATTTGTTAATTCAGATCAAGACTTGAGAAATGGTAAAGGTCTTCTTGTTTTTAGACTTGAATATATACCCTAACAATGTATAAAGAACTAAATAATTAAAAATAATATTTTTTGCATAGAAGATTGTCTAGAATAATAAAATATATTTTTAGAATTAATTACAATTGTAGTGTAAGATAATCAAATTGCTCATAATTAATTGACAAAGACCAATTAATTGGTCTCATTTTGATCGGTATAATTCTAGAAAAAATATCTAAATGATATATTAAAAAAGAAAATGAATTAAATATGAATAATATCACTATGAAATTCATTTATTTTATTGAAAATATTTTTATAATGAAAAACATTAAAATAATTATAAAATAAAAATGTTTATTGTAAAAATTAATTATACCATTTATTGTGGGCTGAATACATTAACAATGCATTTATTTTGCAAATTTTTAATGAAAATAAATTAAATTAATATATTTATTATAAAAATTAATTATATAATTTATTATGGGCTGCATACATTAAAATTGAACCTATTCTGCAAAAAAACTGTCATAAAAATCAATTATATAATTTAGTATGGTATTTATCATAGAAATTAATTGTACCATTTATTATGGGTTGAATACATTAAAAATACATTTATTTTTCAGTTAATTTTAATGAAAATTGTATAAAAATAAATAGATTTATTATTAAAAAGGGCGTTCTAATGTACATCCATACTTTCAAAAGGAATATGTTAACAAATCATAATTACAACTAATCTTAAAATACACCTAGGTATAGTTTACTAACATATATTTTTTTTAAAAAAAGTAGGTGTACATTAGCAAATGCTTATGGGGTTTGTTAATGTATACTTGCTTCATTCTTAGAAGGGGTATGTTAATAAATTGTAACTATGATTAATCTTAAAATACATTCGGATGTAGGTTGCTAATGTATTATTCTAAAAAAATAAGTGGATGTGCATTAGCAAATTTCTTTATAAAAATTAATTGTATCATTTATTATGGGTTGAATACATTAAAAATAAACTTATTTTACATTTTTAAAATAAAATACATTAAAAATAAATATTAAATAAATTATGCATGTGTTCGACTCTTGATTGATCCTTGGATATAAAATACTCTCTTTGTTCCTAATTATTAAGACAAGATTGACTAAATCACGCATATTAAGAAAAAAAATGGTCAATTTAGGTATTAACATTAAATTTGTCTTTAAATGTAATATTTTTTTCAAATTTTCCTTTAACATTAATGAGAACCTATTCATCCTCTTCAATCTTCATAGGAGAGAGTAAGTGAGAGTTCAATGTAACATTTATTCATATATTAAAATAAATGAGTGTATTTTAGTTATAAAAAAACAATCAATGCACAAGACATATAAAACGAAGTCTTATAATAAGGGACAAAATAATTTGTTGACTTTGTCTTATAAACAAGAATACAGGGGGCAAATCTTATTGAGAGGAGAATACACATCTTGTGTGCACTCACGGTCCATGACAAATATTAGTCACTACTTTCGATGAGGACAACTTCGTTCTAATACCATGGTCATAGAAAAAAGTGTGTTGTTTGTATTTCATATTTTTCTATACAGGGAAAAGCTTTACACTTTTTTTTATATAATTTCTAATTTAATATTTCTAGATTGGATGAAATATCTTTTACTATTTAAATTGTGCACTTAACACAATAGCATGATAATAGCTTTGTGTTAAAATGTACTCTTGGAATAGTCGATATCTTTCCATCTTAAATTATTTAAGTAATTATTTAAAGTATTTAAATATTATCATTATTATAAATTTAATTTGTATCAGCTCCAGATGCCATTGCATTAAACACTAGACTATTATACAAAAATGTTCATTTTTAATGCTTTTTAAAAGCTCTTGAATAGAATAATTAATGAAAATATGTTTGAATTTATCACGATTCAAGCATGTCATCTAATCATCACCACAAGAAAAATGACCTATGCTTACGGAAGCTTTTACCTACAGACATAAATCATTGTAGGTAAAAAGTCAAAAATACTTCTACCTACAACTATTTGACATAGGTAAAATTTAAAGATTTGTACATACTATTATTTGATATAGTAAAACTCAAAATGACTTCTACCTACAAATGTTTAATGCTAGTAAAATTTCAAAAATTTTATACTTACAGTTACATTATGTTGGGAAAATTCTATAAAACTTGCACATATAGTCAATTGGTGTAGATAAAGTTTAAAAAGTTTCTACTTACATATACATAGTGTAGGTAAAATTCCATAAAACAAATAATATTACAAATACTTTACTATTAATATATTTAAGAAATTTAATAATCTAGCAAATGTGTTTTGGACGTTCTTGGTTAAGAATGAATATTGTTATTGTCTTATCCACTGTAATTTTTATTCTTGGTTGAATATGTGAATTTTTTATTATTAAATTTTTTTATTCACAGAAAAACAATATTTTTTATTTTTCTTTAATTTAATATATGGTTGTGTTGCTTTCTCTTTCCTTTTCTCCGCTCTTGTAATGACGACTACTTAATCTTTGAGGACCACGATTACGCCATAAATGCTTTCTTCTCCTTCTCACTCCTCACTCTGTCTTCTCGTTCGGTTCAACATCGTTTGTTTCTCTCTGATGAGGTGCGTTCTCTCACCTTTTTCTCATTCATTTGGTTGACCATTCTTCTTCTTTCAGGTTACACGCATAACCTGCAACTGCTGGAATACTTGCGCTTCGCCATCGTCGCCACCAAAATCAAGGCCACTCCCGACAGTACTCATCATTGCTTCCGACATTTATCCGCCGCAAGTCAAGGTCTACGAGGTCAAGGAGCTAGGCTTGAAGTTCGAACGTCACTTGGACTCCAAGATCGTTGATTTTCAGGTACTAGCTTCAATTCTGATGAAATTAAAAGTTAGGTTTATAATCAAAAGTAATATTTTAAGTTTCAACTTTCAAGTGTATAAATTGTTGGTGGTTCCTTCTATTTTATTTTTCAATAATCCTTTTTTCAATTATATTATTTTTTTAAAAGAAAAATAAAATATATTTAATTAAAAATTATAATCAACAAAGAGTGTAATTAGGAACTATTATTATTATTATTATTATATGGCTTTTAACTACAGATGATCGTAGGTACAAGTAAATGACTTTTACCTACACATTAGAAATTGTAGGTATTATCTATAGTGACAGTCAAATATGACTATAGGTAAAAATATATCCATAGGTAAAGCCTATGATGACATGCTAATAACCGTAGGACAACGTCCTTTATACATCTACCTACGAATTTTGGACTTTTAGTGACAGTTTTTGTCAGTAAGTATAAGTCATTTTTATTGTTGTGGCATCATAGATAAAGGTTCTCATATAAAAAATGTAAAGGTTACTTGTGCCTTAAAGCACTACAACATCAAACATCAAAAGGTAATATCCCAAAATAATTCTCAAGGGTCCCCTTAAGGGAATAAATGCATAATAATATCTAATCCCTAAGTTGGTCCCCTTTAAGACAAAACATATATAAATAAATGACTATGGGTTAGATCTCGTCCCTAAGCCCACCACCATGTCCACATCAACCATGAGTGACATGCTTCTCAAAAGCTACTTCATAATCTGTTCCCTATCAAATAACACGATCATCATAGTTCAACAGAAAACACAAAGGTAGGCTCATTTTAAAATGAAATATCATATAGAAGAAATAACATAAGTTTAATTCGAAAGAGATATAGAAATCATTCACACTTCTCATTGAAAATGAATAGAATACTTCAAATCAACCAAGAGGGGGGTGATTTGGTTGAACCTTGGTAAATTAAAAATTTAAAATCAGAGTTTCACCACAGGATCTTTATCACTTTTGAAAATTGTTCTAATACCAAGAATCAATATTCAATCAAATTCCTTTTTTAAGAAGAAGAGAAAACAGAGTGTAACTTTCTGTGCAATGAAATTGATTCACAAACAAAGCAATTAAAAGATGAATAGGTGAGAAGAAAGATTAGCCACAGATTTTTATACTGGTTCACTTCAAACACTATGAAGCTACATCCAGTTCTTCCACTCAACACTAGAGTAGAGTTCCACTATTGTAAAAATATCCTTACAAGCAATTACAAGCCTCTCTTTATCAACCCTAGATAAAGTTCAGAAGTCTAAAACCCTATTAGACCCTTAGAGACCAAAACCCACACTGAGAACACTACTCAGCTGTCCTTAGAGAAACACTATCTCTAACCTTGCAAGAAACTCATTTACAATAGACTAATCTTTACAGAAATTCAAAGAACAGTTTTACACCTTCAAAGAATAAGGAAAGATATCACCTGATAATCCAAGAATGCATGCACATGAATGATTCAACAGATTGAATGACAGATTACCAACTCAATGCATTCCTTTCCTTA
>PYAF01004364.1:39076-56811 GCA_007407185.1 Glycine tomentella | reverse complement strand
AGCTCATCAGTCTTATAGCCATCAATCATCATTGGAACGGTCTAAGCCTCAGCCCAGACGCCATTCCACTAGCCTCTCAGACTCAAAACCAACATAAACAAGCTCTGGCTCGGCTTAAGAATCACAAGTGACCTTGTCACAAAGCCACACATACAAGCCACAGAGCTCAAAATCCAAAGTTATCAAAAACAGAAACTGATAGCTAATCCTTCATCTATTCATCGCTCTGAACACATCTCTCAACAGGACCCTGAGCTAATTCTAGCCCCATCACAAACGGGTCACTATTCATGAAACCCCTCAGATTCAAAAATCAAACGGAGAAACTTGTGTTTCTTACTTCAGTGGCGATTCTAAAGGCCTCAGGACAACTTCCTCGAGCTTTTGTGTCCTTTATACGCTGTGGGTCTTCGCCAATCTCAAGCTCTCTGAGCTTTTCCTCTGAGAAATCGCTTCTCACTCAGAAAGGGGTTTCAAGAGTGGAAAATCGAAGGATTCAAGCTTCCATAGGTTTCTCTCACACTCTAAGATTGAAAGGAAGTGTTTAGACTCTCAATAAGGGTCCTAAAAAGCTCGGAAACTCCTCTAATGGAGGTCTGGACGAAGGAGGAAGAAGAAGGAGAGAAAATGCCATGATTTTTGGGCTTCTGGGCCTTTTATAGGCCCAGACGTGACTCCCACACTGCCAGCGTGGAATCCCACGCTCCCAGCGTGGACTGGCAGACAAAATTACACTTCTGGGCTGCTTCCCACGCCCCAGGCGTGGACCTCCCACGCCCTAAGCATGGACCTCCCACGCCCCCAGTGTGGGGTTCCAGAAAAATCATCATTTCTGGCCCACTTTCCACGCCATCAACGTGGCACTCCACGCCACCAGCGTGGAACCCCAGAAAAAGCCAAAAACAAGCTTTAAACGCATGGTTATAACATCCTGCCCTGCGACTGTTCTTCTCTTCCAGAAGAATCACCTGAAATCATAAATCCCCACACGGGGTGAGATACACATCTCAGTAAGCTCAGGGTCCTTGGGAAATCATTCCACCCTAGCCCACTATCCACAATGCACACACAAGGCAATCACACAACCAAATGGCCCACTGGCCCTCATAGCAACATATCAAGCATCCAAACATGGCGGATCTCATCAACGCCTAAAACACATGGCAGAGAACCCTCAATGCCTAGCGGAGAACCCTCAACGCTTAAGTCACAGGGCAGAGAACCCTCAATGCCCAGAACATATGGCGGAGAACCCTCAACGCCCAAATAATAGCATAATCAATCTCAAGTACATACATATCGATTTAAGTAATGCAACAACCAAATGCATGCATCATAAATCATGACCACCACTCCCCTGAAGTGTGGTGTGCAACCATGCGGGAATTCATCCCCAGGGACACTGAACTTACCTGGCAAGGTCTCAGCCTGTGGTCCTGTCCCTGCTCTGTGGCTTCCGCCACCAACAGTCTCACTATCAAGCCCTAATCAAGGCATATCGACGCATATCAAAACCAAATACATAGGCATTCAAGCATAGAACATAACATATCAGAATTCCCCTATCCTAGGGTTCAATCCATCTCAGCCCACACTAGGCTGTTCACAAACCTTCACAAGGTCCCTCAAGGCTGCATAAAACATCTGAGTCGTCACAGACTCAATGCACAGCACGTGCAAGGTATAATCTTTCAGCAGCCTCGTAATCCAATTATCACCTAGCCTCTTAGGCTCAACACAAACATAATCAAGGCTCTGGCATGTCAGAAAACTAGCAACAAGTGACTGTACAACAGTCACACATGCATATACAGAGCCAAGATTCAAAGTTATCCAAATCAAAAACTGAAAGCTAATCCTTCATCCTTTCATCGTCCTAAACAATATTCCCTACAGGACCCCGAGCCAATTCTAGCCCCAGTTCAATATGGGTCTCAAAATCCAGAAATTCCCATACTCAAAATCAACCGAAGAAACTCGAGTTTCTTACCTCAGTGGCGACCAAGAAAGCTGCAGAACTACTTCCTCAAGCTCTGTTGTCCTTGCTGAGCTTCAAAACCTCGCCAACACTTGAGTTTCAGAGGGTTCTCTGAGGGAAAGGATTTTGCTCACAAAAGGAATTTCTAAGAAAAAGGACGAAGGATTATAGCTTTCTAATCGGTTCACTCAAGCTAAAAGGCTATAGAAAAGTGTTTAGGCCAAGATATAGGGTCCCAAAAAGCTTGGAACAGCCATTAATGGAGGTTGGAGGTCCAAGGAGGAAGAAGAAGACTTTTTCCCCTCCCTTTTCGCGTTTGACCCTATATATACTCAGCCTGCCCGAGGTCTGGCGCGATCCGCGCCACAATGTAGGTGGTCTGGCGCCATCAGCGCCATCCCTGCGCCAACTTCCTGAGACCTGTGGCGCAATCCACACCACCAATGGCGCTGACCGCGTGAGAAACCCATGGAATCTGGTTTTCCAGGGCACTTATGGCACGATCCGCGCTGCCCTTGGCGCTACCCACGCCAACCTCTCGGCCAGCTGATGCTGCTCGCGCCATAGCCACGCTACCAGCGTGGACCTGCCGAATGCCTGGCGCTGCCCGCGCCATCCTAGCGCCACAACCAGTGGGTCTGGCACCATCTGCGCCAACCCTGATGTGACCCGTGCCACACTTAAAACCAAGTTTTCTGTTGAAGAAAACTGGTGCCAAGGATGAGGGTCCTTACATTCACCCCTCCTTTTTAGGAATTTTGTCCGCAAAATTCAGAAACATACCTGTTAGCCAACTCGGGATGCATCTGCAGCAGCTCCTGCTCTCACTCCCAAGTCGCTTCCTCAGGTGTCTTGCCTTCCCACTATACCTTGACGATGGGAATGGTCTTGCTGCAGATCTGTTTCTCCATCCTGTCCAGAATCCTTAAAGGCCATGTAGGACTCGTCAGATTCTCTCTGATCTAGACTGTGTCTGGCTCTACCACGTGTGAGGGATCTGCCACATACTTCCTCAACTGGGACACGTGGAACACATCATGCAAACCTGACAACTGGGGAGGTAGAGCTAGTCTGTATGCCACTGGTCCTATCCTCTCCAGGATCTGATATGGACCAATGAATATGGGACTCAACTTCCTCACACCCAAAGCTCGTCCTATGCTCGTCACTGGAGATAACCTCAGAAACACATGATCACCCTCCTCAAACTGCAAGGGTTTGTGCTTCCGATCATAATAACTTCTCTGATGACTCTGAGCCTTCATCAACTTGTCTCTGATCATCTTGATCTGCTCAGAGGTCTTTTGAACCATCTCAGGTCCAAGTAACTGCTTCTCTCCTACCTTTGCACAGCACACTGGAGTCCTGCACCTCTGGCCATACAAGGCCTCATATGGTGCCATGCCCAAACTGGCATGAAAACTGTTGTTATATGAGAACTCCACCATAGGCAGATATCTGTCCCAGCTAGTACCTTGCTCCAAGGCACAAGCTCTCAGCATATCCTCAAGAGTCTGGATGGTCCTCTCGGTCTGACCATCTGTCTGAGGATGGTAAGCTGTGCTGAGTCTGAGCTGGGTCCCAAAAGCATCCTGAAGTGCACCCCAAAACCTAGAGGTGAACTTCGGATCTCTGTCACTGATGATGCTGTCAGGGACTCCGTGCAATCTCATAATCTCCCTGACATATAATTGGGCCAACTTCTCTGTAGTGTAGTCAGATCTCACAGGCAAGAAATGAGCAGACTTGGTCAGCCTGTCCACAATCACCCAGATGGAATCATATCCACTCTGAGTCTTCGGTAATCCCACCACGAAATCCATGGAAATGCTGTCCCATTTCCACTCAGGGATCTCTAAAGGTTGAAGCAGACCTGAAGGTCTCTGATGCTCAATCTTCACCTTCTGACACACTAAGCACTTGGTCACATGTTCAGCTATGTCCCTTTTCATCCCTGGCCACCAGAAACTCTTCCTCAGATCATGATACATCTTGGTGGCTCCCGGATGGATGCTGAACCGACCCTGATGTGCCTCAGATAGGACGACCTCTCGCAATTCGCCCTTAGGCACCACAATACGACCTTGGTACTTCACCAAGTCATTATCTTCCCAGGAAACATCCTGTTGGCCAATCATGGCCCTCACTGCATCATCCTGCTGCTGAGCTTCTCGGATCCTCCTGATCAGCTCATTATCTACTCTGGTCCTGCTCAACTCAAGACCATGAGCACCTTCTGTCATCGTTAAGTGCATGTCTCTGAATTGCTCAATCAACTTGCAATCAGAGATCATCAAGCATGCAGCAATCACATTCTTCCTACTCAAAGCATCAGCAACCAAATTGGCCTTGCCTGGATGGTATCTTAGCTCAAAATCATAGTCCTTCAGGAACTCCATCTATCGCCTTTGTCTCATGTTTAGCTCTTTCTGATCAAAGAGGTATCTGAGACTCTTGTGGTCACTGAATACTATCAACTTGGCACCATACAAATAGTGCCTCCAAATCTTCAGGGCAAACACCACAGTTGCCAACTCCAGGTCATGAGTAGGATAAGACTCTTTATGAGGTTTCAGTTGCCTGGAAGCATAGGCAACAACCTTCTGATCTTGCATCAACACACATCCAAGCCCCCTCTTGGACGCATCACAGAACACCTCAAAGGTTCCCTCACGATCTGGAAAAGTCAACACCGGAGCTGTGATCAACCTCTTCTTCAGCTCAAGAAAACACTGCTCGCACTCATGGGTCCAGACAAATGGAACCCCTTTCCATGTGAGTTGAGTCAGAGGTACCACCAACTAGGAAACCCCCTTGATGAACCTCCTGTAGTAGCCAGCCAATCCCAAGAAGCTACGAATCTCAGACACGTCTTTGGGTCTCTCCCAGGACATCACTGCCTCTATCTTGATGGGATCCACAGATACTCCAGCTGCTGAGATCACATGGCCAAGAAACTTCACCTCTGTCAACCAGAACTCGCACTTGGCCAACTTAGCATACAACTGCTTGTCCCTCAAGATCTGAAGGACTGTCCTGAGATGCTCGGCATGCTCTGTCTCTGTCCTGGAGTAAATCAGTATGTCATCGATGAACACCACCACAAACTGATCCAAGAAAGGTCTGAATACCCTGTTCATATAGTCCATGAACACTGCAGGGGCATTCGTCAGACCAAAAGGAATGACCTGATACTCAAAGTGACCATACCTAGACCGGAAGGTTGTCTTAGGTATGTCTGCAGGCTTGATCCAAATCTGAAGATATTCAGATCTTAGGTCTATCTTGGAGAACACTCTGGCTCCCCCTCAACTGATCCAGCAGATCATCAATATGAGGCAGAGGATACTTGTTCTTCACAATAACCTTGTTCAACTGCCTGTAATCCACACACAGTCTCATACTGCTGTCCTTCTTCTTCACGAAGATTACCGGTGCTCCCCAAGGCGAAACACTCGATCTAATAAACTGCTTGGACAGCAGATCCTCCAACTGCACCTTCAGCTCCCTCAACTCCAGAGGAGCCATACGGTAAGGTGCCACAAATATTGGTCCCACACCAGGAACCAAATCAATGGAGAACTCTATCTCCCTCTCTGGTGGTAGCTGAGTGTCTCCTCAGGGAACACATCTCTGAACTCACTCACCACAGGGATCTGAGACAAATCCACACTTGGCTTATCTTCCGTCACTCCCAAGAAGATATAGCCCTGAGCTCCCTCTCTAATTGCTCTGCGAGCTTGCAAGACTGATAGGAATGCGGAGGAACTCGAACTTGTCTCGTCAGAAGGTACCACAACACTCTTCTGACAACAGTCTAGCATCACACCATACTTGGCCATCCAGTCCATACCCAGAATCATTTTCAAGGGTAGGCATAGCTAGACAGAACAGATCAATTACATAGGCTCTGCCCTCATATAAAAACTGCACGTCCTTGCAGCACGTGTTCACCTGACATCTCTCTCTAGATGTTGTGGTAACCTCCATCGGAGGGGCCAAACTGATCTTAGGAAATCTGAGCCTATCAACTACCACATCTTGTATGAAAGAATGTGTAGCTCCAGAATCAAACAGGACTCTAACATCACAATCATCGATCAGAACTGTACCTCTGATCAGGTCTGGAGCTCTGGCTGCTTCCCTGGCATCTACAGTATACACCCGGCCTGCCGTAGGTGCAGTCATCTCCACTGGAGCAGCCTGTGCCCGTCTCTCTAACTGAGGGCACTCTCTGGATATGTGGCCTGGCTTGCCACATCTGTAACAGATGATCTGGCCTGAGGAACATACTCCCAAATGCTCCTTCCCGCAGGCTGGACACTTCGGGATAGGTTTTCCCCGATCTGAGCCCCTCTTGAATCTACCAGAGGGTGCAGAGACTCTCAACATCTTGCCCTTACCCTTCCCGGTGGGCCGGAACCACTGGGCCTTCTCCCCTCCTGTCTGACTGAGGGAGTAGGCTGTCTGCTTCTGTGTCTCTGCAGGATACCCTCCACCTGGCGACTCTGTCTCACCAGGGTATCCATATCACGTGACCCACTGCCGGCCACCAGTACCTGGATCTCATCCTTAAGTCCCCTCAGGAACTTAGCTGCGAGGATGTCTGCTTCAGGCAAAGGCCCCCTGAAGTGTGCATACTTGGCTAGCTCATGAAACTGGGCCAGGTACTCGTCCACTGTCATGCTCCCCTGGACGAGGCTATCGAACTCTGCCTACTTCTGCTCCCGGGCATCTCTGGGGAAATATCTATCTAGGAAGCAGGCCTCAAACAACTGCCAGGTAATCATCTCACCCCGGCCTCTCAACAGCTGAACTGTGGTCTTCCACCACTCGTAGGCATCACCCTGAAGCATATAGGTTGCATACAACAACCTCTGATGATCGGGGCACTCCATCACCTCGAATATCTTCTCCAGGGCCTGCAGCCACCTTGCTGCAGCCAATGGATCATAGCCCCCTGAGAATACTGGAGGGTCATGCTTCCTGAAGGTAATCAGCATCTTCCCTCTGGCTGCTACATCACTGTCAGCTTCTATCTGGGACATCTGGTCCCCTCTCTGGTGGCTCCCACCAATCTGATGACGGCTACCCTCGCCATCATGAGTAGGAGGTGTGGAGGATACTCTATCATCCCTCATGAGGTTCTTCACCTCCTCTAGCAAATCCTGGTTGGCCTTCATCAAGGCCTCATTCACCTCTCGGGTGGCAACCATCTCATGCTGCATCTCCCCCTGAGCCTGTCTACTAGCAGCCATCTCTTGCTGCATATCTGCCTAAATCTATTGCATGGCGGCTAGTGCAGCCGCAACTGGATCAGTCTGGGCACTGGTAGCCCCACTAGTGATTCTGGGTCTCACCATGGCACTACACATGTACATCACACAGTGAATTGATCAGGCCCACAGTTAATGTACCCCTATGCAATGCTCATGTCAAACAACCACAGACAAGCACCAAAACCAGTTCCATACATAATGTTCCAATCAAGAAACCGCTCTAATACCATTAAATGTAACACCCCGTAGGCCTCCGGTGCGTTATCATTAATAATATCAGTTTAGCGCTTAAATTATCATTTTAAAATGTAGCGGAAGCATAGAATCATTTTTCTTGATTCATTATGTATGGAATAAACATATCACAGGGAATATACCTACGAATCATACATTTCACACCCCTGTTGATCCAGTTTATCATATCAAATACATAAGTAGGCAGATAATCAAATAACCAACAATTATACTCAGGAGGAACATATCTCATTTCATAATCAGTTCTGTACATATATATATATATATATATACATCAGAGTCCACACCACACCGTGGTGATACAAAAGAATGTCAGCCCTCACCGAGGGTATACAGAACTGTACAATCACAGGTGTACGTACACACCATCCCTTATCAAGGGTACAAACCAGAACATAACAAAACTGAGCCTTCAAGCTCCCTCTGCTGCTCCTCAATCAAGCAGCCATGTCATCACTAGGGCCTCCTGCCCTGCGACTGTTCTTCTCTTTCAGAAGAATCACCTGAAATCATAAATCCCCACACGGGGTGAGATACACATCTCAGTAAGCTCAGGGTCCTTGGGAAATCATTCCCACCCTGGCCCACTATCCATAATGCACACACAAGGCAATCAATCACACAACCAAATGGCCCACTGGCCCTCATAGCAACATATCAAGCATCCAAACATGGTGTATCTCATCAACGCCTAAAACACATGGCAGAGAACCCTCAATGCCTAGCGGAGAACCCTCAACGCTTAAGTCACAGGGCAGAGAACCCTCAATGCCCAGAACATATGGCGGAGAACCCTCAACGCCCAAATAATAGCATAATCAATCTCAAGTACATACATATCGATTTAAGTAATGCAACAACCAAATGCATGCATCATGAATCATGACCACCACTCCCCCAAAGAGTGGTGTGCAACCATGCGGGAATTCATCCCCAGGGACACTGAACTTACCTGGCAAGGTCTCAGCCTGTGGTCCTGTCCCTGCTCTGTGGCTTCCGCCACCAACAGTCTCACTATCAAGCCCTAATCAAGGCATATCGACGCATATCAAAACCAAATACATAGGCATTCAAGCATAGAACATAACATATCAGAATTCCCCTATCCTAGGGTTCAATCCATCTCAGCCCACACTAGGCTGTTCACAAACCTTCACAAGGTCCCTCAAGGCTGCATAAAACATCTGAGTCGTCACAGACTCAATGCACAGCACGTGCAAGGTATAATCTTTCAGCAGCCTCGTAATCCAATTATCACTAGAACGGATTGAGTTCCACTCAAAGCCCTGTTCACTTAGCCTCTTAGGCTCAACACAAACATAATCAAGGCTCTGGCATGTCAGAAAACCAGCAACAAGTGACTCTACAACAGTCACACATGCATATACAGAGCCAAGATTCAAAGTTATCCAAATCAAAAAATGAAAGCTAATCCTTCATCTTTTCATCGTCCTAAACAATATTCCCTACAGGACCCCGAGCCAATTCTAGCCCCAGTTCAATATGGGTCTCAAAATCCAGAAATTCCCATACTCAAAATCAACCGAAGAAACTCGAGTTTCTTACCTCAGTGGCGACCAAGAAAGCTGCAGAACTGCTTCCTCAAGCTTTGTTGTCCTTGCTGAGCTTCAAAACCTCGCCAACACTCGAGTTTCAGAGGGTTCTCTGAGGGAAAGGATTTTGCTCACAAAAGGAATTTCTAAGAAAAAGGACGAAGGATTATAGCTTTCTAATCGGTTCACTCAAGCTAAAAGGCTATAAAAAAGTGTTTAGGCCAAGATATAGGGTCCCAAAAAGCTTGGAACATCCATTAATGGAGGTTGGTGGTCCAAGGAGGAAGAAGAAGACTTTTTCCTCTCCCTTTTCGCGATTGACCCTATATATACTCAGCCTGCCCGAGGTCTGGCGCGATCTGCGCCACCTCTGGTGCAATCCGCGCCACAATGTCGGTGGTCTGGCGCCATCAGTGCCAACTTCCCGAGACCTGTGGTGCCATCCGCGCCACCACTGGCGCTGACCGCGTGAGAAACCCATGGAATCTGGTTTTCCAGGGCACTTATGGCGCGATCCGCGCTGCCCTTAGCGTTACCCGCGCCAACCTCTCGGCCAGCTAATGCTGCTCGCGCCATAGCCATCCTACCAGCGTGGACCTGCCGGATGCCTGGCGCCCCTGGCGCCACAACCAGTGGGTCTGGCACCATCCGCGCCACACTTAAAACCAAGTTTTCTGTTGAAGAAAACTGGTGCCAAGGATGAGGGTCCTTACAATTGTAGTTTGTGGTTTAGTTTGATCATTGATTCTTGCTTATTCTTGAATTCTTTCTGTTGCTGGGGACAGCAACTTTCAACTCTGAGAATTGTTTGATGTGTTGGAAACACATCTTAGTTTTAGGCTAGTTTTAGGTTATAATTTAGATAAATAATTTATAATTAGAATAGAATTAGTTAGTTTATTATTATATTTGTTTTTAAACTCAATTGATTATCAATTGTGCATTTCAGGTCTAAAAAGAGGAAGTTCAAAGCAAAAGAAAGAGCCCAGTTTCGAATACTCCACGCGAGTCGTGCCATATTCCTTAATCTTTGAATGTTGTAATTCTTTGTTGAAATTTGTATTGCCTTGTCTATTGTGTTTTGGGTTCTTGCTTGTATTTTAGAGATAGTGTTTCTCTAAGTGTTGTTGGGTAGTGTTCTTAGCTGGGTTTGGTCTCTAAGGATCTAATAGGGTTTTAGATCTCTGAACTTTATCTAGGGTTGATAAAGAGAGACTTCTAAGAATCTTGTAAGAACTAAAATTTGCAATAGTGGAACTCTACTCTAGTGTTGAGTAGAAGAAAACTGGATGTAGCTTCATAGTGTTTGAAGTGAACCAGTATAATTCCTTGTGTGTTTGTTTAATTCTGCATATTTGATTGGTTTATGTAAATTCTTATTAACTACTTAATTCTTGAAGCATTACATCTCTTGGGTTGATTCTTGGATAAAAGGTTCTTGGTTGTGTTTGTGATAAAGATCCAAAAGGGCAAAAACTCTGATTTTGTTTAATAAATTTTTTAAATTACCAAGCCTAACCAATTCACCCCCCCTCTTGGTTAAGTGTGAAGTGTTCCTATATTTTCCAATTTCTTCAAGGCGTGGGGTCTTTTCTTTCTTGTTCTTAAGCTTTGAAAAATGAAGGAATGGAAGTGAAATGAAAAGGATATGGGAAGGGTAATTCACGTGAGGTTATATAGGAAGGAAAGCTTGGAAAATGACTTGCATTTTAAGTTCCCCCTCCCCCCTTTATATAGTGTTTAGGAAATGATTTAATATTCAAGGACATTTTTGCCTTTCCTAACTTAATTACCTTCATTTAGTTTTATTCTAACTAAATAACCTTCATTTAGTTTCATCCTAACTTAATTGCTTCTTGTTCCTTTGGATTCTAACTAAGTTCATGATGATTCCTTTACTTTATAAGAAAAAATCTTTCAAGTTTATCATGCACCATACAAGTGACTTGTCTTCATCATGGAGCTTGCCTTTACAAGTGACATTCATGAAACTTCTTCTCCTTGCCACACCCTTTCGCACGTGATCTTCAAGCTTAAGGGGGAGGAAGACAAATTTTTCTTCCTTTTATGCTATTTTATGTACATATGTCATTTTTGATGGTAAAGAAAAATCTAATTCCAATTATGGTTTTCCACATGGCATTTTCTTATAGGAAGTCAAGTTTGATTTGAACTCTTTTACCTAAAGATAATAGAACTCTAGAGATCCCCGAAAATTGACTTCAATGACAGTTAAAATTAAAATTACTTACAAGCAGTTTTGTATAGAGTGATACACAACCTTGCATACGAGACTGCTTTTATCTTAATTCTGATTTGTCTGTACTATTCTTGATCATCAAAATTACTCAACCATTTTATTAAATAAATCTGTACATCCCATAATTTAGAGAAAATTCTATAGATTTTATTTATTATTTTTCCATATTTTTTCAATGCTTGAATTCTTCTGACTAATGTTTCAAAGTTGTCACCTTATAAAATTCATAAAAATTATATTCTAGAGTTTCTTGCCGCAAACTATTTTGATATTCTATCAGTCAAGAGTATTCTGTAATTTTATCAGGTTCTCACAAAATCTCTAAGGATATCTGGTCATTTCTGGCCTGAAGGGCATTATGTTAAATTCATCATTCATCCTAGTGGCATATTTGTCATTTCTACCATAAAATATCTAGCCAAAAATATTTAAGGGTATTTTTGTCATTTCCAAAATATCCAAAGGCATTTATATAATTTCCATCTTAAAATATCTCACTAAAATATTTAGGGGCATTTTTGTAATTTTCAAAAATATCCAGGGGCATTATAGTCATTTTCACCTTAAGGGCATTTCTGTAATTTCTGATTTAAGGAAAGGGTAATATGGTCATTTCTCTTCAAACATTTCCTTAATGTCTGTAATGCCTCAATTTATCATCTTGTATTTTATTGCTTTTTAGTGAAAATTCTTTTTCAACTTATTTAAAAATATCAATTCAAAATTTCCGCTACTGAGTAATATTCAAAAATATCGAAATCATATAATAAGAGTACAAAAGATTTTCTTCATTGAGAAATACTTGAGAGTCTGATGTTCAATGAAATATGGACTGTTGTTAATTCTTTTTACATAGTACAAATAACTAAATACTTTGTACAAAAATTCATCTTCATATCTTCAATCAACAGAAATCTTCTTCATGTATACAGCTAATAGTCTCTGTTCATCTGCTCGCTCGAATAAAATCGAGGTCATGGCAGGTGTCAACCACAGACACAAAGTACAAGGTAAGTTTATGATAAATATAATTTAAGCAACAATATATATTCAATATGCAAATAACAATAATCTCAAGATGCATGATTCTTCTTTATCATGATGCATGATTCTCTCAAATTTTTATCATTTGGTACCATAGTCAAGATAGCCCCAATCACTGGCACAGAACTTATCCGATCAGTCAGGGTACTGCAGTGTTGCAATAGGAAGGTCACCCACACTTCATGTGATCATCATGGGCAGCTCAGACTCCTTTTGTCTGAACGCACGGACTCGGTTTAGCTATCTGACACACCTCCTCTTGAGGCAAATAACACGGACTAACCCCCGATGGGCATATGCATGAGACATATGAAACTGATTCATTTATTTTATCATATCATTTCAATATTACTTTTCAATTACTGTCTCATGTGTTTTACTCAGAAATTTAACATCAATCAAGCACAGAACTCAGCTTGTCATGTGCAGAAACTCAACGTATCATTCATGTACAGAGATTTATAGAAAACACTCAGCAACACATGGATTTCATGGAAATTCATAGAAATACTCAACAACACTTGAACTTCAAACAATTATTCAAACACAAACAACACTTAAACTATCTTTATCATAAAGGTTCCCCATACGTACCTTGCAATCATTTATGAAGCTTGTCTTTCTCTTCCTATAACGCTTTGACAAACTTCCTCCTTAAGGCTTCCTAGCTTCCACGTGATTCTTCACTATGGTGTGGTTCTTTCCTTACTTGATTTAGACTTGAAAAATGAAATGATGAGGGTGTTGAGAGGGAGAGAGTTCACGTGAGAGTGTAGAGAGGAAAGCTTGGAGAATGACTTGCATTTAGGTCCCCTTTCCCCCCTTTATATAGCATTTGGAAAATGATTTAATATTCATGGACATATTTGCCCTTTCTAACTAAATGACCTTCATTTAGTTTCATTCTAACCAAATTACCTCTTGTTCCATTGAATTGTAACTAAGTTAATGATGACTTTTTACTTTTATGAGAAAAATCTTCTTAAGCTTAACATACACCATATAAGTGTCATGCCACTTGTTTTCATCATGTGGCTTGCTTTCCAAGTGGCTTATCATGAAGATTCTACTCCCTTCTACACCTTCATTCACGTGGTTTACAAGCTAAGGAGAAGGAAGACAAGTGTCCCACTTAGTTGGCATGTCTTGGAACTTCTCCACTTTTTATCACAAAACCTGTTTTAGTAAAATACTAATTCTGGATTTTTTAACCGTTGGATCTCCTTAAAATTTTAAAGGTACACTACTATCCCACATATGTAACTGTTGACCGTAGGGATTGTTGAAATAATCTCTAGAGCTGTCCACGTGTTCTACCAAAGGAGACAAGAGAAGATTTTTCTTCCCATCTTGTATACATGTCCCAAGTGTCCACTACTTGTCTCTTTCATGAAGCTTGCCTTTACAAGTGGCTTATTCATGAATTTTCTTGCCCATTCTACATCCTTCTTCATGTGGACTTCAAGCTTAAGGGGAAGAAATACAAGTTTTTCTTCCTTTTATGCCATTAAATGTCATTTTTTATGCTTTAAAAAAAATCTAATTTCAATTATGGTTTTCCACATGGTTATTCCTTGTAGGAAGTCAATTTTAATTTGAATTCTTTCACCTAAAGATAATATGAAATAATAAAACTCTAGAGATCTCCAAAAATTATCTTTAGTTTCATTACAAATAACTCATAACCAATCTCTACAGAGAGTACTATACAGACCTTAAGCACAAGATTTTTCTTATCTTAATTCTAATTGGTCTATTTTTCTTCTGACCATTAAAATTACTAAACCATTTTATTAGATAAATCTAAACATCCTACAATTGAGAGAAAATTCCACAGATTCTATTTCTCATTTTTCCATATTTTTCAGATGCCTGAAGAATCCTTCTGAATACAATTTCAAAGTTGTCACCTTATAAAATTTATAGAAATTCTATTCTAAGGTTTCTTGTCACAAAATCTCTTAATAATCTGCTATCTAAGAGTGCTCTATACTTCCATCAAGTTTCCACAAACTCTCAAAGGGTATCTGGTCATTTTTGGCCTAAAGGGCATTATGATAATTTATTATTCTTGGGACGTGATGGTAATTATCCAAAATGTTCAAGGGTATTTGTGCAATTTCCACCACAAAATATCTAGCCAAAATATCTATGGGCATTCTTGTCATTTCCAAAATATCCAAGGGTGTTTGTGTAATTTCCTCCTTAAAATATCTAACAAAAATATCTAGTGGCATTTTCGTAATTTTAACCTCAAGGGCATTTCTGTCATTTCAAATTTACGGAAAGGGCAATATGGTCATTTTTCCCAAACATTTTTGTAATGCCTCTAATTAACATTTCACCCAAATAATTTGAACATAGACCATTAATTCTCCCATAACCTAAGACTTGCATTAATAAATATTTGACTATAGTTTTGAAATTTTGGGGTGTTACACTTCTCCCCTCCTTCAAAAATATTTTGTCCTCGAAATTTGCTAAATTTGGGAAGTGTAGGGTAGATTGTTGACATCTCAATTTCCAGTTTGTCCATTGAGGATGGTAAACTATAGTCAATTTCAACTTGGTTCCTAGAGTGCTATGTAAACTTTCCTCAAAATCTGGATACAAATTATCTCTATTAGATACAATATTAGATGGATCTCTATGCAATTTCATAATCTCAATATATCATCTGCTTAAATTCACTATTCCTTTCTATTTGATATATTCTCTAATATGGCTTTTAAGAAAGGGTCAGATCTTTGCCTATTTCTTATTTCCTTCAAAAATTCATTGAAAACTTACAGAGTTCCTAACTTTATGCTCACACATATTAAACTACAATCCTCAAATTGCTTTAACAGATCCATTTCCCTAGTCATCAATGCAGATATCATCAAAGATTTTCTTCTTAAATCATCTGCCATCATATTGACTTTTCCATGATGATAACTAAGCTCAAAGTCATAATCCTTCAAAAATTCTATCTACCTCTACCTCATATTTAATTTCTTTTGACTAAACAAATACTTCAAATTTTTATGATCACTAAAAACCTCAAAATAAGAGTCATACAGATAGTGTTTACAAATTTTTAGCATAACACTACAGCTACTAATTCTCAATCATTAGTGGGGTAATTTCTATCATGGGTTTTCAATTGCCTAGATGCATATACTACTATCTTTCCATCAAAACTCCTTTTAAATCCATTTTGAATGCATCACAATATACCTCAAAGGGTTTTTCTAAGATTGGGTAGAACTATCACAATCGGTTTTAAGTTTGTAATACTATACTCCCCCGGAGTATTTCACACAAAAACTTGATTCTTACAAATTACCTTGGGTCAAAGATAAGGCTAATTCGGAAAAATCCTTTTCTGATAAAATCCTGCTAAATCCAGAAAACTTCTAATTTCAAATACAGATTTTGGATTTTCCCACTTTAGAACATTCTTTTTTTTTAATCTTAGAAAGATCTACAACTATACTTCCTTGGAATATCACATGTCCTAAGACACTCAATTTCTAAAATTCACACTTGGACAACTTAGCATAAAGTTGTCTATGCTTAAGGAATTATAGCACAATCCTCAAATGCTCCTTATTCTCCTTTCTAGTCTTAATATACTAAAACATCATCTATGAATATTTTCACAAACTATCAAGATAGGGGTGAAAGATCGTATTCATATAATCCATAAACATGCCAGGGCATTAATCAAATACTTGTAATAATCATAATGGGTTCTAAAGGCAGTCTTTGAAATATCCTCAAACTTCACATGGATCTTGATGGTAAGATCTATTTTGCTAAACTCCTATGTTCTTACCAATGAATCCATAAGGTCATCTTTTCTAGGAACAAGATACTTATTCTTAATCGTCACCTTTTCCTACTAATGATAGTCTATATACTACCTCATGATTCCATCTTTCTTATTTACTAGCAACACTGGTGCTTCTCATAGAAACTCATTAGATCTCACAAACCACTTATTCAACAACTTTCCTAGTTGTTTCTTAAGCTCCACTAATATCTTATAAGTAGCTACAGATATGGGTTGAATACCATATATTAAATTTTTATAGAAAACTTTATTTCTCTTAAATGGTAAGCCAAATATATCCTTATGAAACATTTATGGAAATTTTCTAACAACAAGGAGGGTCCCCCAAAGAAGCCTTGGTGTCCACTTTCAGATTAGACAATATCATGTATACTTACTCTTTCTCTTAAGGATTACAAAATTTAGTTGGCAGAGGTAGACAACCCATCTCAAACACTAATCATTTAAAACAATTCATCAGAAGATAACCAATTTATATCTATAATAACATCAGCTTGGCTAAGGGGTAAACAAACCATAACAACATAAAATTTTCTATCAGAAATTTCCACAAAACAAAACTCACATCAGAAATCAAAACATACTTACTAGTTGGGGTTTCAACCATAAACTTATCATCCACAGAAGACACCAAAAATTTAGATTTCTCCACTCACAATTAAAATCAAAGTCACACTGGAGCCAAATAACACAAGTACCATATTTTCCTTGATAAAGGGAATAGTACTTCACTAATTCTTCAAACTTAACTGTATTCTCAACCATAATCATAATCCCTTGCTTAAGTTCTAAGAATTCCATCACTTTCTTATTTCTAACATCCTCAAGAAAATATTTCTCCAAAAATGACTTTTTAAAGATTTTCCTAAATCGCAACTTAACCTTCAGCCTCAAATTTTGGAAAACATAAGCTATAATACAATCATTCTTACTAATATAGTTAAGAGATATGCTTACATAAACATTGATCATTTACTTTCATTTAAGTTTACTCCCCTTGACTTAGATAATTTCATCAGTTATTAATTTGCAAAAAAAAAAATAAAAATAGAGCAAACACAATCAGTTTCCCCTTCAGTTATCAATCAATAATGGAGCAAAACAATAAGTTTTCCCTTTAGTTATAAATCAATTTTTCTCCTCCTATTTGGCTTATCAAAGACAAAAGGTAGCAAAGCAAATAATGAGAAGTAGAAATTGAAATTTCATTAATGGAAAGGGAAAAACAGTACATTAATCAGAGAAAAAAAACCGAGTAAAGCAGTAATAAAAAACAGGAATGAAAACATAAGGAACCTAAGCTAGTTTATCAAAATCATCAAGGACAAGCTGTTGTGCGATTTATGCGAATGTATACGGCAAGTGCACCGATCGTTAACAAGTAATAAAGTAGGTAAGTGAGTTATCGTCTCCACAGGGATTGGAATGATTTTGCAGTAATTAAAACAGTTGTGATTGAAAACAGAAAACAGAAAATTACGCAGAAAGTTGTTGAATGATTGTGTTGATTAAAAACGAAACTTTAAAC
>PYAF01004364.1:13580-34804 GCA_007407185.1 Glycine tomentella | reverse complement strand
TTTGTTCTAGGTAAAAAGGTGAACTTAGAAGGAATAAAAGGGAAAAGCTTGAAGGGGATTTTTGGCACGGTTGGCTTCCCTTTGGGCAGCCAAATTTTCAGTTCATACTTCCTTTTTATAAGGTGGTTAATGCTAAATATCATCCAAGGTCATGATGACTAGCTTTCCTTGTGGTTTCACCTTATTGGCTAGGCATTTTCCATCCTCCAAGTGTCCTAGTTCTACATCCTTCTCCTTAGTTCTTCATTTACACGTGGAGTGGTAGGCTTCTAGGGAAAGCTTCACTAATTTCTTTTCCTGTACATCGAGTAGCAAGGTTTTAAAGAATTTTCGTGCTTTTCTTCATTCCCAAAACCCGTCTCAGTAAAATATTGATTCTGGATTTGTTCACCGTTGGATCTCTTTAAAATTTTAAAGTTGTACTCCTAACCCACATATCTAACTTTGACCGTTGGGATTGTTGAAATAATGTCTTTAACTCTTCACGTGTTCAAAGGAAACAAGAGGAAGTTTATTTCAAAAAAATCTTCTTAAATCATCATTGTTTAACTTTCCATTAGTTTCCTTCCTATTGGCTATTCTTTCTCTACCTTCCAAGTGTCCAATTTCCACATTCTTCTTTATGTTCTACGTAGGATTTCTAGCTTGAAGAGTAATTTTCACAAGTTTTTCCATTTTACACATGGAATAGCCTAGGTTTAGTGGATTTTATGCTTTTGTTACAAAGTGATTTTATTTTGCTTTTTATTGGTCCTTTTTACCTTGAATTATTAAAATTACTAAACTAACTCACTTAGGAAACCTATTCCTCCCATAATTAAGAGAAAATTTTATAGATTACGTCTATCCTTTTTCTTATATTTTTCTAATACCTGAGGTTATCTAGATTAAGCTCTTTTCAATCTATCTTCCAAAATCTATAAAAATTCTATTTTAGGGTTTTCTGCCTCCCACCTTGCTGATACTTGGTTATCTAAAAGTATTTTATCCTATAGTCAGGTTCCCACAAATTTCTGAAGTCATTTTGGTCATTTTTTACCTAAGGGTATTTTGGTAATTTTACTACTCACTCTAGGGGCAAAATTGTCATTTTAAAAAATGTTCAGGATCTCTCTGTAATTGTCACTCTAAGGGTATCTTTGGTTATTCCAAAACATCTAAGGATATTTGTAACATTTTTTCCTTAAAATGTCTTTACTAGACTTCCTAGGGCAATTTGGTCATTAATAAAATATTCAGGGGTATTTTGGTCATTTATTGCCTCAGGGACCTCACTGTCATTCTCGAAATTGTCCAAGGATATTTTGGTAATTTCTCCTAGTAAATATCTTACTAAAATATCTAGGGATACATTGGTCATTTCCATAATTGTTCAGGGTAAAATTGTCATTTTTACCCTAGGGACATAAACGTCATTTCTGAAATTATTCAGGGGTGTTCTTGTCATTTTGCCCTAAATTTTTCTACTGCCTTTCATTAACATTTTATTCTTAGTAATTGTCTGTAATTCCCTAAATTTTGGGGTGTTACATATATCATACACCTAATTTGAGTAAGAAATGAGAGAGAAATAAATTTTTCAAAACGGATGGTAAAAGCTGTTTAGGTCTGTTTAGGTGAAAACAATTTCGGGCAGCTTAGGTTCAAATAATTTCTAGGCACAATTCATTACCCAGTTTGGTACCTTATTTTAGGAAAAAATAGAGGACATCCTAAGATTTAAAATGAGTGATCAAACACCTCATTTGGTTAAGTACATATGAAGATATGAAATTCTAAAAACAGTTCAAAATTGAGCTTAAAATCATACAAATTTTAACATCAATACTTACCAAAGTATTTGGCTGGAATGCTTCAAGAGCTTGAGGAGTAAAATTACTATCTTCTAATAAAATATTTTGGGTGAAGAAATGATACGTAAATTTGATGAAAAGCTTCAGTTTGAGTGAGAAGAAGAGAAGAGCAAATGAAAGCAAAAGTGAAGGGAGAAAAAAAAAAGAAACAAGTGGCCTTGAGCTTTGAAGGAGCTAGCATATGTGCAGGAAGTTTTTGATCCAAAAAGATATTTATAGCAGAAGATTTAGTTGGAAAGGAAGGCTTGTTAGTCCTTGGTTCAGTTTACATAACTAATAATCATGACTTTAAGATATTTTAATTTTATATATTAAATGCATGTTTACTAAGCAAGAAGCAAGATTCCTTCATTAAATAGCTAAGTGCACGTGGAATGCTTGCCTTAAGAAGCTTGTTCTCTTTTATTCTTCTTCATAATAAAATATATATATATATATATAGGATATCCGGGATGCGTGTTAGATTGAGAGGGCAGCCCGGCTCATCCTGTCATCATTGAAGCTAACCTCTATCCAGAATGACAAAATAGCTTGAGAGGGCATCCCGGCCAACCCGGTCTTCATGAAGGTAATCTATCAGGGATGTCTTAATAATGAGAATGCATCCCGACCAAACTGATTACAACCAACCTGGCCTTCCAGGCTACAACCATCCTGGCCTTCCAGGCTACAACCAACCCGGCCTTCCAGACTACAACCATCTTGGCCTTCCAGGCTACAACCATCCCGGCCTTCCAGGCTACAACCAACCTGGGCACACTCATCCCGGCTACACTTTGTACTGGACTTGGAAACATGAAACAACATATCATCTCATTAAAATTCATTCATAAGAAAATTTATAAGATATTCCGGATGTCAACCCGGCCCTCTCGATTATCAATAAGAAAGTCTATCCGAGATGTCAACATGGCTATCTTAGTCAAAAAGATAATCTATCTGGATACCACCCCGACCATCTCAACAAAAATATAATATATCCGGGATGTCACCCCGGCCATCTTAGTCAGCAATAAAATAATCTATCTCGGTTGCCAACCCGGCCTCTCAATCATCCAAAAATGTAATTTATCCGGGATGCCAACCCGGCTTTCTCAATCATCTATAAAATAATCTATTCGGGATGACACCCCGGCCTTGTTCCTTTTTGCAACCTGGTCTTGTTCCTTTTTGGAACCCAGTCTTATTCCTTTTTGCAACCTTGTCTTGTTCCTTTTTGGAACCCAGTCTTATTCCTTTTTGCAAACCAATCTTGTTCCTCTTTTTCTTCAAGTCTACAAGATATCTAATAATATTCTTTTTAATATCTCTAATTATCTCTAATTAATAGTTCACACAAATAGGTCAAACATAGACCAAACAAACTTCACATCAAATAGTTGAACAAGGATAATTCACACAACATTTCAATCATATATTTTCAGTTATCGAAATTTCAGGGTGTTACAAGAAGCATCCCCCTCTAGGTTTCCACCCTATTATAGCCTCCAGCCTCTTCTTCAAATTTCCTTTCACCATCAAATGAAATACCAGCAACTGCTTCCCAGACTTCAGGAGTGATTTCTATGGCTACTCCATTAACTTGAGACAAGATTGTCCCATCCATAAAAGCCTTAGCACAGGAGTAGAACACCTTCACTAATTCAGGGTAAAAAGTACCCTTCATCTCAACAAACTTTTTCAATCCCCGGGCTTCAATCATAGCAGGGAATTGAAAACCTTCTCCAATAAACCAGTCAAGGTCAAGGTGTTTGGGAAGGAAAATGAGTTTGGTGGCATTAAACTAAAGGTAGGTCATTTTATCATGCTCAATAGGAAACCAATGGTTTAACCTATTCACAACAGAGTTAGAAGTTTCAATACTCTTTCTCTTAGAGGATTTTGATCTCTTAGGTGCAGACATGGTGAATATGTGAGGAAAGGCTATCTGGACAGAGTTTCTAGACTCAGAAGAAGAAAAAAAAACAATAGTGCTTAAGATTGAAGATGATAATGGTGTGATTTCTTCCTTTAACATAGGTTGTATTTATAGAAGATTTTGGGCTCCAAAGTTTAAATTTGAAATAAGTAACAATTATTTCGAATTAACCCACTAACTTTAAAGCACGGAACATTCAAATCTGAATTTGGTGGCAGTTGGATAGTTACAAATTCCAAGAAAATCTTGCAGATTCTACAGTAACTCCATGAATAATCGATTATATGCTTATGTAATCGATTAATTCGTATGCAGAATTAGTTTCTGCAGAGGCTGTAATCAATTATTTCAACAAGTAATCGATTATTAAAGTGAGAATTCGAGTTTCAAACAATTTTCAAACAGTGTAATCGATTACCATTCATTATAATCGATTATTCCAGTGAATTAAAATTTTGTAAAAGAATTTTTAAGCTGTGTAATCGATTAATTCAATGGCTTAATCGATTATTTCAGTGAAATTCATTTTTTGGAATCATTTTATATGAAGAATAATCGATTATCCTGGTTGTGTAATCGATTACATGAATTCTTAACAGTTTTTCAAGTTCATTTAATCGATTAATACGTGCTTTAATCGATTATTCCAGTAAGAATATCAGTATGAACAGTATTTATGCAGCAAAATTTAGAATTTTTGAAGCACATGTGATGATCAGTCAAGTAAGATGCTATTTCAAATAGATAAGCACATAGCAAGCATGCTAGCAAATATTAGACTCATCAAGGATACCTAGCATGTTTCTAAGAGTATAAAATCTATCTCTAGCCAAAGGTTTACTGAATATATCAACCAATTGATTGTGAGTATCAATGAATTCAATTGTGATGTTACCTTTTTGGATATGATCTCTAAGGAAATGATGTCTTATCTCAATGTGTTTGGTCCTTGAGTGCATTATTGGATTCTCGGAAATGTTGATGGCACTTGTGTTGTCACATAGCAGAGGTATTGCTTTTGATTCTACACCAAAATCTTGTAATTGTTGTTTTAACCAAAGGTTTTGAGCACAACAACTTCCAGCAGAGATGTACTCAGCTTCAGCTGTTGATAAAGCAACACAAGATTGCTTCTTGCAATGCCATGAGATTAGTGAACTGCCTAGTAAGTGACAAGTTCCACTAGTGCTTTAAGTCAAAATCAGAATATCCAACTAGTGCTTCTTGCATCTGATGTTCATCAATTAAGGCTTGATCAATATTCTTAGGTTCTATTTGTGAAACAAAAGCCATATTACAACAGAGATTTTTCAATGATGATCTAGTAGTTACTCCCTTCGAAACTTCACCAATTATATTGTCAAGGGAAAGATCTATTGTAGTTCTCCAATCTTTTGGCTCTTGGACTGGTGTTGATTGTTTTGTTTCAACAATTGGTTCTTCCTTTTCTTTATCCATTGATTCATTAAGTTGAATGAACTCCTCCAAAGGACCTGCATCAATATCACACTTCTTTTCCTCTTTAGAGGGATTAGATTCATCACAAATAACATGAACTAATTCTTCCATGCATAAGGTTCTTTTATTGAAAACTCTATATGCTTTGCTATGTAATGAATATCCAAGGAAGATGGCTTCATCAGCTTTAGCATCAAATTTTCCAAGTGATTCTTTACAATTATTTAAAACAAAACACATGCAGCCAAATGCTCTTAAATGAGAAATGTTTGGTTTTCTACCTTTGTATAGTTCATAAGGAGTTTTCTTTAAAATAGGTCTTATTAGTAATCTATTCAAAGTGTAGCAAACTGTACTTATAGCATCAGCCCAAAAATGTTTAGGCAAATTTGTCTCATTAAGAAGAGTTCTTGCACCTTCTTCAAGGGATCTATTTTTCCTCTCCACAACACCATTTTGTTGGGGTGTTCTTGGAGCTGAAAATTTGTGGTTAATTCTATTTTCTTCACAGAATTTTTCAAAATGTTTATTATGGAATTCTCCACCATGATCACTTCTTATTGAGATACTTTGCTTCCCTTTTCATTTTGAGCAAGTTTGGCCAATTTTCTAAAGGCATTGAAAGCATCACTCTTAGATTTCAAAAACAAAGTCCATGTGAACCTAGAGTAATCATCAACAATGACAAGCCTATAGTAATTACCTCCTAAACTCATAGTTCTAGAAGGACCAAATAAATCTATGTGAAGTAATTCAAGGGGTCTTGAAGAGAAACAACATTTTTACTTTGAAAAGAATTTTTTGTTTGTTTCCCCTTTTGAAAAGCATCGCATAATTTGTCCTTTTCAAACTTGAGTTTGGGTAGGCCAATGACTAAATCCTTTTTAATCAACTTGTTCATATGATGCATGTTAATGTGACTTGCCCTTCTATGTCATAGCCAATTTCACCAATTTTACTTATTAGGCAAGATGTGTTGTGAAAGAATGCATGATCTATGAAGAGTAAATAGATATTACTGTTTCTTTTACCTATATGAATCACCTCACCATTTTGTCCATCACATATCATGCAGCAATTGTCATTAAATGACACTTTAAACCCTTTATCACAAAGTTGGCTTATTCTTAGGAGATTGTGCTTTAAACCTTCCATATAAAGAACATTTCTGATTTTGATTTTAAAGTTGTCTCCTATATTTCCTTCTCCAATTATCTTCCCTTTGTTGTTGTCTCCATAGGTGACAAATCCACCATCTTTAAGAGTCAAATTTTGTGAACATTGATATGTCACCGGTCACACGTCTAGAGCATCCACTATCAAGATACCATAATGATGATCTTACTCTTAGACATACCTGCAAAATTCAAATCAATTTACAAAGGAAGGTACCCAATTGAGATTGGGTCCATAAGGGTTAGCTTTTTTTCTTTTTCTTTGGCACCCAAATGCATTCTCCATTTGGCACATATAATCTCCTAGCATAGCATCTATTAGATGTGTGACCTTTCTTCATACAATAGTTACAAGTTACAGTTTTTGATGCTCTTTCAAAATAGGTCATGTGATTAAACCTTAGTTTTGAAACAACTTTTTGATATTTCTATTTTGGAAGCACAAACTTGGTTTTTCCATAAGGTTTTGATCCATGTTTGTAACTCAATCCAGAAGTATCTCCAGCATATTTTTGCACACTTAGCATTTCAGCCAAATTGCATTTTCCTTTATAAAGCCTTTTCAAGAGATCAACCAAGTAATTATTTTCTGAAAGTACTACCATATGTTTTTCACCTTGACTTTTTTTGAATTCACCAAACTCTTTTTGCAAATCATTGTATTTGTCAACATTAGATGAAGAAGAAGCACATACACATCCGTTCATTTTGTAACTTGAAACAAGTTTTTCATTTTCTTCTTTCAGGTTACAAATCTCAGTTTGCAACTCTGCAATTTTTGTGACATGTCTTCTAAGATTTACTTTTAGCCTATTATTGGATTTTGCAAGCTTTTGAGCCTCTTCATGCATTTCTTGAAAAGCATCAACAACTTGATCAAATTCAGAATTTACCTTGGTTTCAGCACTTGAGGATTCATCATCTTCATTAATTGTGGAAGTGAAACACATATTAGCTTCTTCATTTTCAATTGATGATTCAGAAGTTGTTGACTCATTGTCTTCCCAAGCTATATAGGCTCTCTTAGTCTTTCCTTCTTTCTTTATCTTGTTTTCACCTTGTTACTTTTTCAAAAAGATAGAGCATTCAAATTTAATGTGGCCAGGCTTACCACATTCAAAACAAGTGAAGTTGTTGTCACTCTTTTTGTTGTTGTTCTTTGTGAATTTTCTATTCTTGTTTCTTCTCAAGAACTTGCTAAACTTTTTGACAATTATATTCATGTTGTCCTCTTCATCTTCTTCACTTAAGTCTTCCATCTTTTCCACCTTTGAGGATGCAGCTTTCAAGGCTATGCTTTTTTGTTTCTTTTCTTCATCTTCTGCATTGGTTATTTGTGACATTTCAAGTTCATACTCAAGAAGCTTACCAAAAAGTGTAGTCATGGACATTTTGGATAGATCTTTTGATTCTTTGATTGCTGTCACCATTCGTTGCCATGGTCTTGTAAGACGCTTCAAGATTTTGATGTTCAACTCTTCAGCAACAAAGATCTTTCCAAGACCAAGAAGATGATTTACTATGTGAGTGAATCTTGTTTGAAGCTGAGATATATTTTTTGTGGAGTTCATCTTGAACATTTCATACTCATGGATTAAGGCATGCTTTCTTGATCTTCTTACTTCATTTGTACCTTCATGAGTTATTGATGGAGTGCTTTTAGTTAAATATTTTTCTATCCTTCTTAGCTTAATTGACTTCTCTTGGACTTTTATTTTTCCATTCTAATTCAGTTTTTGTCTTAGGCAAGTAAGTGGCCTTAATTGCTAATTGTAGCATATTTTCGGATTTTATGCTCACTTGACCGATCTGCCTTGTATAGGATCTACAGAGCTCTACGGATCTCCGAATGGAGCGTTCTAGTAGTCCTTGAAAAGATAACGAAAAGATCTACAAGTTTGTCTGAAATAAACTGAGGCTAATGCTACCATTTGGAGGGTCATTTTGGGCTTCAAAGTCAGAATCACTGCACTCATATTTTAGGCTGCGAATTTGATTTTTATGGTTGTAAATAGTAAATAATTAGAATTGATGGATTCTAGTTTAATTGAACGCCGGCAAATAGAATGGAATTGGCTTAGAATCGAAGGAGGATATTCATCTTTCATGTTTGATGTTTTCAAAATACTATCTATTTGAATCCCCGAGAAGGAAGGTCTCAACACTGGGCTGTCCTCCCAATCCACAAAACTAGAACTAGCAGTTCGCCCCGTCAATCCACCAAGGCCCAAATAAATCAATTTTCTCCCATGAACTATTTGTGTCAATGGATTTGTTTGATCCAAAACTTGAGAGTTCATGGCCCATTCTTTCCTTCAGACTTAGTCACTTTATGTTAGTGACATTGGACAGACTCAACACATTACATTAGCAAAAATAGTTTTTACATTTCTCTTTTTAAGTTTTTAGGATCAAAACCCTTGCTCTTATTTTCTCTCAACTATTCTTCGTTGTTCTTCGTTGTTCTTCATTTTTGTTTTGCTGTTCTTCCATTTTCGTGCAATTATTCCATGGGATTTTCACTGATGATCATCATGGAAGGCTAAATACTCAATCAATTCAAGGATCCAACCCAAGCACAAGGAGAGTTTGAGTTCTGGTTTGGTATTTCAAATTCTATTTGAATGTTCACTTTCTTCTTCAATTGTTATTCTTTTTTCATGATTATGAATATGTTTAGGATTGAAAGTAGATTAGGTTATGGATTCATTTCCTAATTTTGAATATTAATCACAAATTAATTGGATGATATTTCAGTTAGGGTTGTGGTTTTAATCAATTTAGGGGTTAAGTCGATTGAATTGCTTCTAATGAGATTGAACGAACTTTCATAATAGGATAGATTTTTGAGAACGATGATGATTTGAATAGCTTGGTGAGGTGAATTGGATTGATGCTTTTAATCTGTTTTACATTACCTCTTTTCAATTCTGCCAGTTTCTGTGTTGTTCTTTAATCTTAGTTTACGTTTTTTGCAAGTTTTACTTATGCATATAAATTGTTCAATAAAAATCCCCCCTTACTGTTATTAGTGAGTTGAAGTTAGAACCATATTGGTAGTGTCTCTGAGTCTACCTAGGTTAATCCTGTGCTACAGAATTAGCGTAGTTAAATTGTTTTGGAGCATTACGGCAAATGCTTATCAGTTATCTCCAAGGGACATGACTCTTCACATATCTAATTTATTATTATTAACGTTTAATCCAACAATTACAAGAAAACAAGACAAGAATTAAAACTATATAACTTTCTCAAACAATTAAGAGAATCAAATCATTCATCTCAAGAAAACAATTACAGAAACTTCTACTTGTTGAGTAATAAAGATTTCACCAAATAATCTCAGATTAAGATAGTAAGAAGAGAATAAAGAAAGTAATCAACATAAGAACTTATAGTGGTTCACCCCTAAAAAAAAAGCTACATCTAGTTTCTTCTAACCAAAACTATGATTAGAGTTCCACTATCAACAAAAATTGTTCTTTACAAGCTTACAAAGATCACCCTTTATCAACCCTAGATAAAGAATTGAAATCTAAACACCCTTTAGACTTCTAATGATCAAGGCATAGAGAACCATTCTCTATTCTTCCCTCTAGAGAACCATACTTTAGAAAAGCTTAAAGAACCCTTTTGCAATAACAAGCTTAAAAAACGAATTTCAACCAAAGTTTAAAGGAGAGATACAACCTTATGATCCAAGGAATGCAAATGCAAATTTTTAACAATCAATGATCAGGTTTAAAGAAAACAAATTTCAAACTAAACTCTCTAAGAAACTTCTTTGAAATCTTGTCCAAAGAGAATTCTACCAATGATTCATGAGAATCTTGTATTGTAGAACAAGAGCTTTGTTACTCAGTGTATTTTCTCTCAGTTCATAAGCCTTTTGAATATCAATGAAAATCTCGAAATTGTAATGAATTAATCTTTCAAAAGACTTAACAGCTTTATATAGAAAAATTGATGTAACTGAATGTAATCGATTAATACATCCATGTAATCGATTATTTACTCTTAAGTAAGTTATTAAATGTTCATTTAATTGATTAATTTCTTCTTGATCTTTTTGGAAAAGATGTATGAATAACATAATCGATTAATACGTCATGTAATCAATTAACACAGAGTTTTCCATTTCACAAAAGTGCTTAGTAATCGATTACAGATAAATGGTAATCGATTAACACAAATAAGACTTGTTCTGTGTTTGTACTGAGTAATCGATTACTTGATGATGGTAATCGATTATCCTGTTCTTCAAGGCTCAAGTAATACATTACCAATTTGTGGTAATCAATTAAGGCAGTCAAAAAGAGTTTTTCCAAAAAGTTGAACCATGAGTACTTACTTGGCTTTTATGCAATCATGAAATCTTAAAGCTTTTTCACAAACCATGTGCTTTTGTAAAACCATGAATGCAAGCCAATGAATGATGTTTATGCAATGCTATGGATTATAAGATGAAATTCTCATACATCTAAATATTACAAATGCCTTCAATTGAATGGCATGTTAAAAGCTAAAAACTCATCCAAGCTTCAACATACATCTTGATCCTTCTTCAAGCTCCCCCTGTATCTAACAATATGGACCTTGTATGGGTGATTAAACCAGCCACAACTAGTCTGGGTTTGGTGCTCCTGCCTCTCCCTCTTCGTCGTGAGGAGGAAGATTTAATCGAGTTTGACATTTGGCTATCACTGATTTCTCCCTTGTAAATATTCATGAGTAAGATAATCAGGTAGAGAGTTTAAGGTACCTTTGAGGAATTCAATTTCAAAATCCAAGATACTTAAAATTGCTTGTCATCTGGCAAAATTTGTTTTGATGCAAGGTTTTTAACATCCTTTTGTAAAATCTCTTTAGCAGACTAACAATCAAGGATTAAAAACCTTTGATTTAACAAATAAGATTAAAATTTAGATATGCATAAAACAATTGCCAAAACTTCTTTTTTAACAATTGAGTAATTCTGCTGGGAGGGATTCCAATGCTTAGAAGTAAATGCAATTATTTGTTCTTTGCCATTGACACAGACTATTTTAGAATACCATCATAACCAATATCAAAAGCATCGGTTTCAACAATCTTTTTGGCTGAAGGATTAGGGAGGTAAAGATAGGGAATGTCTTTGACTCTAGATTTGATTTGTTGGACAAGATTAGTATGGACACTGGTCCATGAAGGGGGTGTCTTCTTGAGACGATCATAAAGGGGTTTAGTAAGATTACTTAGTTACTGAAAGAAATCAGCCACATAATTTAGACAACCAAGAAAATGCTGGAGTTCGGTTTTTTCAATAATCTAGTTAGGAAATTTGTTTGAAAACTCAATAGCACGACTAATGGGGGTAATAGTGCCTTCGTAAATATTGTGACCAAGAAAATGAATTTTTGTTTGAAAAAGATTAATTTTAGTTTTAGATAAAGCAAGACCATTTTTCTTGATTACTTGAATGAAAATGTTAATGTGTTTAAAATGTTGGTCAATAGATTGAGAAAACACAAGACATCATCAATATAGACATTGATGAAGGAGGAGTAAGGATTAAAAATGTCATTCATAATCTTCTGGAATTCTTAAAGAACATTTTTTAATCCAAAAGGAATATCTCTCCATTCATATTGTCTAAAAGGGACAGTGAAGTTTTTTTAATCCAAGTTATGCTGCATAAATCCTGTTATATCTGATACTTGCTCTGTAATAATCGATTAAGTGTCGTATTAATCGATTAAAATCATTAAAATCATGATTCAGAGGGAAATCTAAGCTTATGTAATCAATTACATAAACAATATAATCGATTATTCTTCATAGAAACTCTTTTTCAGAAAATTGAATGTTTATGTAATAATCGATTAAGAGTCGAATTAATCAATTACACTGATCATAAGCTCTTTTACAAAGTTAAAGTTCACTGGAATAATCGATTACAATGAATGGTAATCGATTAAAATGCTGAGAATCAATTTTTTAAAAATCCAAACCCTTCTAGAATAATCGATTACATGTTGGATTACTCGATTACACAAGCTTCTATATGTTTTTGAAATTCAAACCTCTTTGTGATAATTGATTAAATCATAAAATAATCGATTACACTTTGTCTTCTACCTGTGAATTTTACAAAAATGATCGATTACGTTACGAATTAATCGATTATTGTATCTGTAGAATGTGATTTTGCTTACGAATTAATCGATTACACAAGGAAAATAATCGATTATTCATGGAGTTACTGCAAAATCTGACAGATTTTCTTGGAAGTTGTAACTGCCCAACTCCCACCTAATTCAAATTTAAATCCTATGCAATGAGTTAATTCGTTCTAACAACTCCTTAATTCAAAATTCAAATTCTTGGAGCCTAAAAATCTCTATAAATATAGCCTATTGTGAAGGAAGAAATCACACCTACCCTCATTCTTATCCTTCATTCTTCTTTGTGTCTTCCTTCTGTTTAAGTCTAGTTAACTCTGCCCTAAGAAGGTCTACCTCTAAGAGAACCAAAACTTCTAAGAGAAAGGCTGGTGAAACTTCTAACCCCCCTCCTACTAATAGGTTAGATCTTTGGTTCACCACAGAAAAGAACCTTATGATCGATCTCTAGTTTAATGCCACAAAACTAGTATGTTCCCTTGAGCATTTAGAGCTTGACTGATTTATTAAGGAAGGCTTTCAATTTTCTGCCTTCATAGAAACCTAGGGCTTAAGAAAGTTTGTGGAGTTAAAGGGTACCTTTTACCCTAAATTAGTCAAGGGGTTTTACACCTGTGCCAAGTGATCCATGGATGGGATACTGAGGTCCCAAGTAAATGGAGTGCCCATGGAAATCACCCAAGTGTGGGAGGCAGTAGCTGGTATCTCCTTTGAAGGAGAAAGGAAATTTGATGAAAATCCTGAGGGTTATAATAGAGTATAGACCTATAGGGGAATGTTGATTGATCCCCAAATGAGGCTTAAGCTTTGGCTTAGCACTGGCCCCATGACCCATGAAGACAGACTCCTTCACTATATTATCACATATATTCTCACTCCTAGAGCAACAAACAATACCCAAGCCACTGATGATGACCTACAACTAGTGTTGGTCTCAAGAATTCAAATCAAATGAATTGGATTCTCATTTTTGAGGAAATAATGCTTAAATCAAAAAGGCTAGTAAACTACCCTAATTCCCTTATGTTGTGCTTGTGTCTAGATTTATAGACTACTTCCAAATAGATGTTTCAAATGAAGTAGTGGACCACACAAACTCAAGCAACAGTCTCATCAAACAAACATCTCAACAAGCTAGGAATGATCAAGACACCACAAGGATGGCAGATGGCTAGCCAACAAGTTGTACCTAAACCTCTTGCTGCTGGTGGTGTTGGAGTAGATGCTGAAGAAGAAGAGGAAAGGAACCCTTCTCAACCCCTCTACACCCAATTCGAGTCACTCATGCTTCAAAAAATGGATGGCCTAATCACTATGCATCATGATTTTAGGGCTGAAACTAGTTCAGCTTTAGAAGACATTAAGACTAGGCTAGACAATATTGAAGCTACTGTTATGTTTGATGGGTCTGAGACATTTTAGTCTTTGTAGTTTTTCTGTTTCTTCTATTTTTGTGCTTTCATGTTTTAATTTTATTTTCAAGAATTGTAATGGTTCCCTTACTTATAAATATATCCATTTATGTTTCTCATGTTCAATATATGTTGTGCTTTACATGTTTTTGACTTTGATAAGCCAAATAAGGGGAGAAATGATTGATTTGGTTCATGCTCTGCAGTACACTCTATTCTACTCTCTTTTTCTACACAATTTTTGCCCAAATCTTACTTTGAATGGATTGTCAAATTAATGGGGAGCTAAGTGATAAAAATTAACCAGTTAAGTAAGATATAAATGTTAATGAATGCTGGATTAATCAACAGATGCTTTAACACTTGTTCTTGGCAAAGAGATTGAATTGTTTTCAGGTTTGCAAAGCTCAAGTTTCCCTAACTTTGGTACCCTCAATTAACTTCAAGTCCAACATATAATCAATCAAGAATTTGGCATGTTCAAAGCCAAAAAAAGGGAGATTATTGGATATAGGGGGAGCATCATGAAGAATGAAAGACTTTGATTCAAGAAATGGTTTTGAGCTTTCAACATGCTTGAAGTGCCTTGAAGTTTTGTAATTGATTCAAGTATAAGAGAAAGACAATCTGATTAATCCTTGCATTGCATTCATTCATTCATTCATTCATCATTAAGCTTAAATGGTTTTCATTAAATCATCAAAGGTTTTATCTTTTTGGTTAATGTTTGAATCTGATTAAAAAGGTTTTTGGAAAAATGTTTTTCTTACTGTTTTAATCGATTACTTAATGATATAATCAATTATTCTATTTTGGCCTTTGATTGAAAATAAACTGTTTTTTAAAGGTTTTAATCGATTACTTAGTGTAATCGATTACATAGTTAAAAGATTATTTTAACCCTTGATGTGATAATTAATTACAATTATCAGTAATCGATTACGTAGTTCACTTAGAAAATGCATGCTTTTTGATTTAATCGATTACCAAAATCCGTAATCAATTACACAGTTCATTTTGTGAAACATAGCTTTCTGTCTTATTCGATTACAGCTTGGTTTAATCGATTATTTTGCTCGTTGCTGAAACCCAGAAAGCTTCTTTAACATGTTAATCAATTAAGTGATAATTTAATCGATTACATAAGAATTTTAATCGATTATTAGGCATGTTTATTAGATTACAGTTAGTTACAAATTCTGTTATAAATAGGTTTGAAGGCTTGGCTTGTAAGAGAACTTGACCACTTCGTATTTCCGAGTATACACAAGCCTTCTGAGCATTTCTAAGTGATTTTCTTAGTGTTTTTACTTCTTGCTTCATTCAAAACATCAATGGGTCTTTGAATGATTCTTGAGCAAGTTTCTTTTCAAGGTTAAGGAAAAGCATGTTCTGATTTAGTTTGCTTCTCAACCTAATTTTGTAATTGATAGAGTGCTTTTAGTTAAATTTTTGTCTATCATTCTTAGTTTATTTGACCTCTTTTTGACTTTTATTTTTCCATTCTAATTCAATTTTTGGCCTAGGCAAGTAAGTGGACTTATTTCTAATTGTAGCGTATTTTCGGATTTTTGCTCACTTAACGTATCTGACTTGTGCAGGGCCTATAGAGTGCTACCAATCTCGGAATGCAGCATCTAAGAGTCCCTGGAAAGATAACAAAACGATCTACAAGTCCGATAGAAATAGCCCGAGGTCAATTCTGTCATTTAGAGGTCATTTTGGCCTTCAAAGTTAGCACCTCTGCACTTGTAATTTTGGGCTGCGAATTTGAATTTTATGGTTGTAAATAGTAAATAATTAGAATTGATGGGTTTTGTTGATGGCCCATTCTTTTCTTTAGACTTAGTCACTACTTATTAGTGACATTGGACAGATTTCACTACACAATTTCATTTAATAAAAACACTTTTTACATTTCCTTCTTTTAAGTTTTTAGGATCAAAACCCTTGCTCTCATTTTCTCTCGACTGTTTTTGCTTGTTCTTCATTGTTCTTCATTTTTGTTTTTTGTTCTTCCATTTTCGTGCAATAATTCCATAGGGCTTTCACTGATGATGATTATGGAAGGCTAAATCCTCACTCAATCCAAGGATCCAACCCAAGCACAAGGAGAATTTGAGTTCTGGTTTGGTATTTCGAATTCTATTTGAATGTTCATCTTCTTCTTCAATTGCTATTATGTTTTCATGATTATGAATGCGTTTAGGATTGAAAACGGATTAGGTTATGGATTCATTTCCAAATTTCGAATATTAATCACAGATTAATTGGATGATATTTCAGTTAGGGTTGTGGTTTCAATCAATTTAGGGGTTAAGTCGATTGAGTTGCTTCTAATGAGATTGAATGAACTTTCATAATAGGGTAAATTTCTGATAACAATGATGATTTGAATTGCTTGGTGAGGTGAATTGGATTGATACTTTAATTCTGTTTTACATCACTTCTTCTGAATTCTGTTAGTTTCTGTGTTGCTCTTTAATTTTAGTTTACGTTTTTGCAAGTTTTACTTACGCACACAAACTGTTCAATAAAATTCCCCCCTTACTGTTATTAGTGAATTGAAGCTAGAACCATATTGATTGTGTCTCTAAGTCGACCTAGGTTAATCATGTGCTACATAATGAAGGTAGTTAAATTGTTTTGGTGCGTGTCGACAACATAATATTAGTAATTCATGTGCATAACATTTATTGGATCATCAGGTTGTCTCTCTCCTTAATCTTTGTGTGTAAATTTGTTTTTAAATTTCTGTTGTATTTGGCTATTGTAAAGTGGGTTCTTCTTGCTTGGTTTTAGAGAAGGGTTCTCTAGCTCAAAGAACAGAGTAGTGTTCTCTGGTTCTTGCTTCTTAGATTTCTAATAGGGTTTTAGATTTCTATTCTTTATCTAGTGTTGATAAAAGGGAGGTTTTTGTAAAAGCTTGTAAGAACAAAAATTTATAATAGAGGAACTCTAATCTAGTGTTGATTAGAAGAAACTGGATGTAGCTTCAGTTGTGAAGTGAACCAGTATAAATTGCTTGTGTTTTTTATTCTATCTCTCTATCACTCATCTTGTTCATTGGTCATTGATTCTTTGATTCATATTCATTGTTCAACTAGTTCTATTTTGATCTATTGATTTCTTAGGCTGAGTTATTTGATTGAGTAAATAGTTTTCTTGGTTTTGAAAGTGATAAAGATCCTGAACTCTGATTTGAATTAGTTTTTAAAACACCAAGGTTTTAACCAATTCACCCCCCTCTTGGTTATTGTGGATATTCCTATTATTTTCACTATCAACATTTCAAAGAATCCAATAATGCATTCAAGGACCTAGCATATTGAGATAAGACATCATTTTCTCAGAGATCATGTTCAGAAAGGTAATATCAAAGATCCTATTATTTTCTCTGTTAGCTTGAATGTTGTATGCCTTTTCATGTGAAATAATTTGTCATTTGAATCCATCATCACAAAAGCTTAAAATTTCAAGTTGTGCTGCATAAATTCTGTTTTATCTGATAATTGTTCTGTAATGATCGATTAAGTATCGTATTAATCGATTAAAATCACTTAAATCATGATTTAGAATGAAATCTAAGCTTATGTAATCGATTACATAAACCAAATAATTGATTATTCTTCTTAGAGACACATTTCCAGAAAATTGAATCTTTCTGTGATAATCGATTAAGTATCGAATTAATCGATTACACTGATAAAAAATCCTTTTACAAAGTGAAAATTCACTGGAATAATAGATTACAGTGAATGGTAATCGATTAAATTATTGAGATAATCGATTAAATCATAAAATAATCGATTACACTTTGTTTTCTACATGTGAATATTACATAAATAATCAATTATGTTACGAATTAATCTATTTCTATATCTGCAGAAAGTGATTTTGCTTACGAATTAATCGATTACACTAGGAAATAATCGATTATTCATGAAGTTACTGCAAAATCTGACAGATTTTCTTGGAAGTTGTAACTTCCCAACTCCCACCTAATTCAAATTTGAATCCTCTGCAGTGATTTAATTCGTACTAACTGCTCCTTTATTCAAAATTCAAATACTTGGAGCCTAAATATCTCTATAAATACAACCTTTTGTTGAAGGAAGAAATCACACCTATTCTCTTTCTAATCTTTCAAACACTATTGTGTTTTTCTTCTCTCTGAGTTTAGTAACTCTACCCAAAAGATGTCTACCTCTAAGAGAGTTAAGACTTCTAAGAGAAAGGCTGCAGAAACCTCTAACCCAGTTTTTAGTAGGTTGGATCATTGGTTCCCTGCTGAAACATATAGAATGACTTATCTCCAATTCAATGCCACTAAGTTAGTTTGTCCCCCCAAACACCTAGAATTAGATTGGTTCATTAGGGAAGGCTTCCAATTCCCTGTTTTTCTTGAAACCCAGTGGTTAAGAAAGTTTGTGGAGATGAAGGGTACATTTTACCCTGAGTTGGTAAAAGTATTTCACACCTGTGCCAAGGGTTCCATGGATGGGATTCTTAGGTCCCAAGTGAATGGAGTTGCCATGGAAATAACTCCAAAAGTATGGGAAGTAGTGGCTGGTATTTCCTTTGAAGGGGAAAGGAAATCTGAAGAAGAGGCTGACGGGTACAATAGAGTGGAGACCTATAGAGGAATTCTGATTGATCCCCAAATGAGGCTAAAACTTAGGCTTAGCACTGGCCCCATGACCTATGAAGACAGACTCCTTCACTATATAATCACATATATCCTCACTCCTAGAGCCTCAAACCATGCCCAAGCCACTGATGATGACCTGCAAATTGTGTATGGTCTCAAGAATTCAATTCAGATGAATTGGATTCTTATTCTTGAGGAGATCATGCTAAAGTCCAAGTGGCTTATGAACTATCATTTTCCCTATGTTGTACTTATCTCTAGATTCATAGACTATTTCAACATAGATTTTTCTAGTGAAGTGGTGGACAACACTAATTCAAGCAACAGTCTCATCAAGGAGACGCATCAAACCAAACTAAGGATGGTTAAGACACCTCAAGGATGGCAAATGACTGGTCAACAAGTTGTTCCTGCTGTTGCTGCTGGAGTTGAAGAAGATGATGATGAAGATGATGAAGAAAGAGACCCTACTCAACCTGCCCATAGTCCATTTGAATCCTTAATGATTCAAAAGATGGATGGCCTGTTATCTCTTCATCATGAACATAGGGCTGAGACCCATTCAGCCTTAGAGGAAATTAAGTCTAGGTTAGAAAGTATTGAAGCAACATTAATGTTTGAAGGATCTGAATCTTTCTAGTTTATTCTATAAGCCTTGTATTTCATCTTTTATATTTCATATTTTCTGTTATTATGTTTTTTTTTATTTTTTTTAAGCAACGTAGTTCCCTCAATGATTAATGAATATGTTTCTATTTCTCCTACTTGTTATCTATTGTGCTGAATATTTTTTTTGACTTTGATAAGCCAAATAGGGGGAGAAATGGTTGATTGATTATGTGCTCTGCATTATACTCTGTTCTACCCTGTTTTTCTGTATATTTTTTGCACAAATAAAAAATTGAATGGATTGTCAAATTAAGGGGGAACTAAGTTACCAAATTACCAAATTAAGTTAGATATACAAGTTAATGAATGATGAATAAAGCAAGCAGATATCTTAACACTTGTTCTTGGCAAAAAGACTATGATTATTTTCAGGTTTGAAAAAGCTCAAGTCTTCTATTTTGATTCCCTCAAAGAACTTCAAGTCCATCAAATGGTCAATCAAGAATTTGGCATGTCCAAAGACAAAAAGGGAGAGATTGTTGGATATAGAGGGAGCATCATGAAGAGTGAAAGACTTTGATTCAAAATTGTGTTTTGAGCTTTCAACATGCTTGAAGTGCCTTGAAGTTTTGTAAATGATTCAAGTGTAAGAGAAACGCAATCTGTTGATCCTTGCATTACATTCATTCATCCATTAACAAGCTTAAATGGTTTTCATTAAAACATCAAAGCAATCTTTTTGGTTAAGGATTTAATCTGATTAAAAGGTTTTTGGAAAAATGATTTCTTACTGTTTTAATCGATTACTTAATGGTATAATCGATTATTTTGTTCTTTGTTCAATCTGAAAAAACCTTCATGAAAAAATTAATCGATTACCTATCAGATTAATCGATTATTTGGCCTTTGATTGAAGCTGAACTACTTTGTTAAATGTTTTAATCGATTACTTACTTAGTGTAATCGATTACACAGTTGAAAATATATTTTGAGCCTTGCTGTGATAATCGATTACCATTATCCGTAATCGATTACATAGGTCATTTGGTAAAAGCCTGCTTTCTGTTGTAATCGAGTTCATTTTGTGAATCACAGCTTTTTGTCTTAATCGATTACAGCTCGGTTTAATTGATTATTTTGCTCGTTGTAAAACCCAGAATTGTAACGCCTCTCTTTGCTTTCTCGTGCTTGATTGATTTTAGATGAAATCTTGTGTCCACTTTGTATTAAAATTAGATTAGTATAAATTTTTCACGAAAACTTATTTCGCTTTGCTTGTAATGTTACTAGTCGTTTATATCTAAACGAATTCTTTCTCTCTACGGTTTAATTAAAAGAATAAAGTACAGTCCAGCAATACAGACCACAGAATAGTTCATTATACAGTCCAAATACAAGCCAACATAAAATACAAGGAATTTAAATTTGGTACAAGTCATCAACATATCTTCATCATCTTTTCTTTAAAATCCTTCAAGGCTTCCCTGCTTTTCTGCTCGCCCAAATGAATTGGGGTCATCACAGGTGTCAACCACAGACACAAATAGGGTAAGTTTATGACAAACAAAGTTTGAATAAAAACATATATAACAGAATACATACGTAGATATTTATAAAATAACAACACAAAGGATTTGCCCACAGATTAAATTACCTTGTATACACAGCACACGAATTAAGTCATACAATTTACTCATCAACAGATATTCCACATACTCATCATGCGATGCATGCTCGTCTTGTTATATGATGCATGACTGAGATCTCAGGTTATCATTAAATCATCAACAGTGGCCACAGTCAGATAGCCCCATCCCAGTGGCACAAACTTATCCAACCAGTCGGGGTAGCCCAGTGGCGCGTAGGATAGTCACCTCCACCTATGTGATCATCATGGTGGTGTGGTCCTCACTGTCTCAACTACCCCCAAGTTCACAACACCTTTGAACGTGTGGACTCAGTTTAGCTATCTGACAAACAACTCCAC
>PYAF01004364.1:0-12353 GCA_007407185.1 Glycine tomentella | reverse complement strand
GGTCCATTCACTCCTTTATATAGGGTTGAAGGAGATGCCTTTGTTACAAAAATCTTCTAGGTCATTATGACCTTGCTTTCTACATGTACAAATCCTAATGGCTATTGATTTCTAACCATCCAAGTGTCTTTATTCTTGATTTTTCTCAAGGTTTCTTCATTCTTCTTGATGGTACACGTGCCATAGCTTGCTTGGAGAGAAAATTTTACCAATTCACATGGAGTAACCAAGCTTTTAAGGGAATTTCGTGCTTTCTTCATTTCTTGAATTTTTCCAAAACCCGTTTTAATAAAATATTGATTCTGGATTCGTTAACCGTTGGATCTTCTTATAATTTTAAGGATATACTCCTATCTCAAATATCTAAGTTTTGACCGTTGGGATTTTGGAAATAAGGCCTAGAAATGTCCACGTATTCTGCCAAAGAGAACAAAATAAAATTTGCTTCAAATATCTCTTAAGCATTTATATCTACCTTTCCACTTGGACCAATAGGAATTTTCAAGCTTCTTAACCCTCCATGTGGCCAATCTTGAAGCTTCTTAAAGCTTTATCCTTTGATCCCTAATCACACGGTCAAGCCTTTAAGTTAGGGATCCAATTTAAATTTTGTTCCTTTTGTAATAGAAATTCTCTAAGTTCTTATTGGTTCAATTTGTTCTTTAATTATTAAAATTGATGAACCAACTCATTTAGAACACTTATTCTTCTCATAATTAAGAGAAAATTCTACAGATTATGTCCATATTTTCTTTATAATTTTCTGATACCTAAGGTAGTCCAGATTAAGCTATTTTTCAACCTACCTTCCAAAATTCGTAGGAATTCTATTTTAGGGTTGTCTGCCCTCAACCTTGCTGATAAGTTGTTATCTAAAAGTATTTTATCCTATGCTCAGGTTCCTATTAATTTCTAAGGTCATCTTGGTCAGTTTTGACCTAGGGGCATTTTGGTAATTTCACCCCTCACCCTAGGGGTATAATTGTCATTTCAAAAAATGTTCAGGAAAACTTTGTAATTGTTACCCTAAGGGTATTCTGATCATGTTTCAAGCATCCCAGAGTATTTATAAAGTTTCCTCCTTAAGATATCTTGCTAAAATACCTAAGAGCAATTTGGTCATTTCAAAATGTCCAGGGGTATTTTCGTCATTTCTATCAAATCTTTTGTCCTGTCTTGAATTAACATTTTACCCTAGTAATTGACTGTACTTCCCAAAATTTTGGGGTGTTACAAGAATCATTCTTGAACGTTTTAATTGATTAAGTGATAATTTAATGATTACATAAGAGTTTTAATCGATTATCTAGCACGTTTAATAGATTACAGTTAGTTACAAAATCTATTATAAATAATTTTGAAGGCTTGGCTTGTTTTCTAACTTCACCACTTCATATTTTTGAGTATACAAAAGTCTTCTAAGCCTTTCAAAGTGATTTTCTGAGTTCTATTACTTCTTGCTTCAATCAAAACATTCATGGGTCTTTAAATGATTTTTTAGCAAAAAACTTTTCAAGGTTAAGGAAAAGCATGATCTGATTTTTTTTGCTATTCAACCTGACTTGGTAAATCATGTGCATTACATTCATTGGATCATCAGGTTGTCTCTCTCCTTAATCTTTGGTTGTAAATTTGTTTTGAATTTCTGTTGTATTTGGCTATTATAAGTGGGTTCTTCTTGCTTGGATCTAGAGAAGGGTTCTCTAGTTAAAGAACAAAGTAGAGTTCTCTGGTTCTTGCTCTTTAGAAGTCTAATAGGATTTTAGATTTCTATACTTTATCTAGGATTGATAAAGGGAGGTTTTGTAAAAGCTTGTAAGAACAAAAATTTATAATAGTGGAACTCTAACTCAGTGTGAATTAAAAGAAACTGGATGTAGCTTCAGTTGTGAAGTGAGTCAGTATAAATTGCTTGTGTTTGCATTTCTATCTCTATTACTCATCTAGTTCATTGATTCTTTGATTCATATTCATTGTTCAGCAAGTTCTGTTTTGAGCTATTGATTTCTTGAGACTGAGTTATTTGATTGGGTAAAAAGATTTCTTGGTTTTGAAAGTGATAAAGATCCTAAACTCTGATTTGAATTAATTTTAAAATATGAAGGTTTTAACCAATTCACCCCTCTTCTTGGCTATTGTGAGTATTCCTATTATTTTCATAACAGATTACTCAGCTCTTAGTAGAATCCTCCTCTTAAGAAGAATTTGAGAAGGAATCTTCTGAAGGGCAATCTGCAGAAAATCTAAATCAAGAGGATGATTTATCTTCGACTGATGAAGATTATCCTTTTTCTAGATCAAACAATTTGTTAATTAATAACAAGTTTAATAAAAGAAACTCTTAAAAAAAATTGAAAAGAGTATTGTTAAACCTATAACCATTCAGGGCCTTCAACATGAGGTTAATCAACTAAAAGCTGAAATTCGCCTTCTTAAAGAAAAACAAAATGTTCACCAGAACATTTTGAGTGTTCTACAATATGGTGATCCAACTGATGAGGAAGAACCTGTTCAGAATGATCAACCCTCTAATAATGATTCTCCAAATGATTCAGTTATTCCTGTTATTCCTCCAAAAAAATTGAATTAATTAATCAATTGACAATTCAAAAGTTTTATATTAAAATCAAAATTATTGTTGGAACTTTCATCCTTGATACTAAAGCTCTGTTTGACACAGGGGCAGATTCGAACTGCATTCAGGAAGAATTAATTCCAACCAAGTATTTTGAGAAAATTTCTGAACGACTTAGTACCATTAGTGGTTCTAAGCTTCGCGTCAATTTTAAACTTTCAAACGCTTTTTTTGAAAATGATGATTGTAAAGTAAAAACTTCTTTTCTTTTAGTTAAAAATATTAAAAATGCAGTTATTTTAGGAACACCATTTATTAAATCTATTTTTCCAATCACAATTTTGGATAAAGGTATTTCTACTACTTATCTTGATAACATCATTACTTTCAAATTTCTTAAAACCCCTATAGTAAGAGACTTGAATCCAATCTTTTACAAGCAAAATCAAATTAATTATCTTAAGGAAGAGATTTCTTATAAGAAAATTGATGATTTGCTTAACCAACCAATCATTCAAAATAAAATTAAGTCTTTGATAAATCAAATTCAAAATTCTATTTGTGTTGATCTTCCTTGTGATACCCCTGATGCATGGCGCGGTTGGCGCCAGACCTGGCACGGTTAGCGCCATACGTTCAGCAGGTTCACGCTGGTAGCGTGGCTATGGCGCGAGTAGAGTCAATTGGCTGAGAGGTTGGCGTGGGTAGCACCAAGGGTGGCGCGGGTCGCGCCATAAGTGCCCTGGAAAACTATTTCCCTCGGGTTTTTCATGCAGTCCGTGCCAAGGGCAGCGCGGATAGCGCCAATTGGTCGAGGGGGGTTGGCGCGGATGGCGCTAGTGTGGCGCGGATGGCGCCACAGGTTCGGGAAGTTGACGCTGATGGCGTGGGAATGGCGCTGTTAGCGTCGGAGCATCGCCATTGCGGTGCGGTTGGAGCCAGAGGTGGCGCGGGTCGCGCCAAACCTCTGCAGACCCAGTATAAAAGGGCTAAAACACAAAAACTGAGGGAGAAAACAATTTTCTTCCTCCTCCAGCCCCAAACCTCCATTGATGTTGGTCCCAAGCTTCCTAGGACCTTATATCTTGGCCTAAACACCTCCCAATGACCTTTGATTGTGAGAGAAACCCTTTGAGAGCTTGAATCCTTCATCTTTTCTCTTAAAACCCCTTGAGAGTGAGAATTGCTTTCTCAAGAGAAAAGCTCAGAGAACTTGGGAGTAGCGAAGACCCAAGGCTTGAAATGGACACCAGAGCTCGAGGAAGCTGTCCTGCAACCTTTCTGGTCGCTACTGAGGGAAGAAACTCGAGTTTCCTTGGTTAAGTTGGGATTTGGGATTTTTTGTGAATAGTGACCCATATGAGCTGGGGCTTGAATTAGCCCAGGGTCCTGTAGAGAAACTTGTTTAGAGCGAGGTAGTGATGAAGGATTAGGTTTCAGAATTTGAATTGGTGAACTTTGAATCTTGGCTCTGTGTTATGCATGTGTGGCTTGTGTGATAAGTCACCTGTTGGTTATCTGACATGCTAGAGCCTTGATTGTGATTGCATAGAGCCTGAGAGGCTAGTTGAACGGTGCCTTGGGTGAGGTTTAGACCGTTCCAGTGATAATTGAATTATGAGGCTGATATGAGCTTTTGCTCAGATATGTGTTTGCTTTGAGTCTGTGAGGACTCAAAGGTTTGGTATTCAGCCTCGGTGGACCCTGTGTATGGTCTGTGAGAAGCCTGGTGAAGGCTTGATTTGATTGAACCCTAGGATAGGGGACTTTTGATATGTTATGTTCTGTGATTGAATGCCTGTTGGATTGGGTTTGATATGAATATATATGCTTGGATTAGGGCTTGACACTGAAGGTGTCAGTGGCGGAAGCCACAGAGCAGGGACAGGATCGCAGAGTGAGACCTTGCCAGGTAAGTTCAGTGTCCCTGGGGATGATTTCCCATCTTGTATGCCACACCACACTCCGGGGGGAGTGGTGGTCATTTCATGATGCATGCATTGGTAGTTGTATTCTCATAATGATATGTGTGCATTTGTGATTGATGAATATGTGCTGGTTATATGAATTGTTATAAGGCATTGAGGGTTCTCTGCCATGTATCTTTGCGTTGAGGGTTCTCCGCCAGGCATTGAGGGTTCTCTGCCATGTGTACATGCGTTGAGGGTTCTCCGCCAAGCATTAAGGGTTCTCTGCCGTGTGTATAGAGCAGATAGCTGCTCCATGTTGTTATGAGGGCCAGAGGGCTAGGCCAGTGAGCCAGATTGTGTGTGTGATTGCTTTATGTGTGCATTGTGGATAGTGGGCCAGGGTGGGGATGATTTCCCAAGGACCCTGAGCTTACTGAGATGTGTATCTCACCCCGTGGGGGATTTATGATTACATGTGACTCTTCCGGACGAAGAGAGCAGTCTCAGGGCAGGAGGCCCAGTAGAGACTTGGGCTGCTGAATGAAGGGCAGCAGGGAGAGCTGAAGGCTCAGTTTTGTTTTGATTATGTTTTGTACCCTTCATGAGGGATGGTGTGTGTACAGCTGAGATGTATAGTTTTGTATACCCTCGGTGAGGGCTGTTATTCTTTTGTACCACCACGGTGTGGTGATGAAATTGATGTAGATATGTACAGAATTGTTGATGATATGTTATGAGACATTCCCCTGATTATATTGTGTAATATTTATTTATCTGCCTATTTGTGCATGTATCTGTCTACATGTGTATGATATATGAGAAACTGGATCAGCAGTGGTGTGGAAATATATGTCTTGTGTGTATGTTCTCTGTGATGTGTTTTATTCCATACATAATGAATCAAGAAAAGCGATTATGTGCTTCCGCTGAGTTCATAAATAATGATTTAAGTGCTTAACTGATATTATTAATGATAACGCACCGGATGCCTACGGGGTGTTACATTCCTAATGCTTTTTGGGCAAAGAAAGCAGCACATTGTTGATCTTCCTTATGAAAAGGATTTTAATGATCGAAAATCCCTACCAAGGCTCGACCCATCCAAATGAGTCAAGAACTCCCCATCCATTGCCAGAAGGAAGTTTAGGACCTTCTACAAAAGGGATTAATCAAGAAAAGCAAAAGTCCTTGGTCTTGTTCTACTTTTTATGTTAACAAACAAGCTGAAATTGAACATGGCACTCCTCGTTTAGTTATCAATTATAAACCTCTCAACCAAGCCCTTCAATGGATCCGTTATCCGATTCCGAATAAGAAGGATCTTCTTAATCGTTTTTTCTTTGCTAAGATCTTTTCTAAATTCGACATGAAATATGGATTTTGGCAAATTCAAATCAAGGATAGTGATTGTTATAAAATAGCGTTCACTGTCCCTTTTGGACAATATGAATGGAGATTATGCCTTTTGGATTAAAAATTGATCCGGCATAATTCCAGAATATTATGAATGGCATTTTTAATCCTTACTCCTTCTTCATCATTGTCTACATTGATGATGTTCTTGTGTTTTCTCAATCTGCTGACCAACATTTTAAACACATTAACATTTTCATTCAAGTAATCAAGAAAAATGGTCTTGCTTTATCTAAAACTAAAATTAATCTTTTTCAAACAAAAATTCATTTGCTTGGTCACAATATTTACCAAGGCACTATTACCCCTATTAATCGTGCTATTGAGTTTTCAAACAAATTCCCTAACCAGATTATTGAAAAAACCCAACTTCAACGTTTTCTTGGTTGTCTAAATTATGTGGCTAACTTCTTTCCGCAACTAAGTAATCTTACTAAACCCCTTTATGATCGTCTCAAGAAGTCACCCCCTTCATGGACTAGTGTCCATACTAATCTTGTCCAACAAATCAAATCTAGAGTCAAAGACCTTCCCTGTCTTTACCTCCCCAATCCTTTAGCCAAAATGATTGTTGAAACCGATGCTTCTGATATTGGTTATGGTGGTATTCTTAAACAGTCTGTCAATGGCAAAGAACAAATAATTGCATTTACTTCTAAGCAATGGAATCCTGCCTATCAGAATTACTCAACTGTTAAAAAAGAAATTTTGGCAATTGTTTTATGCATATCTAAATTTCAATCTGATTTGTTAAATCAAAGGTTTTTAATCCGTGTTGATTGTAAGTCTACCAAAGAGATTTTACAAAAGGATGTTAAAAACCTTGCATCAAAACAAATTTTCGCCAGATGGCAAGCAATTTTAAGTATCTTTGATTTTGAAATTGAATTCCTCAAAGGTACCTTAAACTCTTTACCTGATTATCTTACTCGTGAATATTTACAGGGGAGAAATCAGTGATAGACAAATGCCGAACTCGGTTAAATCTTCCTCCTCACAAGGAAGAGGGAGAGTTAGGAGCACCAAACATAGACTAGCTGCGACTGGTTTAATCACCCATACAGGGTTCGAATCTTCATCTAAACTAGAAGAAGATTCCAAGGATAACTCTAAATCTAAATCTGGGTCATCTTCCCAGTTACCTTAATCTCTTACTGAGTCATCTACTCAGAAATCAAAACCTCATCCTAAACAAAGGTTGATTATGCCAAGGACATTAATACCCTCTTAGCCTTTCAAGAAATAGGTATTACCCATCTTCCCAAAGGCCTCCCTTGTAAAATATAGGAACCCTTCACACTTAACCAAGAGGGGGGGGGGGTGAATTGGTTAGGCTTGGTAATTTAAAAAATTTATTAAACAAAATCAGAGTTTTTGCCCTTTTGGATCTTTATCACAAACACAACCAAGAACCTTTATCCAAGAATCAACCCAAGAGATGTAATGCTTCAAGAATTAAGTAATTAATAAGAATTTACACAAAACAATCAAATATGCAGAATTAAACAAACACACAAAAAATTATACTGGTTCACTTCAAACACTATGAAGCTACATCCAGTTTTCTTCTACTCAACACTAGAGTAGAGTTCCACTATTGCAAATTTTAGTTCTTACAAGATCCTTACAAGTCTCTCTTTATCAACCCTAGATAAAGTTCAGAGATCTAAAACCCTATTAGATCCTTAGAGACCAAACCCAGTTGAGAACACTACCCAGCAACACTTAGAGAAACACTATCCCTAAAATACAAGCAAGAACCCAAAATACAATAGACAAGGCAATACAAGTTTCAACAGAAAATTACAGCACTCAAAGATTAAGGAAAGATATCACCTGATGATCCAAAGATTGATATGCATGGAATGAATTTACCAGGTTAATGCAAGCAAGAAATTCAGAACATGGCTTTCCTTGATCTTTGAAAAGAAAATCTTGCTTCTCTTAATCCTTAAACACCCATAAGAGTTTTGTGGAAGCAAGAGCTTTGTGAACCCAGAAAAATCACTTAGAGAATGTTTAGAAATTTTTAGAACACTCAGAATTCGAATTACTCAAGTTAGGAAAACAGCTGAGCAATAGTTCTATTTATAATAATTTTCGTAACTGCTTGTAATCGATTAAATGCACTCCTGTAATCGATTATTTAGCATATGTAATAGATTATATACGCTCCTGTAATCGATTAAAGTGTTCATAAGGATTCTGGGTAACCACAACGAGCAATTTAATCGATTATCCCGATGCGTAATCGATTAAATCCGAAACATGTATAAACATGAATGTACTGTGTAATCGATTACAATAATTGGTAATTGATTATATCCAACAATATAAAAAGCATGTTTGAACTACGTAATCGATTACAGTAATTGGTAATCGATTAAGCTAGAGTGATGATATAAATTGTATGAGTAAAGTAATCGATGAGTGGTAATCGATTAAATAAGTCACTAAGGCAGATTCTAAGTGATCAAAGGCAAAATAATCGATTATTCTGATAGTGTAATCGATTAAACTGTTCTTGAGAATTTTTCAGAAAGCTTCAAGAACAAAATAATCGATTCTTTGCTTAATTTAATCGATTAAATCAATGCAATGCTATTTTTCCAAAACGCTTAGCTTATTTCAAGATTCAAAACAATTACTTAATGCTTTTGTGATTTAATCCTAAATGCTTATGAATAGTATGAATGCAGTGACTTGGATCATCAGAAAACTTCCTTCCTTTCACATTTAATCACAAGCTTTTTCCTTCAAATCTTCAAACATGTTGAAAGCCCAAAACATTTCCATGTCTTCAATTCTCTTCATGCTTCAAGTAACTCCCTCTCAAATCAACAATCTCCCCCTTTTTGGCTTTAAACATGCCAAATTTGAATTTGAACAACATGGGTCTTGTGATTAAATGGATCTTCATACCATTTTTCTGAACTTTCTTAACACCTGAAAAATTCGAATTCCTTTGCAAGAACAAGTGTTAATGACATGTATTTCGATCTTAGCATTCATTCTCAACATACATTTGTTCATTGCAGCTTATTTGAGCCCTTAACTCCCCCTAACTTTTCCAGATTATGCAGTTGAATTTTTAGTTCAAAAAATGCATAAAAAACAGAGGCAAACAGAGTAATATGCAGAGCATGCTTAAATTCAATTTTTTCTCCCCCTATTTGGCTTTTTAAAGGCAAAAATGCAAAGCACAACGGATTAATAATGAACAGAAGCATAATTTTGCATTAATACTTGAATAAAAATTACATCATAAGGCTTAAGATTGAAATAAAAACATAGTACACGAAAATGGAAATAACTAAGGCCTTAAAAATCTACAGATTCTTCATCCATCCTAAGAGTGGCCTCAATGTCATCCAGCCTCTCATTAATCTCCCTAAAAGAGCCCTGAACTTTTGCTTTAAGGTCATGATGCATCTGCAGGAGCCCATCCATTTTGGCCAGCATAAGGGACTCAAATTGAGAATGAAGAGGCTGTTGAGAGGTGTCCCCTTCACTAGCAGAATCAACCATTTGTTCTTCATTGTCAACCACAAATGGTTCTTGTTGTTGAGGCACTTGAGGAGGCTGTCCACCCATCATCCATCCATCAAGAGTCTTGTGAAGTCCAAGCTTGGACAGATGCTTCTCCTGAATAAGGCTGTTTGAAGAATTGGTGTTGTCCACCACTTCATTAGATACATCAATCCCAAAGTGATCAATGAATCTTGAGACTAGAATAGGATATGGAAAGGGATAATTGACAAGTCTCTTGGCTTTCATCATAATTTCCTGGAAAATAAGCACCCAATTCATAGGGATTGAGTTTATGAGACCATACATTAATTATAGGTCCTCATTTGTGGCTTGGGCATGATTGGTTGCCCTTGGGGTTAAGATATAAGTAATGAGATAGTGGAGGAGTCTGTTTTCTGGTGCCATAGGACCAGTGCTTAACCTATTCCTAATGGGTTGGTTTGGATCAGTGAGGGATTCCCTATAGGTCCCTATTTTGCTATAGCCCCCAGGGGTTTCCTCAAATTTCCTCTCCCCATCATTGACAACCCCAGCATTTGACTCCCACAATTTAGGGGTGATGATCATTTCAACCCTTTTGACAGTAGATTTAAAATGTTGACCATCCATAGAACCTCTCCCACACGTATAAAAGACTAACAAGATCAGGGTAGTAAGTACCCTTCATTTCCATGAATCTCCTAAGGCCTTGGGTTTCTAAAAGAGCAGGAAAGACAAATCCTTCCTTGATGAACCAGTCAAGGCTTATATATTTGGGTGAGCAAATGGGTTTGGTGGCATTGTATTGCAGATAAGTCATTTTATCCGCTTCTTTGGTGAACCAAAGACTTAAACGATCAGGTGGAGGTTGGGGTTGAGGGTTAGAGGAAGATTCACCCACCTTTCTTTTCCCAGTCCTAACCCTTTTAGGTGCAAACATATTGAATTAGAGATGAAAGATAAGGAAAGCTTGAAATATTGAGAATAGAAAGCAAGAGAGAAAGGAATTTTGGTGCAAGGGATGGAGGATGCACAAAATCACTATATATAGGCAAGGATGAAGCACCTAACGTTCATATTTTTTCAAAAATACAGCTGTTATAGACAGTTAATAGAGGTTAATGATGATTTGGGCGTTACAGATACCCAGAAAATCTGTCAGAAATCACATAACAACTTGAATAATCATTAAATTCATGAGTAATCGATTATTTTAGAACAACAGATTACAAATTTTACACAGTGAAATTGATTAATCAATTAGGTAATCGATTACTTTTGACATTTCCAGAGGTAGGGGATGACTTGTAATCGATTATATGCATTAGGATAGCAATTTAACTATACATCAGGATATATGTAATCGATTATCCCGAGTGGTAATCGATTACAACAGATAGACAGATACAGAGCATACTTGAGTGTAATCGATTACAAAGAATAGGTAATCGATTATTGCAGCGACATAGTTAATTCTAATTTGAATTTTAAGTCAGGTAATCGATTAATCCGATGAGTAATTGATTATTTTCGCGTGACACAATTTTAGACTTAATGAAGAATAATCGATTACAATATTAACGTAATCGATTACTTATGCATAACTTTTATACTGAAGGTAATTTTTAGTGAATATAACCGATTAATCTGATCCTTAATTGATTATTCCAGTCAAAGCATCAGATGCAGGGCATTTTAGCATCTTTTTCGAATTTTCAATGCAGTTAATGATTTAGTGACATACATGGCTTGAATTGTCAACACAAAACACATATATAACATGCTAGTTAATGTTGCTTTCATCTAGAATTCCTCAAATGTTCCTAACAGTGTAAAATCTATCTTTAGGCAAAGGTTTTGTAAATATGTCAGCAAGCTGATGATGTGTATCAATAAATTCTACCTTGATATTACCTTTTTGCACATGATCTCTTACGAAATGATGTCTAATCTCAATGTGCTTGGTCCTTGAGTGCATAATAGGATTCTTTGAAATGTTGATTGCACTTGTATTGTCACAAAGAAGTGGTATCTCCTTTAGATTGACTCCATAGTCTTGCAATTGTTGCTTGAGCCAAAGGCTTTGTGCACAGCAACTACCAGCTGAAATATATTCAGCTTCTGCAGTTGATAAAGCTACACAAGCTTGCTTCTTGCAATGCCATGAAATAAGTGAACTTCCAAGGAGGTGACAAGTTCCACTAGTGCTTTTCCTATCTAGTTTACATCCTACAAAATCAGAATCTAAATAACCAATAATATTTATAGATGCACCTTTAGGACACCAAAACCCAACTTTGGGTGTTGCCTTGAGATATTTGATGATCCTCTTGACTGCTGTAAGATGAGACTCTTTTGGATTTGCTTGATATCTAGCACACAAGCAAACACTTAGCATGATGTCCGGTCTGCTAGCTGTCAAGTAAAGTAATAAGCCAATCATTCCTCTATACTTGGATTCATCCACTTTCTTTCCTTTTTCATCTGAGTCAAGATAGGTTGAAGTTGCCATAGGAGTTGCAGCATCTTTGCTTTTCTCCATTTCAAACTTCTTGATCACTTCAAGGCAATACTTGGATTGATTGAGAAAAGTTCCATTCTTCATTTGTTTTACTTGAAGTCCTAGAAAGAATGTTAACTCTCCCATCATAGACATCTCAAATTCATTTTGCATGGCTGCAGAAAATTCTTTACAAAGTTTTTGATTAGTTGAACCAAAAATGATATCATCAACATAAATTTGAACTGTTGTGCGATTTATGCTAATGCGTTTACGGCAAGTGCACCGATCGTTTAACAAGTAATAAAGAGTAAGTAAAGTATCGTCTCCACAGGGATTGGAAGGGTTTCTCAACAATTGTAAATGTTATGATTGAACAAGACAGAAAAACACGCAAAAGTAGTTGGAAGATTGTGTTGAATTAAGGAATAAAAATTTAAACAAA
>PYAF01004363.1:84404-119437 GCA_007407185.1 Glycine tomentella | reverse complement strand
ATCAAGTGAAGGAGGTAGGAACAAAAGGGATTGTGCCTGACCACAATTGTTTCTTCCATTGGTAATTCTTTTATCTTTTTACTGCACTTATTTTCTATTTTTATTCAATCAATCACAACAACTCAACAACTACTTTTTATTCTTATTTTTCTGTTTTTAATTCCAATCATTTAGAATTAATATTATTGTAAAAATTACCACAATCCCTGTGGAGACGATAACTCACTTACCTACTTTGTTACTTGTTAATGATCGGTGCACTTGCCGTATCAATCGCGTATTTATACAAATCGCACAAGACGTACTTACGCTTATTAAGCACTATACCTTTCTTTGAACGAGATATTTCAAGTCCAAGAAAGAACCGAAGGGAACCAAGGTTCTTAATTCGAAACTGCTGATCAAGGAAGACTTTAACTCGTTTAATTTCTTCAATGTCATCACCTGCTAGAACAACATCGTCCACATAAACAAAAAGAGTAGTGAAGTGAAGGCGACGCTTGAGTGTAAATAATGAATGATCAGCTGAGGATTGAGTGTAACCCAAGGAAGTAAGGGCAGAAGTCATCTTAGAATGCCATTGTCTACTAGCCTATTTAAGGCCATAAAGAGACTTGGTTAGTCTACAAACTTATTCGGTTTCGCACAAACAACACCAGGTCGCAAGGTCATATAGACCACTTCATCAAGATCCCCATGCAAAAATGCATTATTGACATCTAATTGTTCAAGATGCCAATTCTGAGTAGTAGTTAGAGCCAACAAGATTCTAACGGTGGTCAACTTTGCTACAGGTGAAAATGTGTCAAAATAGTCAATACCTTTAACCTGTGTATAGCCCTTTGCAACAAGTCGTACCTTATGTCTTTCAATGGTGCCATCAGCATGATATTTTGTTTTAAAAACCCATTTGCAGACAATGGGTACCTTCCCTGGTGGTAAGTCAACAAGCTGCCAAGTATTATTCAATTCAAGAGCTTGCAATTCGACATGCATGGCACCCTGCCATCATTGGTGTTTAACAACCTCTTTGTAGGTTGTAGGATCCATGTTAGTGGAAAACATTAAGACAAAAATTCTGGAACTTGGGGGAGCAGTGGCTATAGGTAATGACATCATGTAGTGGGTAGCGAGAAGAGGTTAAGGAGGTAAAAGAAAAGTTGCAATGGAAGTCACGAAGGTAAGTGGGTGGATTTCTGGGTCTAGAGGAATGATGTAGCTCTATAGAAGGGTGGTTGGGAGTGGGTGAGTTGTTAGTAATAGCTAGTGTAGGTATGGCAATGGGAATAGGTGTAGGAACATTGTTTAAAAAGGGTTGATTGTCATAGATAGTATGGGAAAGTTGTGGTAGAATGGTGACTTGGGAAATGTCTTGGCTATAGTCGTGACACTGAGTGGAGAAGGGAAAGACAAATTCATAAAAGATAGTATTGCGAGAAATAAACATCTGCTTAGACATGAGATCATAAAGAATGTACCCTTTGGTGTTTTCTGGTTGACCCAAGTAACTACATTTGCGTGCTCTTGGATCTAGCTTGTGTCTATAGGAAGATAAAGTGGATGCATATGAGAGACATCCAAATACCTGAAAGTTGATAAGAATGGGAGGCTTGGAATATAGGGTCTCATAGGGTGACTTTTGTTTCAACAAAGGAGTAGGAAGGCTATTGATGATGAGAATTGAGTGAGCTACTGCATAGGTCCAAAGGGATTGTGGCAAAGATGCTTGGAAAGCAAGAGCTCTAGTAATACTCATTATATGTTGATGTTTACGCTCCACCAAACCATTATGCTGCGGAGTTTCAACACAGCTAGTTTGGTGAACTATGCCCTTTTGCAAATAAAAATCTGACATCATGAATTCCCTTCCATTGTCCGTACGAATGCATTTGAGAGAGACACCAAACTGATTTTCTATGAAAGCAATAAAATTCTGCAGGTGCTTTCGTGTTTCACTTTTATGAATCATAAATTTAACCCAAGTGAACCGCGAGAAGTCATCTACCAGGGTCAAAATATCTGTGTCCTTTGACTGAGGGAACCGAAAATGGTCCCCAAATGTCAGCATGCAATCTCTCAAACGCTTTAGTAGTACATGAAGTGCTGGAAGTAAATGGGAGCTTCTTTTGTTTAGCAAAATGACAAATGTCACAAGGCTTTGTATACACATTTGGAATAAAAGGAAATTGTGAAGCAACATGCTTCAAAACACTCTCTAATATTGTCCTAAACGAGATTCCATAACTATCACTCATCCTTATTACATTGAAGTGAATTACTAGAATTCTTGAATTTTGGAGTCACACTTGAGTAACCAGCATTGATGACGAATAAACCTCCCCATCGTTCAGCTGTACCAATCATCTTCAAAGTGTTGCTCTGTTTAATCAAACATTTCGAGGCACGAAATATCAGAAAACAATCAAGATTCTCTAATAATTTTGTCACAAATACGAGATTGACCTTAAACTCGGGTACATATAAAACATTCTTTAAAGTAAGGGAAGAAGTGATATGAATGGTACCAAACTGTGAGGCAAGAACAGAAGAACCATTTGGTAACATAACATAAATTGGGTCAATCTTGTAAATAGATGAGAATATTGATTTGATGTATGTGATGTGATCTGTTGGTCCTGTATCTAGGAGCCACTGAATCGAATTTTTACTTGTTATAGAGAGAGGATCAACACCATGAACGCTTGTGCCATATTAGTAGCATGTGTTAGCTTGTTCTGCTACATATAGTTGATGAATTCATCATATTTTTCTTTTGAAATTGAGATCTGCATCTCTAGATTATTGTTACAATCTGCTAGAAAAGTGATATTTGCCTCCTCGATTTGAGCAGCATTGGTTGCATTCAGATAGTTCTTTGAATGATGTCCTTGTGGAAATCCATGCTTGAAGTATCATGTATCTATGGTGTGATTTTTTTCTTGCAGTTGGTACATAACTCATTTCCTCCATATTGTCCTTGTCCCCCACTAGATCTTCCTCTTCCTCTATATGAGGAACCACGTCCACTGCGAAAATTATCTGAGGCAGTTGCAAATACTTTCGTTTCATTCACATTTCCACTATGTGCATCAAGCAAGAGTTATCTTTCTTGTTGCACCACTAAGGAGAAAGCCTTGTTAATGCTTGGAAGTGGAGTCATCAACATGATTTGGGAATGAACGTGAGCAAATTGTTCGTTGAGGCCTCTAAGAAATCTTATCACATAATCTGTTTCTTTGTATTCATGCATCTGAACCAGACTTCCACAAGTACAAGGAGGGAGTGGTCAAAGATTGTTTCAACTCATCCCAAAGCGTTTTCAAACTTGTAAAGTAATCAGAGACTGTTCTGTCACCTTGGTTCATCTGATACATATCTTCTTGCAGGTCTAAAATCCAAAATATATCAAACTGCGAGAATCTTTCTTTTAAATCCTCCCACACTTCATAAACTTTGTCAATCCAGAGGATGGATTAAACAATAGAATCTTCTATGGATCGATGGAGCCAAGATAGCACCATCATGTTACATCTTTCCCAAGCAGCGTAGTTTGGATTATCTTCAGAAGGAGTAGTGATGCTGCCGTTGACGAACACCAACTTGTTCTTGGAAGTGAGAGCTACTTTCATTGCTCATGACCACACATGATAATTCTTTCCGTTCATTGGCAGAGAAACAAGGATTAAAGAGGGAGATTCACTGGGATGAAGATAGTAAGGATCTGAGAGTTGGTTTTGTTCTGCCATGGTTGCAGAAGAGATTGAAAGTTAGGGAAGAACTGTTTGAAGGTTAAAAAAAATGTTTGCAGAAGGTGGTTGATGGCCCAGAGCATTGGAGCTCTGATACCATCTTAGTAATCTTGAGAACTTTTATTATATTCTTCTCTGATTTACAATGGAACCTCCACCCTTATATACTGATGGTGAGACGCGCATTAAAAATGCATGCGGAAAAGCAAAGATATATGACAGAAATTCACACGTGCTCCATAAAGAAATAACAAACTTAGTAACCAATTAAAAACTGCATAACAGAAGTGGTTACGCCACCTATCCACTAGCTTTAGCATCTTGGAAGTATGGTAACTCATAACAGAAATGGTTTGCATAACAGAAGTGGTTACATCATCTATCTACTAGCTTTAGCATCTTGGAAGTATGGTAACATTCTCCAACAGAAAAATAACCCCACGCCACCACCGTCGCCAACCCAGTGCCATCACCGCCGACCGCCCCATCAACTGCCACCACCGCACCATCAACAGAAAACAACCCCTTCCCCTTCTCATTCCTCCTCTTCTGCAACAGAAAACAAACCCTTGCCACCACCAACGTCCAACCCAATGCCACCTCTGCCTCCCCTGGCCTTCTCCTTCTCTCCCCTTGGGATATGAAGTTTATGTTGATGCAAGGAGAGGGTGGACCTGAACCTACTGCAATTGGGTCAGGTCGATGTGCACATCCACTTTCCAGTTGCGATTAGCTACCTCGGCGTGAGGGTTGGATGGCGGTGGTGGTTTCTGTTGGAGAAGGGAAAGAAGGAGAAGAAGAAGAAGAAAGAGAATTGAATTTTTTAAATAATTTAAATAATAAAAAATGATGTAGCATTCATGTGTTAGATTAGGTTTGATAACATAACAGACACGTTATCATTTAATAGAATGAGACTAACGGAAGATATTGCGTTGAAACATTCAAATACATAATTGATCAAAAGTAAATTTGAGATAATAATTTGAAAACGATCTATTTTCTAAATAAAAAAAACATATTTAACCCAATTTTTATTATGCGTGTTACCTTCCTGTATATCAAACTATGGCAGGATAAATATTAGTATTACAGTAAGGAATTTTGTTTTGGGCACAGAAACATGTCTCATTATGTTATTAGCATAGTTATTAATAGAATCTTATGATTAACAGTTTCAATTCATTCATGTCTTGATACAATTTGGTTAGCTTATAGTTTATACCTTGTAATAAATTGAATATGCATGATTTCATTTATGTTTTGATACAATATGATTGCCTATCAATTTATAGCATCAGAATCAAATATAATTTTAAATCATACGAAATAAACTAAATTGGAATTATTTTTTTTACTTTTCTTTTATCCCTGATCAGAGAAATTGAAAAGTTATGTAAGTTTCAATTCTTAAATTAATGGAAGGAAATCAAATGAACACCACTAAACCCTTTTTTTTTTGCATTAAAAATAAACCCATTTTATTTAATTATTCAAATTCTCTATTTTCATATCTTTTTAAAATCAAGTTTCATACTGCCATTCACTAATTTTATGCGACTGTTCTATTTTTAATGTTTTAAAAAATAGTATCAAATTGAATCTATTTAAAAAAAATTAAGAACCTGATTGAATATTTTAAAAATAAAAAAATAAAACTAACCTAATAAACAAATTCATAAGACCAAATTAAAATTTAAAAAAATAAGAGAATCAAATTGAATCTAAAAATAAATTAGAGAAGCAAAAGAGCAATTAAGCCTAAAAATTAAAAGAATAAAATAGTAAAATCAGTATCAATGTATTTTTCATTTCTTAATTTTTTCATTCATTTGAAAAAAATATATCTTATGAGAACAATACCTATTTTTTATGGATCAAAATAATAATTTGTTTTTCATGTACAAATATGTAAAAAAAAAAATATTGATAAAGGGCGGGGAAGTTTATTTTAAAACGAATTGTAATAAAAAATTATTAATTTTAAATAAGGGGGATTAATTGCTGCCCTTAAATGTCCTTCTTCTCTTTAATTGCTTTAATTATTATATATGCCAAGTCTTTGATGTAATTAATTTTATTTCATTATATATTGACGGTTACACACGATAATACAATTGTGTGAATATTTTAATTTCATTTTTTCTGAGTTGTCTAAATATTTCATAATTTCTTATTCCAACTTCACATGCGAGACTCACATAAGCATAATTTTAAAAACTCGACCAATCGTATAAGCATAATTTTAAAAACTAAAATAATGGTTGATCCGGTTGAGACACTTAGTTAATGAATCACTAGTCAAACTAGTGGGTTAATAATGTTTTTTTAAAGAAAAAAATTGAATTTTATTACGTGGACACGAAATATGACCCAATAACACAAATAATTACAAAGCTACCAACAGAAAGCCATTAAGCAACAATCTATATGCTCCTAAGACAATCCAAAGGAGATGTGCACCATGTAGCGAAAGAAATAGCACAAGAGAATGTGCCATTGTAACGAAACCAAACACACGAGATCCACTGAATGTGAAAAATAACATTTTGCACATCAGAAACAACTCCCTGAAAAATAACCTTATTTTGCTGAAGTTAAACACACCAACCAACTGCATGCGAAATAAGGTAACGATACCTACATAATCTTATTTAACATATGAAAAAGAAATCAACAATGGGTCAATACTTGAAATGCACAAACGATATAAGAAACATAAAATAAAAATATATGTATTAATTGTGTCATAAGTTTAATAATCAATCATGATAAATTTAATAATAAGTTGATCCACTAAATAATTTTAAGATCCATGGTTCAATTCTTGGGTGTACCATATTTATTTTGTAATTTGTATTTTCATTGAATTTTGCCTTTTTTAATATTGCTTCAACCAAACCATCACGGTTTTAAACAAACTGATTTAGCAATTCAACCAAACCTAGTCGATTCATGATAATGAAATAATCGATCCAACAAAAGATTCAAATCGACTAGACCATGGATTCCTGGTTAAATCGGTCAAACTAACCGATCCAAAATAAATTGTGTCGGTGCCTTTGAATCACGTAGGAAAAAGGTTTTAATAAAATTAATTAATAACCTAAAAATCATTAATTAATATATAGAAAATGTTTCATTAAAAGCTACAGAAAATTAAATGATAAAAATAATTATAGATAACATTAAATGTTATATTTAATTTATATAAAATATTTCTAGTTTTAGATTAAATTTACAATTATGGCTTTCTTTGATATTCACTACAAAAAAAAAAAATTGAGTTTTTCGACGGCAAAAAATCCGTCGCAAATGGCTTAATTCCGTCGGTAAAATCGGATTTCCGACAGATTTCCAACGGAGTAAAAACGGTCGCTAAAACGGGCGTAGGAAAGGTATTCGATGGATTTTTTCGTCCGGGTAATAATACCGACGGAAATATCCGTCGGAAAGCATCCATGGGAAATGTTGCGAAGGAAAAAATCCGTCGGAAATGACCTATGAGACATTAGCGATGGAAAAAAATCCGTCGGAAATTACTTTTTTAAAAAAAAAAATACTTTTTGGATTATTTATAATATTTTGTAAACCATGTTTGTTATTTATGAATATATAATTCTCATTTTTATTATTTAGCTACAATATTGAAGTTAAGACATGCATGCATTTGATGAAATATTCAAATTCGTGGTGAATTATGAAGGTAGCATCAACATAACAATTCCAATTAAAGTAGCTACCTTCTAACTATTATTAAACACTCAAGAAAGGGTTCCTTTATATAGAAGGACAGCCTCATATACAATTGTTCCTGAAACACAAGGGAACAGTGCTATATTTGCTACCCCATATTATGTTTGTGAGTCATAGGTTGCAACAATGCTATGATAACAAATTTAGAACAATCTAGAAGTTGTGTTTCTAAGTACTTTATGCATACTTGGTCCATGCAAAAGGCTTTTCCTTCTCAAGTTCTAGTTCCTTTATCTTATCCTCAATTTCACGCTTTTGAGGTAGGCCACGGTTCCATTCTATTTCTATCTCCTGAAAATCACAAAGATAGTAAGAATTCAGCTTGTTTGCTTTCATGGGAAAACATGAATAACATCCATGCTCTAACATTCAATTTCAATTACAGAATAACGACAAAATAATAATAAATAACGACAAAATTAGAACAAAATATTTACATGTGATACTGTGTTCAAGACTTCAGTTTCAGATTACATTATGGCTTTCTCCTATGGGCTTCACTGTGTATCTGCCTACATGATTAGCTTATGAAAAGTATTGTTTACACAGTTTTTTTCAAGTTAAATAACTAAGAGTTTCACTTGTAGGGACTACAATTAATTAGCTTATGAAACACTGGTTTGGTATATGAATACTCACAATCAAAAGACAGACTTGGAAACATAGACAATTGACAGGGGACAGGTAATGGTACTCCTAATTAGAGATTTTCCAGGTAATGGTACCACAGTACTTGGAAAAACAGAACACTGCTTTGGTATATGCATACAAAAAATAAAAAAGTTTATTAAGGAGATCTTACCTTGACAGCTAGTTTTTCTTCTACATATGAAATGGCCTTATAGGAATATTTCCTATGCAATTGCACACAATTAACTAACAGGAAAAACACACAAATTGTGAAAGAATATGTAAGAACCTTAGCCCATATACTCCAAAAAAAGGACAAAGTATTGTTGTTATACTTGTATACGATACCTTTAAATTTGCAGTTAGTTTTTTAAAAGGAACTATTTTTCCTAGCTATTGAACAGCTTCCTAATCAAACATTTAGTGCTAACGCTATGAAGCATATAGAATATGAAAATATGAAAAGGTGTCAAACACATACCCTGCATAGCTTATGACTGATTTATTCAGCAAGCACAATCCTTGTGACATTCCCTTTCAACTTAATATACAAAAAAAATCAATTACCATGAATCTCTCATGCACAAACAACTTTTAACACAAATTCCAAGCCATGTTGTTTATAGCTCATGTAAAAAATATGAAAAAGTTATTCAAATAGAATTAATTGCTCTAGCATTGAAGGACAAGTCTTAATGATAGCAGAAATTTGTTTTACTAGAAGAAACATTAGATAGCTCAAAGAGAACTCAAAGAAACAAAATTGGATCAAGAGCTGGAGGTTTACACCAAAGAGAAGATGCTTTCAAGAGGTATAAACTTGGCATACATTAAAAGTTTAACTTGGTTTTTTCTATATTCACACTTACTAATTGCAGCCAAGAGCTGGTGACTCATTGCTTTATATAAATGTAGTCATAGTTAATGAGCTGAAAGAGATAATCTTAAACTTGAGTGAATTAAGGAAATTTGGGAATCAAATGATTTTCAATGAAGTAGGAGTGAAATAAAGGATATAAAAGCAAGTGAGCAATGTTTTGTAGGTGAATGTTTGGGTTCAAAGCATAACACAAGTTGGATAGCATAAATATGTTGGATCCATAATATAGTCAAGGCTAACCTTTGTCTTGTATTATTGGTACATCCAATAATTTCTCTATTATTAATATAGTCAAGTCTTAAAAAAGAAATAGTGAGAAAGTGAATGCTGACCTGTTTCTAAAAGCTTGTTCTTAGCTTGAACAAACACTTTAATTGGTAATGAATTTTATTATCAGGCAAATAGAAGCAAAAGCAAATGCCATCACAAAGTAAAACCCTCACCTGAACAGGCTCCCAGTTTAAGTAGAAGTTGCCCTAACTTTCATAACCAGGTAAAGTTTTCATTTGTTTCACCATTTCAGCATCAACAAAAAATCCTAAACAATTGGTCTAGTAAATAGAATTTGGTTAAATAGAACCTGCCACCCACATCATCCAATTTACGTAACAGTGCACCATGCAGCCTCCAACTCATGCAAACATATCTATAGTAACATAAGTTTTTAAAAAGGAATTGAATATGCCAATAGCTATATGGCCTATCAGCACTAATGCTATATTTGGTGTGGAGAACTAAGAACATTTACTTAGACCATTACAATATATATAGGTGGTGTGGAGCTAGGAAATAAAAAAAATGGCACATGCCATTAAGGTAGGTATAGTACAAATTTCACTTCATTGTATTTTTATTTTATTTATTTTGTTTTCTTGATATCCATAGGGAAAAAAACTCAAGGCCATATTGTCACTAATAAATAACTGCAGCCAGCATGGATATAGTTCATTATTATTAAAGACATTACTTACTAACAGAAAAAAATCACCTAGTACTCAAGCAAAAGAATTAAGAATGAATGCTTAGTTAACAAATAAGATAATGCAGAAATTTTCTACAATGGGCCATTGGTTTAATTAATAAATTATAAAATTAGATGAAAACACAAATGGAGTGCGAGAATGGATGGGACTCCCTCATGCAGTAGCATGATGAGGAAGATGAAAGGTATAATATGAAAATGGTACTTTGGAATATTTAAAAACTGGAAGGTGCAGGATTCAAATAAGAGAATCCATGATTCAAATGCCTGAACTTCATCATGCCCAAAATGCAAGTGAAGAACATAAAAAATATGTAGGTAAATGAACAAAAGAAGTAAGCAAGTAGTATTACGTTGATGCGTATATTCAATGGTGACTTAAATGATATCTAGGGCAAGTAGGCATGTTAAAAATTAGATTTAACACTATTTTTTATAGACTATGAGTATTCTTCAATGGAAGCAATCTTGCTTTAAACGGGTAAAACTGCTATGAACAAAAAAACTTATCTTCTAAGTATTTAACATAACTGTATACTTAAGACTTGAATTTAATACGACTGATTAAAAGTTGAAATAACCTCATATCAATTGATCCACACACCTTATAGTTTAGGTTTAGCGCTTTTATTGCACAACGTCTGTGTGCGTTATGCTTTTGGAGAAGGGATTAAAATGAAGCTATTGTTTTCGATGGGTGATTTGATTCATTATGTTTAGTCTTACCAATAGAACAAACTACTCATACAAGAATTTTGGCTTTGCAATTCATATTGCAAGGTCAAGGGAGACATGCACATTTCGCGATAAGATGATGTAAACCGGAATCCAATTATATTTTTGGCATCAATTATAATTAAAAAAAAAATCAACCAGAGTCGAGCAAATATAACACTTTCAATCACATTGATGATGTCCACTCAAAATCCCCATTACAGCTTCCATTATGAAGCAGCTTCTGCTCTCTAAAACTTTAAAGCAAAAAGGTGTTTGGGGGAAGGAGGAATTATGATCTCACATGCAAGGGGGAAAAAAACCCTTCAAGATACCAGCACTCGCAATCTTTCTCTACATCAAGGGAGAAAACAGACAAATTGGGTAACAATCAACTAATAAAACTATAGGCTATAATAAAAATTGCTGAAGGAAGCTTATTGTTTACTGAATTACAAAGTACTCAAACCTCCATTACCACATGAAGATAGAGACTGAATTCCTCAACAGCCACCTTATACTTCTCAATTCATTTTAGAAAATTGAAAACCTCAAGGTATTACTTGCCGCAAACAAGTTGTACTCCTCAATGACAGTAGCCTCTTTTTTATTGCAATCATGATCATTGTCAACTTGATCTACTGAACTCTTTGAGTTAAAATCTCCAACATTGTCGCCATTTGAAGATGCAGTTGCCGATTTATGACCAGTTGAAAGGTCTACAGGGCCACCAAAATGAAACAGGGAAAAACCACTATCTTGTGACTTCGCAGAATTACCATGTCCAACTTCCCCATTCAATGCAGCTTTTTGCGAATTAGCTCTGGTTCGAGAAACCTTTTCTACTGTAGATCTATTAAGATGCTCTGGCAGTATGGATGTTGGCTTGGACATTAGAGTCGGTTCCTCTGTATTTAAACCTTTAGCTCTGGCGACTGGCTGATAAACTGGAACAGCAACAGGGTTAAATAGGGGTGTTGGTTGCTGTAAGCCACCATACTGCAAGCAGAAGCGCGGATCCTCATTTAAGCTATATCCAAAAGGGCCAGCAAATAAGTAGGGGTTTGGGTGTGGGAAAGGCATCAACCCATTTGTGGGAGTAGCTGGCAATGAAACTGGATTTTGATGGTAATAACCCATTGCTGAAGGAGTCTGAAACACTGGAAATTGAATATTTTGGTTTGGCACTGGAGGAAGTATGCTTTGAGGTTGAGAACACATATTAATGGAGGAAAAACCATTATCAAAGTTATGTGCAATTTTCACCACAGGATTCCTTGATACATCACCTCTTGCCACATCCAAGGATGGACCAAACAGTGACCTGCTAGTCAAACCCTCATCATTTGCATTATGGATTTTCTTCATCCCAGCTTCATGAGAGCCAGATAATCCATTGTCAATGCAGGTTAAACTATCTCTCACTTCAGATTGTTGGCTAGCATCTTCTGAATCCGATGTTGAGGATTCTGTATTTTCACGGTTTGAAGAGGTTGTATTATTATCACCCTCACTTAGGCATGATGAGCAGTTATCAGAACTAGAAGTGCTACCTTGATTGGGATCAGAAGAATTATTCAATGCAGAGCCGCCCATCAGACACATTCCAGCCTCAGATGCAATTTCTTTGGAGCTGCAAGATCCTCCAGCTTCTGCATCAAGATCATTCTGACAGCCTTCACCTATTCCGCTTCTTTTCAAATTACTATCATCATCATCAATTTCACCTGAACCGCCAACTTCATCAACAGAAAACCTTACTGTATTGAACTGAAATCCTTGACCTGTGGACCCCAATGTCACATTAGAGTCTGAATTACTACAAGCATACTTCTTGTGTGACTCCATAGGCTCCCAAACTTTCTTTGATTGAGGCAAATCCCTGCTGGAATAGTTCCCTGAGATGACTCTGCCTTTGGTTCTTCCATTACTCTCATGCATGAAGTCTACATGATTATACTTGCTACCACGATAAAATTGCTTAGATGTATCTACTGTGGATTCAGACTTACTAGCAGCTTTTGTCTCCCAACTAACTCTATTCGTTCTATTATTTGGGCTACAACTGCATGAATGGAAATCATATCTGTCGTTCATCCAGCTGTTGGAACCATAAAACCTCTCACTGCACTGATGACCAATGTTTCGACCATTGGATTTTGCAACATTTACTCGAGATTGCCTGTTCAATCCATTGATTACCCCGGAAGACATTCCAAGATTATCTGAACGGTGTATTGGCTCTGATCTTCCAACAGCCACACCATTTTCTGAAGCAACTGCATTATGGTGTCTGTCAGACCACTTTGTAGGCGCATCCAGTCGAAATTCTTTCCTGAATCTAAGTCTTTGACAATAAAATTTTGATTCCTCAACTGTAGAAGTACCATTCATGTCTTGAGCATTTTCAATGTCTCCATCGCAGTCATAAGTGTGGTGTTGCGCATTTGCAATGACTCCCTCACAGTCATCGTAAGAGCAGTCTTGTGTTCTCAAAGTACTGCCCTCTCTAGTGAAGTCTTCATCTTGTATTTTAGGATAATCACCCTCTGTTACAATGACTGAACTCCTGCCTCTAATAGAATTATTTTGCTCTACATCAGCAGCAGGAGACAATTTTTCCTTTGAGATTTCAGGAGATCCAGGAACATCCATTGATTCAGAACACTTTCTTTCTGTATCTTTCTCCTTTCCTTTTAGTCTTTCCTTTCTCCTAAGTTTTTTCTCTCTTTCTTTTGTCCTTTTCCTCTCCTTCCGTTCTTCTTCTTCGCGTTTTTCCTTTTCTTCTTCTTCAAGAAGTTTCATCTGTAAAAATATATGTTTAGGATTTTGGAAGTAAAATCTCAAAATAAAAGTGAGAGTTCAGTTTTTGTTCATTTTATTCCAAAAGTCTGTTCCCAATAAAAGCATAATCAAGACCTGCTTTTCTAATGTAATGATTTCTTTGCATGCTACATGAACTCGTTCTTCCAGTAGTTTCAATGCAAGACAAACAAATATGCTGTGTGCATTCTGCCTTGCTGTTCCTTCTCTGAAAGCCTTTTCAACCTGAAAGGATAAGAGATGGTTAGCAGTTAAAAAAGACAGAGATAGACACACACACGTGCAACAACCAAGGCCAATGCAAATTGCAAAATAATCCAAACACCATAGAGCTACTTGTTTCAGGTAGACTGCCAGATTTCAAGTGGACATCACAGACTTTGAACCCAAGATCCCACAAATTAAGGTCAACACTAGCACATATCTTTCATTTTCATTAATTAATCTAATCATTTTTCTCAAATCAAAGGCAAATTCATTTTTTACATTTAGAGTTGGGAGGTAACCAAATTATGTCAATGAAATTTATGCTGGTTGTACTAAAGTTGATTCATCTGTATCCCAATCGAAACATGATTTCCATGTTAGCATTAGTGAAACAATACTAATTCAATGCACATGTCTTCTTAACACCAGAGCTAAATCAATGCGACTACCGTATTCCCTATTTCACAGCTCTTCACTTGTTTCAGGAGTCATAGAAGAAAACCTCAGGAACATTGAACTTAAGAAAAACTCAAATTTGCCATTATTATATATGTTTACTAAGCCAAAACGTCTGACCATAAAATAAGAAGAGAAAATATAGTATAGTATGTGGAATGCACTCAACTTTTTCCACATTGTGAAGGCAAAATAATAAGAATTCAATAGTAAGTTAAACACACTTAATACCATTCTAAAGTCAAACTGATCATTATTACCTTAGCAATATAACATTTCATTCATTTGTTATATTGATTTCCATTTCCCCCTCACTGCACCAGTCATACAATTATGTAAACTGAACACTACCATATTATCCTTAAATAATTATTGATGAAAAATATCAAAATTCAAAAGACAAGATAAATATATCTGTGGCAGGAGAAATCAAGACATGATTAAGCAATAACAATAAAGCAAAGCATGCCTGTTCTTTAAATATAACAGTAGCAGCATCTAGAAGAAATTCACGAGCAAGTTCAGGACTCTTTGCATGCTTTTGAGGACGGGAGCATTCTATATCAAGCTCATTTCCCTCTTCATCCATCAAATCATCATCCTAAAAGAATATATTGCATAATTAACAAATGAAAACTTAGACAAAATTCCTCAAAAATGATTTTAAAATGAGTTTCCCTAGCGAAACTTGAATTACCTCTTCTTCTGCCTCTTCAGCATGCTCAAAGAATCTTCTGATACTTTCCCCTTTTGTAATTGTAACATAACCATCCCCTACAATTAGCCTGCAATGTACACACCGTTGACCCTTTAATGCATGAGCTTTAACAGAAAGTTCACTACAGCATCCATCTAGCTTCCAAGCTTGGAGGGTGATGAAGCATGCACTCAAACCACCAAGATCTAGGCCACTGACTTGTACACATCCATTCATTCCAACATTTTCGAATTTCAAAATGTCAGATTTTCCTTCAGTTGTTCCCACAGCCCACTCAAAGTGATGATACGATCCCACAGTATCCGCAAACGTTTGGCGCCAATCAGCTTGAATCGAGTCATCAGATACCTGACAAGAGCAAATCTATTGAGTTTAGTCCTCATAGGTTGCTTGAAAACTACAATTTTTATAAGAATGTTGGTATAACTCACTTGTTCAAATCCCAAATATAACAGAATTCACAGCATAGAAATATGTAAGTCACACCTCATACTGAAATGCAGTATCAGCAACACAAAACCAGCTGGTGCAACGAGGTTCTCTTCGCATGCGCTTCAGTTCTTTTAGTTCCTTGAATTCTCGAATAACATTTCTTCTACAATCTCTACAAAATCTCTTGCTATCAAACCTGGTAGATAGAGAGTAACCTTTTAGTAAAATCTAAAACATAATATCCAGTTTCATTTGGGGCAAAATAAACTCATTCCAAAAATTAAGTGAGCATTGCTAATATGTATTTTAATTAGCATGAGAACAAAGTGTGGCAAAAGAATTCACTCAACAATCAAAGGAATTTATTTCTCTAAGCCTCATAGCATCAAGACTGCCATGACAAGAGGAGGTGCCAAGTTCTCTAAGGAAGTATTAATACTCTGATGGAATTATACCATAGGTAGAGGTCGAAGAATGGTTTAATAGGAACAAAGAATGCACTGTCCCACTCATTCTTGTGCAGAAAATCAACTTATTTATGAGGAAATAACAACAGAAAGGTGTGAACTCTAAACTGATCGGTCATAGAAACTCTATTATGTTGAAAATTTAGATAGAGTACATAAGAATTTGGGAAGAGAAAGAGAGAGAAAGAGAGACAATTCAGAAAGGCTGTAAGATGACACTGAAAAATGCCCCGGCCCTTACCAATTTATACTAAAATACTAGAGGAATATTACAAGCATTTTTGTCATTCAAGCTCCAACCAATTCTATAAAACCAATCCCCAATTAATCCCCCTTAATTTTAAGGTCAAGGTTGCCCTACTTAATTCACTAGAGTTTACTTAATGGTTTTCTATACTAGAAACAGTCTTTAACAAAGTCACATTTCTTATCCAATTACTCATTTATAAAGTCCAGAAAATCCCTAGTATCCAATTCACCATATCTTCCATTATATCATGAATGAAGGGTTTCCTCTAAACAATCTAAATCATTCAGCATTGCCAGGTCTTGATGTCAAACTCATTATTTTAACTTGCACTATAACCATTATAATGGTTTCATTTTGCTATTATCTAAACTATCCTAATCAAGATTCAGGACAAAACCTTCAAAAGCAGACAAGCTCTGGAAAGGAATGAAATACTGATCCAGCCACTGACTGGCTGCCCCCTTGATTGGTGAGCTCGAGGACCAAATGAAAGTAGACAGAATATATGCATACTCAGCAGAGAAGAACTGAAGACCTTGCATCACTGACCAACATATAAGAAGCAGCTCTACTCATACAGTCTACCCTTGACAATATTCTAAGGGTTCTCTTAAAACTTAAAAGACCATGAAAAAATAAAAATATGTTCCATTCATCTGCCTGATTATGTAACTGACAAGCTTTTCCATTGATGTAGCACCATATACTCTTCATTTACTGCATTCAATCTATGCTGCTAATCCAATTTGAACTCCATGTCTAGGATAGAGTTACACCATTCAACTTTTTAACATACAGCCAAGAACTCAATTGTCCTATAATCTGGCAGATAGCTAATCCATTACAAATCACTTGCATACCAATGGTAAGAATATCAAAAAGCAAATACTTTTTTTTTCCTCTTTTCTTCCCCAAATTTTTGGGGGAACAAAATATTTGATGCTGGTGAAGATGCCATACATATTCAGGATATTTAAGCCCTTCTGATGCATGTCTCAGATTGACATCCCTTGTATATCACTTTCAACTGTATTACTGCTTCTAGTACAAGAATTTATATTATTAATCCACTGGTAACAAGTTATCACTTATCTAAGTCTAACACAGTCTGAGTGTAGATAAACACCTGTACATGAGTCTCTCAATAAAATCTTCTTCCTTCATCCTTAGAAGAGATTGCCTTGTCTCGTCTCCCAGTGCTGACCAAAAATCCACCAGCGTATCACATGAAAGTCTGGCAGTGTGCAAGGCACAGGTTTCCCTTGTCCCATGCCCTCTACCATAACTCACAATTCCTTGGCTTATCCAACCACGGCCTCCCCCACCACAGGCATCAGGATAAAGCAATTCTCTTTCCCACTCCCTTGCACGTGCTCCATCAAATACCTGATATGAGGAAAAAAGTTAAGCTACCAAACAGGGAAAAGGACTGCATGAGAACCCAATACAAACGAACTGCACTTACAATTTGCAGTCCTTTCAGAGACTTTGAATACAAGTAGCAGTCCAAAAGTGTCAATGAACCCTCGCGCGTTGTGGTCAAACCACCCCAAGGATGGACAGTTGGATCTTGCATTTCATCCTGGACCATATTACATATGGATGATCCACCATTATTTTGATTTTTCAAACTTCCAGGTCTGCTGCAAGGAAAGTGAACACCCGCTCCCTCTTGCTGCAAAGATTTCCCATACGTAACAATCTGCAAAAAGGCTTCAAGAAGTAACCCATTGCACCTGGAGCAGTACATATTTTTTCGTGCATGCTCAAAAAGGGTTTGCTTGTCTATCCTCAAGAGCTCCTGCCGAGCTTGCGGTGACAGCTCACACCAAAACTAAACCACAAGAAAGCAAGAAACTCAATAAGAAACACATTCAGCTCATTACAAATTGCAATTTTATCTCAAAAAAATTAAACAAAAATAAAACTGATAACATGCACAACCAGTGTTGTTAAATAGCAGCCATGGCGGAATGGCGTGGTGGATTTTTTTCCAACTGCCATAGGCAATTTGTGAAGAGAGGCCCACCATGGCAGCACCAAAGGGTGCAATGGCATTTTTATATGGAGAAATTTTGGGCTTCCGCCACCTGCCATTTATAACACTGTGCATAACAGATCCTGAGGCCAAAATTCCCTTTCTGTAACTTAAGTCTTGTTTGGATAAATAAAGTCTTCATAAGCACTTATAGGAGAAAAAAATATAAGTTTTTTTTTTTTTTTATCAGCCAATGTAAATTGTTAAATGTTAGTGTTTTTGTAGTGGAAGGATTCGAACCCACGACCTCTCCCTCCCACCCTTCCTTCCCCTCTTCAACTTATGCCCTCACTTTTTACAGCAGCTCTCTCATTTAACTTCTCCAAAAACTAAAGTACATCAATTGATTTTAGCTTATGGGAGAAACTCAATTTATTTTTACCTTCTTTTTTTTTCTCTTCTCCCATAAGTGTTTATGAAAAAGTTATCTAAACAAGAATATCCAATTCTAGTGGATGCTCCTTCCTCTTCTCTCTTCTCCCCCCCCCCCCCCCCCCCCCCCCCGCGCCCCTTTATTCCCACAATTTCGCTAGTTGCTCACACTCATTGACAAGCCATTATTTTTCCTCAACCAAAAAAGTATAAGGAATCTCAACCTCGAGCAAGCCAATGCTTGTTTGAAAAGTGGAATGTATCAGAATATTACTCAACTAAAAATATCTGAGATTCACATGTAACATCACTTTTATTCTATACACCTACTCCACCAAGCACAATGATGTAAATAATAAACAATCAAGCCGAATTTCCATTCGTCAAACTCAAACACCCGAATAAAAAAAAAAAAAAAAGCATCTAACAGTGATAACACATCCTATCCCCAAACCAAAATATTAAATTCAATAACCGAATTGCTTCAAGATCCAATACAAGTCACAACCAATACAAAAAACAGTGATAATTAACAAAACAAACAAACAAAAATCCCGGAACCAATTAAAAAGCGAATATTAGAATATAAAAATAAATTAAAACAAAATTAGATCGAGCGAGTACCTTGTGGAGCTGATTGTATCCAACATCGCCACGATTCTTCGACCAGAATCCATTGCCACTAACGGATTGATGATTCCCGTGCGGTAACGCAGGCATTTTTCGCGTTCAGAGTCTGCGAGATTCATCCACCAACAACAACGACGACGACGACGACGCTCCCATTCCCCGCCGTGAGGATCCAAATTGATTGGTTGAATTTTAATTTTATCTCATCGGAATCTGTGATAATTGGCAGATCGAAGGAGTGGGATATTAGAGAGAGAAAAAGAGGGTTATGGTGATGGTGATGAGATTTGGTGTTATGTGAGACCTCGTGTTTGTGTTGTCATGTGTGAATGTGGTGTGTAGGTGTGTGTTGTGTTATATATATAATTTTTTTGTAGAGAGGGAGAGAGAACAAAACACACTTGGAGGAGGATGAGAAAAACGGTAATGGTAATGAAACTGGTGTGATAACTATACTGTAGCTCTCGCCTTTACACCGTTAAAAAAGTTAACCAAAGTCGTCTTTTTCTTTTCTTTTTCTTTTCTTTCTTTCACTTCTCATACGTAAAAGAAATTTAAATGTGCATTATTCATGTAAATATTATTTTTAAAATTCTCTATTATAAAATATTGTTATTTTATCGAAATAATTTTGATTTTTCTAACACTGAACTGAGAATTAATGAATTATTATTGTATTTTTCTATGGAACCTAGGGTCAGGTTACTAGTGAGATTTAAAGTTTATTATCTTCGATGAGTACTAAAATATTACTATTTGCGTAAAAAGTATAAAATAAATATTTGAGTATTCAAAGGGTTGCCGATGCAGGATGATTAGGAGAGTGGAGTGCCTCCATGAGGTGTTGGAAGCATAGCATGACATGCTTTGGTTGTGTAGACTCTACTTCCATGAAGTATCGCATCGATGTCCACCAGTGGTGAAGTAATCTTCAACATAACCTCCCAATTTTCATATCTTAATCAGATCTAGGTTGTGGCGAAAGAAAGCGGAGGAATCACGAAATGTGTGACTGATGATGAAGAATACGATTTCGTGAAAGTCATGTTCGATTTTGAATTTGGAAATCTTAAAACAGTGTCGTGTGGTTTGCTTTGAATTGAGTTGGGATATGAGAAAGGATGATGGCTACGTTGCCAAAGCAAAACAACTCGGACACCGCGCCAAAGTTTTTCACGGGCTTCTAACATCACTTATTTTAATGACCGTCTAGAAATGATATTGAGAACCACAACTACATCAATTTTATCCTAAACGGACGTGATAGAGAGTATTAAAAACAACATCAGATATTGAAAAAACCGGTGTGAAAAATGTACTTTTTACATCAGTTCTTTTCATAACCGATATTTGCAATCCAACGTCGGTTCTTCAAAAACTAATATTGTAAGTATTTATTCACATCAACTTTGGTGAGACTCGATGTTGTATGTACGTCATATCGATTTTCAAAGAACCGATGTAGAAAATGCCTTTTCCACATTGGTTGTCTTTAGTACTAATGTTGTTTTTAACATCCGTTTTAGGTAGAGCCGATGTAGATTGTGGTTGAAAGTGAGCTATTTTTACGATGATCATTAAAATAATTGATGTTAAAAGTGCTCTTTCTAATAGTGTTTCATACTTGTTAGATATATTATTTTTCAATTAAATTTTTTCTTCTTTTTATTTTTTCTCTTTTTCTACCTTTCCTAATTTATCCTTTGTCCTCATGTCCACACCCACAACAATATCATGGTGTCACTGCCATCGCACCAACAATGACATAGGGAGCGTTGGCACCGCACTTTCATCGTTCCAGATCGAAAATCTTAATGTGACTCTTACCTTGATGTCATTTCGTTCACCTTCTTCATCTTGTTTATGCCCAAACAAGGAGACATAACACCACCTTAAGTGGAAAAATGGTGAAATGGACAATCTCCTAGACATTCACACACGTGTGGAGAACTGATGACGTTGCGTAATAGTGAAAACCCAACCTTCGCACGCGAGCGAGGTCGCAACAACAATGGTCATTAGGGCAAAGTTATGGATCTAATATTCTGATTTGTAATTTTTTTTATCTGTTACATTTATTCAATTTGAGATTTTTTGTTGTTGTTGGTTTGCTTGAGTTTTAATTTTTTTTTCTTTCTCGATCTTATTGTTGCTCATTTTTTGGATCTTTTTCAATTTCAAATTTATTTCTTGATCTTGTGTGTTCTTCTTGTTCTTTGTTCTTCTGGCAAGGAGCCAAGGAGGGAGGTTCATGTTGAGCAAGGGATGTCGAGGGGAGGGGATCACGGATTTTTACAGATTTGAGAAAGGGATCATCAACGACACGCCATCACCCACAAAAAGGTTTAGATCGCCGACAAGAGATGTTGTGTTGCATTTTTTATTAGTTTGGTTCAAATCTATCCAGATCTTAAGGGAGAATCATTGAAGTTTCTATCACCGCGATGGTGCTTGTTGTGGGTTCGCAGTAGTGGCTTGTGGTGGATTTGCGATGTTGGTTAGTGGTGGATTTTCTGATACTTCGGTGATTTCGCAGTTACCATGGTTCAATTATTGTTGTCGCCCTACTTGTCTTCTTTCACGTTGTTGTTGTGGTGGTTACATTGGTGTTCGCGGTGAAGGCTCTTACAGAAGACGACATGATATGCTTGTTGTTGATGGGTGAGAAACATGAGGACACAAGGATAATGTGGGAAAAGGAGGAACAAAAGAAAGAAAAAAGAAAAGTGAAAATGGCCTTTGATTAAAACCAATACATCTAATGGTTAGAAAAACTTTAGCATGGTGCCTAAGTTATTTAACTTGTGCACCCTAGCCATCGTCTATGGGAAAGTAATATTTTTGTTGTTGTACTTTTTATTTGAATTGTAGATGTGTGTTTTGATTATCTGGGTATGAAATGTAGCAATTTTTGGTTGTTTTTAGCCACCAAAAAGTTATTTAAATACATTTTAAAGGCTTTAACCAAAGAATTGTTTTTAGATTGCAGGTATCTTCACTGGAGACAATCTTGTTCGAGTTGGGTAGCCAAACAATTTTTTGACAGTTTTGAACCACCACAAAAAGTAATAAAATTAATGTTAAATGTCGTCACTTAATGACTAAGCATTAACAAAAAAAAAATCAAGAACTAAGACTAGTGAAACTTTTGTTCAGGGACCAAAAATCAAATTTTAAAAAAGTTCAGAGACTAAAAGTATAGTTAATCCTAATTTTATGACATTTAATCAATAGTTATTAGTATTCACTTAAGAATATTTATAAAATAAACCTGAGTTTTATAAAGAATAATATTAATTATGTTTATGTGATGTGAGTTGTAATTTTCAAAATTTGATTACCGATTAAAATTATAAAATTTCGCAATTAACTTTTTATATATAAGAACTTTGTTTTCAGGACTATAAAAAGAATGCTTGAGCATCGAGTGAGAGGTTATTCCAACTGAATAGTAGTAGTCTTGAGTATATAGATGTATTAAATACTTAAAGAAAGAGTTTTAATGTCCATCATCGTAACAACTCGTCTTCTTTACATAACTAACATAGTTAAATATTTTATTTGACTTAATTATAAAAAAACTCTTTAATTAATTTTTTTTTATGAAATATTGTATATATTTTTATGTAATTCCAAAACCAATCAATAAATCCAAAACTTCAAATATAAATCATGCTTTCGCAAAACATGGCTACACTAAACTTTGTGTCTCATGCCACTTCAATATTTTAAAGAAGGTAACACTTTAAATACATAACACTCAAAAAAAATTCATAAGATAAACCTAAGTTGGTCATCTCTACACATGAAACTAGATTAAGGAAAAGAAAAAAGGAAACACATCTTCAATCATGTGCTCGTTATCTCCATCTACCACACCTCTTGATAAATCAATATCTGACATTGTTTACTCATGGGTTTATGTGCCATAATCATGCATTCTTAGTTTACGTTTTGCCAATTGAGAAATCCTAATCCTATTATTCAATTTGAACTCATCACCAATATAATACCTAGATTATAGAAATGAATGAAGATTTTTGGTAAAAGTAATTATTGATAATTTCTAATAAAGGACTTGACTCTTACTACAAATCCATTTTCTAAACTTATCTTATATATCTCCTCACAAAAACTTCATTACAACTCACATTTGGGTGCTAGTTTGTACACATAGGTATTTAGAAGTTAAAATTGGAAAAAGAGTCAGAAAACTGCATATTTTGGCTGAAATGAAGATTCTGATAGTCTAACCATGGCCATACTGACATGAACATGGTCGTGGTCATCACCACAACCATATTGGAATGACCACGACCAAGACCAAGCGCTGATTTTTTTGAAGTTGTTGCAGATGGCCACACTCCTTTTACCACAACCATGTGTGGAACTTCTCTGAGTTTTTCACCACGACCATGGTCACTTAGCACTAATAGTCACTTAAAATCTGCCTTATAAATAGTTGGTTTTAAAACTTAAAACCAATATTTATCCTCTAAAGCGCAATTTTGGGTTTTTCAAGGGAGAAGAGCAACATGAAAGCATTTGTGGCTAAGAAGAAGCATGGAGATCACAACAGGGGTCATTTCTTGTAAAGATATCTTCCTTCTTTGTGTTTTCATGGCTTTCTTTATGATTTCTAGTTATATCAAGACCATGAGTGGTTAGTCCCTTTAGTCTAGGATTATCATGTAGTCATATCCCTATACCTTTTTTATTTCAATAATACCTCATTGTTATTCAATTAAATCTCTTTTCTCATTCTTCATTGTTAATTTGGATCTGATGATTTTGAGACCTAATTAATTACATAGAAGTGACCATCTATGTGTGATTAGTTGACCTTGGAAGAGATTATTTTTCATCAACTTGCATGATTAAATTGGTTGGACAATTTCTAATAGATTAACTTGATTGGTAATCATTCCCGTGACTAAGAATTTATCCCTTGATCTAAATTAATATTTTTATCATCAATTGAATATTGATTTATAATTCTAGAGTTTTCATTATAATTGTTTTCTCACAAAGTTCTTCTGCTTTAATTCTTCTTTTCAATAGAGAGTAAATTGATAAAAAAAAAACAATTTTTCTTTATTTGATAAAACTCAAATTGCCTAGTTATTACTAAATTGATTATTTGGGAATGCAACTGGTCCTCTAAGTGCGATATCCGGACTTAGGTCTAGTGTCACTACTGCATAGGGTACACTTGTCTTTGTGCGAGTCATATTTTTATGCATCACCTCCCAGTGGAAGATTTGCTTAAAAAGTCATCTTCTCCCTTGGACACGTAATTCAAAATCATTACAGTCGCAACCACATATGTCACAATAGATGTAAGCTTACCAAAATATAGCTATACATATACAAATAAAAAAAATTCCAAATATTAAGGAAAAGCAAATAGAACTTAACTTTATGAACTTTAAAAATACTATTCATAATAGCTAATCATTTATAACAAAACACAATTCATATGTAAGTTATCTCCAATATCATTCATCAATAAATACCAATAGGCCTTCAACATTATAGCTCAACTATATCATCAAATGCATACAACATAATCTTAACATAAGATCTCAATTGCCATTAACAACATAATATCTTAACATAAGTTCTCAATTATCATCAACAACATAATATCATGAATCTCATTTAAACACCAACTATCTCGAATCCTCATCAAGAAACATCATCGCATCTAGTGTACAACATAAACAATTAGACAAGCCCAATCATCAGACCTTAACTCTACTCCATAAGCTTCATCCTTTAACATAGTCTCACTCTCTGACCATTCAAGGAGCCTCTTGGGTCAATCCTACAGAGAACATGTGATTTTATCAAAAATAAACAAGTCTCAATAATGGAAACCTAAAGAAAATAAATGAAAAAAGGAAAGGAACAATGACATCAAAGAAATGAGAGGCAGATGACAATTAACAACCCAAAAATCAACTATAAATCCCTAGAGATGTAGAGAATAAGTTTCCTGGTGTAGGAATTCAAAATCCACTAGTGCTATGAAGATAGCCTCTTAAGGAAGAAGGATAATGAAGAGATTGAGAAATTTTTAGAAATACTTTGGCATATTAGAATTTTGGAGTAGACATTGGAAATGGTTTTTTTGGCTTTTAATGACTTCCCTATGTTTTCTCTAACCACACCTATCTTCTACTTTATTAAAACCCACCAATAAAGGCCAACACATCATGAAAATCCACTAACAACACCAATACACATAGACATTTATGTTATTTTATTAGTTTTCTCAATAAATAACACAAATTTATATTTATTTCCTCTTGCAGTGCTAAATCAAGCACTTAACATATATTATGAAAAATCATGGTGTTACAAACCCAAAAGGAAAAAGAGTAGCTATTTAGTATTCTCTATAACATTAAGAAAATAAAATGCATTACATTTCAACATTTAAGAGAGATACTCACATGTGAGGATTGTTGTTATTCCAAATGTCCCATAGACTAGGGCCAAGCATATCCACGACATGTATGCATCACCTCATTACCAAAACATTTAGGGACAACCACAAGCCTCTGTTTCGTCCATCTATTAAAAAAATTCATGAACACATATCATAATATAGAATTCACCATGTCGTCCCTTATAATGAACTCGCGGAACACCATGACTACCGCCTAATGCACTACAAGATATAACCATGGCATAGTTAGCACTTAATATCCATAATAAAGTAAAACCCCAGCAAAGCAACGGGAAGTAAAAATAGTGAACTCACTTGTAAACCTGCCACTCATATGGAGGTCTATAATTGCACCCCTTGCTGCTTCTATGCTCAAATTTTAAGGCTACCTACAATCAATAGAGCAATACGTCAATAACGACAAATCCAATATGCATAAATCAAATACCCTTTAACCAAATAAATATCAACACACTAACCAACACCATACCTCAACAGCACCAGCACCAGCACAGTTCGTTCACTAGAATTTGCAGCTCCTAATCGTGGACCAACATAAACCTGCCCAAATCCTCCCTCCCAAGTTTTCTCTCAACTCTGTACAACAAGGAACCACCAACTTGAACCTGTAGTAAAGAAAACAAACAATAGATAAATTTCCCAACACATCACAAAAAGTCATTTCACATAATCAAACAGAGAGAGAAAATGCAACAATGAGAAAGTCGCCAAATGTGAAACATAATGCACCTTCTCTGGAATGGGAGGTGTGATGCCTTTCTTTTTTGCTTGAGGAGCCTTATCGCCACTGCGGCCACCACTATCAAACTCATCCATGCCTTCCGCTTCCAAAACCCTACTCAAAACCTTCTTCTTATTAATATTCTCCTTCACTCCTTGATCGTCTTTCACCTTCCTCGCTCTAGTTCCACGAACGATGTCAGTGTTGTCAGCGTTGGCATTCACGATTTCATCGGCAACGATGGCAATCGCGTTGTTCTGTCTACGCTTCCTCATGCGAAGTGTGGCTTCGTCGAGGGTGTAGGGGCATGTGAACGAGCAAAGCCTAAAGAACTCCTCCCATTGCTAGAGGGAGCGATTGAGCGTGAGGTGGAAGAGGGTGAAGGGTTAATGAACGACATTGCATTGAAGTTTGAAACCCTAATTCCCTAACCTTAACCAAAACGCAAAGATGAAGTTAGTGTTCTAAGTTATTCTAAGTTGGCGTTCTAAGATTGATAGGAAATAAAAGAGCATCTTTGAGGAAAGGGGCCGAGAAAGCGAGAGATTGACTGAGAGTGACACCGCGAGAGAGAGAGAGAGCCGCAACCAGGAAAGCAAGAGGCCGAGAAAGCGAGAGGGTGGAAATATAAAAGACCCATGTAAATTTCAACTTCCAGAAGATTGGTTTTCGAAAAAAAACTGATGCTACCATAAGAAATTCCACATCGGTTTTTCAAAAACCGATGTTACTGATGTTAAATTTCTTAAGGCAACATCGGTTTTTTTAAAAATCGATGTTAACAATATCCTGTTTTGTCTATTTAAGGGTTGTGTTCTACAATCTTTAAACAAGTTTTTCTTTCAGAGAGTTCTCCTTAGGTATACCTGAGTAATCTTTTGTAATCCTTTTTTGAGCAATAAAATCTTATTTTCTCATTTGCATGTTCTTAATTTCATTCTGTAACTGAATCCTTGCTTTTCTCATCCACTCCTTCTCATCCTGATGGCTTGTCGCGCTTGAGAGTATCACTTTACTTATGCTTTAAGTTTATATTTATGAATATTTTCTGTTACTTAGCCATGTGAATTCCGCATTTGGTTCCTGCTTTCCATTGATGCTTTGTCTATCTTAGTCCCTTTCTCCTAGCCTCGCTTCCACCCCTTATGGTATCAGAGTCTAATGGGGAAGTAGGAATATATGGCTAGATCTAAGTTGTTTTTTACTTATCTGAACTATTACCCAGACATACATTTAATTTATGCCCTTCTTATGCTTTTGTAAATGATATAAGTATTTTTATGTCTTAACTGGTTGGCATGATAAGTGGAGAAAGTTTCGATCTGGTGTTGCTGTGGTAGTAAGTCCCGTTGAGATAAGGGCAGTAAATCCTACAAACTATTGGAACGCAAGATCTGAACTTTTGTCTGAAATTCATTGGCTTTAGTTAAGAGATAAAAAAGAGAGTATGGAATATAGCTCAATAGGTAATTTTTAACCAGATCTATCTTTATGTTTTTATAAAACCAAAGGATGACAATGATATCAAGGGACTATTTATCATCTTTTCTCTATGTCTCTTTTCCGTACCTTTTCATCTCCCCTTTCTTTCAAATCCTCCTAACCCTCATCTTCCTTTTTAATCCTTCCCAAGCTGAAAATGCTTAAATCAAATCAAACCGAAATATTTTCAAAGAAGAAGTTTCATTTGAAGATATTAATATCTTCAAAAAACGAAAAGAGTTTAGAGAGAATAATAATGTGTATTTATTCTAAGAAAAATAACTTTTTATAGATAAAAAAGTAATTGGAGAGTTACAAAAGATAAATACAAATAAAGATAAATAATAAAGGTTAAAGAAAGATATAAACATCAAAAAAATATTATTCATAATAGTTTTTAAATATTTTTTATTATCATTCAGATACGTAAAGATTTTGACATTAGTGAAAATCAAAAGTTACAATTTTCGAGATTAATATGGTACCAAAATATCACAGAAACGATTTAAATTTTTAAAAGATTAATTTGATAGTTAAATATTTTGAGAAATTAATGTAATAATGCATATACCATTAAAAAAATTAATTCAGGATTAATTCTCTCTGATCCTACTCAAATTAAATAATGTTACATGCCTATTAGGCTATTTCCATTTGATATTGTAATGTATACGATATAAAATGTTAATTATTTGATTATTTGATTAATATATATATATATATATATATATACATATTTATGAGATTTGACATGCAAAGATCATAAAAATCAAAAGAAGAACAAAAGCATAGGAGACATTAAGCAAAACCCATGGAAAGGGAGATCAACAAAACCTATAGTTAGGTAATTCTATTCTATTTCTTTAAAAATTAAATCTTATTAATAAAATGAGGAATAATATCTTACCAAAAAAGTCTTGCACTGAAATGTAAAATATGTTTATAGACTTAACATAAAAAATAATTATTAATATTACAAAAGAAGTAAAACAAAGAGGCATCCCATATTCAACTAGCCTCTAGACCTTAGGAAATTTTTTAGGGGAGGATCCCACAAAACAAAGAAAGTGCACCTAAAAAAATTTGTTGGGTTAGTCAAGAATCTAGATGGGGGCCTTTAATACTTTTTCTTTAATTTAATTAACACGACCCATTTTGATTAATTAATTAAAGTTTTCTTAAAATATTGTCACAAAAAGATTATCACAACAAAAAAAAATAATAGCAAGATCATATGAAAAACAATTTTTTATGGTCCTTTAACACCAATTTTGTTTTCAAGATTGAATCACAAAACTAAGGGTTAGAGAAAGATAATCACACACAAAAATTATATTGGTTCAATCCTTAAAGGACCCACATCCTGTTGTTCTAAGACCTCTTAGAATTTCTACTATTAAAAATTAGGTGCAAATATTATGCTCATGCAATTTCCTATATTCTACTCTTTCATTGAACCCTACAAGAGAAAAAAAGGAGTTGAAACCTTATAAACTCACAAAACTCTTGGTAACCCTAACCAAGATTAAAAAACAAGAAAGAAATTCATAATAAAAATGAATACATCTTGATGTATAGATTACAACATCTTCAAGTTCTTCTAAGAATAATCAGATCATGATGAACAATGAATGAATCTTAATCACTTGAATCTCCATAATAAATGCAGTGAAATTCCCTTAGTTGACACTATTGAAGTATTTTCCCAAAGTTAAAATTTTTCAAAAGTCACAAATGAAAAGAACATAAAATGGTATTTATAATTTTGACAGATAAAATTCATTTAATTGATTGTCAAATATGATAATCGATTAATTCGTCAAATTCTTCTTTGTTATGCATTTCTAGAAACTTGATAATCGATTATCTCATTTCAAACAGAGAGTTTCTTATGCTTATGTGCTTTATAGAATAATCGATTATAAATTATGGTAATAAGTTATTTCAACACACACAAAGCTCCTTAAATTTCCATACACAATCTAATCGAGTCTTCCTTTTTTTGGAACTGACTTTTGTAATTGATTACAGTAATAGGTAATCAATTAATTCGATGTTTCTTGTCAAATTTCAAGCAGAAGAGAGTTTGTTACTTGTTCTCACATTTTGTAATTGATTAGAAAATCTTGTAATCTATTACACTCTGTTAAACTCGTTGCTTCTAAAAAACTTAAAGATTAATCCATTTTTCTAATATCTTTTATTCATAATAAGCATAAATATAAGAAAAACTTAAACTATATCAAACATCATGCCTAGACTAAAATAAAACAATCAATACAAATGGCACATCTATATAAACTTGTTTGGTATTATAAAATGATCACCCAAAACTAAGACCTATAGACAAATCTTCAAGGCTTCAAACTTTGATCCAACAATATTAATAGGCTTAATTGTATTTCTACCTCTAACTTTTTACTCTTTAGTAAATTACAACCTCAATAAATTCATTTGCCGCATTTTATCCCCAATTTTTAAAAATTTGTAAATTTTAGCTTTCCATCTTTGTTTGCTAATTGTCCGTTGGTAAGCTCAAAAGTTGATGTAAAAATTGCAAAAAAAATAAAATAAAGTTAGGGATGAAATTAGTAAAAAAGGTAATGGAGTTTGGGATAAAATTCACAAAAAAAAATTAAAGGTAAAATTCACTAAAAATTAAAAAGTTTGAAGGTACAAAATGCAATTACATTTGTTAGTTAAATAACGAAAGGTAAAATTCACAGTTTTTTATAAGTTGAGGGTAAAATGTGTCAAAATATTTTGTTTAGGATAAAATTTGCTAAAAAATATTAGGATTAAAAATTGCAATCAAATCATTTAAATATTGTAAATAATTAAACTTGAGTTAATAATTATGTAATAAGAGATGAAAACTTTTTCATTGTGAATCAAAATTTCTTTTTGCAGAAACATATTTATATCATTTATAAGAAGAGAATAGATACATATAGGTAGGTAAGCAGTATAAAAACAAATATACACGTAGGTATTTGCTCAAATACTTGACTGCTAGCATGCAATTGTGACGATCTTGTTGATAAATGACATAATTTGTTTGTCCTTTTATATAACTCACATATAAGTTTATTATAAATTAGTATTAATATAATCTTAAAAATAATTATTATAGACATCAACTATATTTTGCGCTCTCAATGCATACCTATTTTCTCAAATTATATTTTGCTAATGCATCAAATATAGTGTTAAATATGGCTTTGTGTGTAAATCTTTATCTATTTTAATTATTTGAATTAATTTAAAATTATAAATTGTTGCGAAAACCAGTTAAAATAGGTCAGACGATACATAAAAATATAAAATATTGCTCTTTATTTGGGCAAAATTAATGCGAGTAAAAAAAAAAAGGTAAGCAGTATTCTCAGTGTACACTGAACATTGTTGTCAAAATTTTTTGTCAAAAGAACTATAAAATATAAAAAATGGTACATGAACAGTTATGCAGAGATGTCGCATTCTCACTGTACACTGTACACACGGCTTTTATTGGATTTAATTCTCAATAGGCCCCACGAAATATGCATCCATACAATAGAATTTCTATTTTCTACACATTACACCCCTTTCTTGTTATTCAATACCTCGATTTATTTTTATAATTTTTATTGTCCAAATTAGCACTGCTGTTATATGGCTATTAATTTTAATTTTATCTTATTTACAATAAAGATATTTTAAACTACTATATAATCAGAAACTAATTTATTTTAAAATATAAAACCATTAACTTAACTGTTTTTCTCATGTTTCAACAAAAAAGAATTCCACGTGTATAAATAAAAATTAAATTCTAATCACCCAATAGATTTAGGCTAGCTCAATAGACAACAGTTTGTGGGAGAACGATCCCAAGTTGACGATTAATTACTTCAATAACCGACCTAAATAACTAAAACTTGTATAAATATCTCTTGTAAAACAAGTAAGATTTGACTATTATGCAGCTTAACTTATCTATTTCCATCCTTATTTAATACTTTAAATAGTTGTGATTTTAATCTTCATATAAAATATACTAGTTTATTTTGTATAAAGGCTTTTTCTCACCGATCTATTAGTCAATTAACCTTTTTAAATATAGGTTAGATCTATATAAAAAGTTGAATGAAAAAACTTTTAAATCAGCTAACAGGAAAATTAAGCTTTCAAAAATGTCACTGAAGCTTAAGAATAGTCTAGGACAAGTAACAAATAAAACTTGAGTCTTAAACTTTTTTATATAGATCAAGCCTATTTAAGCAAAACCTTATTAGACTTAACCTATTTTCATTTTTACACATAATCGGTCAATTACTTTATCTCTCAATCATCTCAAACTATCCTCTTACGTTGTTATGTTTACTTTAAATTAATTTTTATAAATAATTTAAATTATTCTTTATAATATAAAATATAATTTATATATTCAAAAATATTTATTAATTAAAAATTATATAATATACTTTATATATTGAAAAATTGTTTATTATAAAATTGAATAATATGAAAAAGAACACTTACGTTATTGTAAAAGCTTTTTGTTTATTTCATAAATAAAAGATGAAATACTAGCTATTAATTAACATTTTTTATTGACTTAAATATATTTTTTATTCCTTAACTTTTGAATCTATTTTTTTTTAGTCTCTCAAATTAAAAAAAATTCCCTCAAATTTACACGTTTTTTCTTCCTTCTTGACTGATTTTTATGGTATGAATACACAATAAAAGACAAAAAATTGTTTTGTAAATTTTAGAGACTAAAAAATTTTAATTTTAATTTTAAAAACTAAAAATAATAAACTCTCATTTAAAACACTCTTATATATTTAAGTCTTACTTTTTTATTTCCATGTGCCTTGGCTTGGAGCATTACATCTGAAAAGTCAAAAACGACAAATCAATAATACGGCCATTTCTTTTATAATAGATTAATAAAATGTGATCCTTTTTGTAACCACATGTAACGATGACGACACTGTGTTCATTATTTCGGAGAGACCTCGACCCACGTGCCACAAATTTTAAAAATATTTACCTAAATGCCACGTGGGGGAAAGTATTTGCCAGAATGCCACGCGGCGTAGTTCGCTACGCCCCCCAGCGAACTACGCTTGCTGATGTGGCGCGATCTGGGTGGCTGCATAATTCGCTACCCAATCCAGCGAACTACGTGGCTGCCCCACGGGCAGTCTACGTGGCATCGAAACGTAGTTCGCTGGATAGCCTAGCGAACTACGTGCACCGGAATTCGAAAAAGCTGACGGTTACTGCCACGTGGCGTCGCCTTACGTAGTTCGCTGCCCCCCCCAGCGAACTACGCCATCTGGAATTCAAAAAAATGGCCGTTACGGCCACGTGTCAGCATCTGGCGTAGTTCGCTACCCCCCCTAGCGAACTACGTCCACGTGGCCGACAATTTAAACCCCACTCCCCCCCCTTCTGGTCCCCCCCATTCACTCTCTCCCTCTTCCAAAATTTTAAAAAATTCTTTCCCTCCCTCCATTGAAATTCTGCAAAATAGTAAGTAAGTTTTTTTTTTTAATTTTGTTATTCTTAATTGATATTTTTATTGTTATATTATATATAGGAAACATTAGGTTAGAGGACTTTTATATTTGATATGAATATTGATGATTTCTGTGATAAATGATTATGTGAGACTTTAGGGTAGAAGACAAATAGTATGATTAGGGGTTAAAATAAGAACATTAGAAACGTTAGATTATAGAACATGTTGAAACTCTAGGTTAGAGGACCAATAGTTTGATTAAGTTCTAAAGTAGCAACATTAGCAAAGATAGATTATATAACATGTTGAACTCTAGGGTAGAAGATCAATAGTTTGATATGAACATTGATAATAGGGTACATTGTGTGAATTAATTGTTAAATATAATTTACATTTTGAATATATATTTAGATTTTGTATATATAGTATTTTATATTTTTTAGTACGTCAAATATGTAAAACACGAAAAATGATTTTATAAAGGTGAAAATAAATAAATAAATAAAATAAAATAAAAGGTTAAAATTAATTATTTAAATAATATTATATATTTTTATGCTTTATTAATTAAAATTAAAAATTTAATTAAATTTAATTTTAAATATTTAAAAGTAGAATTCATGTGAGATATATTAAAATTACATAATATCTTAATTAATGATTTATTAATAAAGTAAAAAATATCATAAATATTAAAATATGTTTAATCTTTAATAATATTATAAAATTTATTAAAAAATAAATAAAAAATAATTTTTTTTACCTTTAAATGTAGGTATACAAATTTTAACTTATTAAATTTTATGTTTAACAACATAATCAATTGATTAAACATAGAGAAATATGGATCGTGATGAGAGTGTCCCGGTACCTCCAGCTGATGAGGATGCGTTGGGCGTCATTGATCCTGGACCATCTGTACGGACACTTCTGACGTTACAGGACCGACATATATCCACCGTTGTGTGGAACGCCCAGAGTGATCCGACGGCACGGGATCGTGTGGTTAACGTCAGACATGCTGCTTCACACGATCACTCTGCTATTCCGGAGGATATCCACCCGTGGCTTGTACAGGCGGGTTTTTACCACGTTGAGCGTCTGCGCAATCATGAGGTTCGAAAATTTTGTATGAAATGTTGTGTGTGTTTTGTTTTTATGGTTGTATTTTAATGTGTGTAATTGTTATATGGTCTATTATTTCAGATAGACCATCATCTGATTTCAGCGCTCGTTGAGCGATGGCGGCCCGAGACACGGACATTCCATATGAGCATGGGTGAGGTTACCATCACCCTTCAGGACGTGCATCATTTGCTAGGCTTGCCGACTGATGGTCAGGTTGTATCCGGTCGTCATGGACGCCACAACTTCGCAGAGTTGGTTGCTGACCTTTTAGGGGTTCAGCCTGATGCGGGTCGAGACCTGCATGGAGGTTTGCTAGGGCTCCACTTTCTACGGGAGCATTTCAGTGATTATACCGTCCACGCCGATACTGAGCTTGGGCGGATTAGGTACACACGCGCATTGATAATGCGCATTTTAGGCGGCATGCTATTTGTGGACACCGCCTCCAGCTTTGTGCCCGCGCGATATCTGCTTTTCTTGGACGACTTCGAGCGCACTGGGTCATTTAGCTGGGGATCTGCAGTGCTTGCATTTCTGTATAGGGAGTTGTGCAAGGCCACAGCTGCATCACGCCGTGAGTTAGGAGGATGTGGAGTGTTGTTGCAGTT
>PYAF01004363.1:72777-84304 GCA_007407185.1 Glycine tomentella | reverse complement strand
TAGCGAACTCTGCTCCGTCTGCCACGTGTCCCTGCCCGTTCTGCCAGGGCACTGCGCCATTGGTCAGAGCACGCCACATCAGCAAGCGTAGTTCGCTGGGGGGCGTAGCGAACTACGCCGCGTGGCACTTTGGCAAATAGTTTTGCCTACGTGGCATTTCGGTAAATAATTTAAAAATTCGTGGCACTGTGGTCAAGGTCTCTATTTCGGAAGGAAGCGCGAAATTATATGTCCCCACGCTACGCTGGTAAAAAAAAGTGCCGTGCATGTGATGTGGATGGACGAGACATTTGGATCTGCGATTGGGATTTTTCGGGACAAAATAATTTACAATCAAAGGAATAATATTTCCATTTACACATACAAATTACAAAAATTATATATTAGGATACTAGATCAAAATGTGATGATAATTTTGTAAATAAGAAAAAAAATATAACCACAATTTAATATAAAATGTCTTAAAAATTAAGTATTTAAAAATAATTTTGTTAAAATCGTCATAAAAATAAGAATTGAAATTCAATTTTCTTAAAATCATCTTTAAAATTATAAGTGTTGAAATTTAATTTTCTTAAAATCATCTTTAACATTAGTTTCCTCATTCTCGCACACCCTTCTCCTCATACACCCTTCCTTTATGCCTTTGCTAAAAAAATATCCTTAGTTTCACGTCTCCTCACAGGCGCACCACTCACATCACGACCCTCACCTACACCTTCACAATCCCTCCCCGACGTAGTCAGAGGGTTTTTGGTTGTGCGAGTGAGAGTGAGAGAGATCAATGGAAGGCATAACAGAGGAAGTAAACGGTAAGATTTACCATTGTGGCTCAATTAAATAAATGTTATTTGATTTAATGAATAAAGGGCAAAAGGCTAATTGGTTACAAAGGAAAGTTATTAAAAGGATAATTGTTGATAGATGCAGTTATCTTAAACGTATTAAAAAGATAACTGTGATAGGTGCAGTTATCTTAAACGTAGTGGTTCAATTTCTAATAAATAGGAATTTAGAAACCTGAATACATTAATTGTCTGTCCATGAGAGTTGTATCCTATCCTTATCAAAAGAAGATACAAGAACTGAAAGAGTCAAAACTTTGAGAAAACATTCTACCATAAAAGATCTCCCGCAATCATGGACAAATGTATGTTTATGTGAAACTCATGAATTCTAAAGATCATGTTCATGAAATTTGATGTGATTGTTTTAAACAAAAATTATAGATTTATATTTACATGTGGTATCAGAGCATGATTTAATGTGTTTTTCCATTACTAATTTTGGTTGATGCAACGATAAAGTATTTTAGTAGATTTTGAATCTCAATTTTTTGCTTGTTGCGAGTATTACCGATGAAATAATATGATGAAGTCTTAGAGTGTCCCACAGAGTTGTTGTTTCTTGCTTGGTATGCCTTATGTTCCAATGGATATAATGATAAAGTCTTAGTGGTGTTTTCGGTTCAACATATATATATTAAATGCAAATTATTTCCTATTACTATAAGACAAAGACACATTAATGTTGGTGATGAAGAGTAAACAATAATGGTTGATCACATTATTGCTCTCCATGATTCAAAATTGTACCGATGCATATTTAAAATTGTATTTGATAAAATTATATGTGTTGTTGTGTTCTGATCGAATGATTGTATATTTTGTTGACATTGAAAATTAATTATGATGTTAGAATGTGTTTGAATGTTGTTAAAATCTTATAATTTTAACATATTTTTGTATTTTATGAAGTATTTATATCTTGGAATTAAAGTATGATGAATTTGTTAGTCACCAAAGTGGCCAAATTTGTATGAGTGATTTAATTCCAAATTGTATATTCATTTCAATCACCCATAATTATGATGCTATGAATGTATTAAAATTATTATTTTATGGATGAGTTGAAGTTTATTATTATGGGACAGTTAAGGATCAACCCAAAGGATGATTATTTGTTGTCATAATAAATAAATATGAATGTTGGCATAATAGATACATGACTAGTTTTATTTACACATCCAAAATAGTAAGTAATTCTAGTTAGTGTATGTATTATTATCAAATTATGAAAAACAAAATTCATTAGCATCATTATAGCTGAATGTGGTGTATTAATGGATCCCTAAAGGTGAACATTAGTATGCATTTTATGATGTATGAATTTATGAATTATGTTAGTATGTGATATGTATGATTCAAAGCATTAATTTTTCAAATTTTATATCTTGCGGTACCTGTTGCTACACATTCGCTTTTCTCAACTATTGCAGTTTTTAATGGACTAAATTTCTCTAAAAAGAGAAAATTGAATTTTACCTTGGGGTAAGGGATTTGGATTTGGCTCTTAGAGAAGAGAAACCTAGTGCTATTACTAATGCAAGCATTGAGGATGAAAAGGTCTATTTTAAGAACTGGTAAAGATCCAATAGGTTGAGTATGATGTACATGCGAATGAGCATTGCAAACAACATTAAGTCAACTCTTCCACAAACTGAAAGTGCTAAAGAAATGATAAAACTTGTGGAATAGTGCTCTCAAACTACTGACAAGTCTCTTGCTGGGACAGTAATGAGTACACTGACCACCATGAAATTTGATGGTTCACGTACTATGCATGAGCATGTTGTTGACATGACAATATTGAAACAAGACTGAAGTCATTGGGAATGGATGCGGATGAAAATTTCCTAGTGCAGTTCATATTGAACTAATTACTGTTTGAGTATGATCCTTTTATAATACCATGAAAGACAAATGGAATGTGCATGAATTGCATAGTATGTTAGTTCAAGAGGAAACCAGAATTAAGAACCAGAGAATTCATTCCATCAATTATGTCAAACATCAAGGAGCTGAAAAGAAAGGGATTCCTTACGACCCAAACCACAAGGCTGAATGAAAAGTTTGTCCTTATGGGTAATAGAGTGAAAGTTGTTGGGACTTACCGTTTGATCCTTGATAGTGAACATCATTTGGACTTATGTGAAACTCTTTATGTACCTAGTATATTTAGGAATTTAGTTTCTATTTCCAAACTTGATAAAGCTGTATACTCTTTTAAATTTGGTAGTGGTGGTTTCAGTTTGTATAAGCACAATCATTTGATTGGCAACGATACTTGTGATGGATTATATAAATTATGTCTTGATAATCTTTATGTTGAAACGCTTATGACTTTGCATCATAATGTTGATACTAAACGTACCTTAATTAATGAATGTTCCGCTTACTTATGGCATAAACGTTTGGGACACATTTCCAAAGAAAGAATTGAAAGATTGGTAAAGAATTAAAATCCTTCTTGATTTAGATTTTACTGATTTGAATGTTTGTGTGAATTGTATCAAAGGCAAACAAACAAAATACACAAAGAAAGGAGCCACAAGAAGCACTCAACTTCTTGAATTTATACACACTGATGTTTGCGGTCCTTTTGATGTTATTAACTCTTTCAATAAAGAGAAATATTTTATCACCTTCATTGATGATTCACGTTATGGTTATGTCTATTTGCTACATGATAAATCTCAAGCTATAAATGCTTTAGAGAATTACATTAATAAAGTTCAAAGGCAATTAGACAGAAAGGTGAAAATTGTCAGGTCTGATAGGGATGGTGAGTATTATGGAAGGTATGATGAAAGTGGATAACATCCGAGCCCATTTGCTAAATTCCTAGAAAAGCATGGTATTTGTGCTCAATACACAATGTCAGGTACACCACAATAGAATGGTGTATCAAAAAGGTGTAGTAAAACCTTGTTGGACATGGTTAGAAAAGTATGTTAAGTAATTCTTCTTTACCCATTTCATTGTGGACTTATGCTCTAAAGACTGCCATGTATGTATTAAATAGAGTTTCTAGTAAAGCAGTTCCAAAGACTCCTTTTGAACTGTGAATAGGAAAGAAACCTAGCTTAAGGTACCTACATGTTTGGGGTTGCCAGGCAGAAATTAGATACTACAAGCCACAAGAAAAGAAATTGGATGCAAGAAAGATCAGTGGTTATTTCATTGGTTATCCAGAAAAGTCAAAAAGGTATAGATTTTACTGTCCTAATCATATCACAAGGATTATAGAAACTAGAAATGCTAGGTTTATTGAAGATGGTGAAGTTAGTAGGAGTGAAACAACACGTAAAGTGGCAATTCAAGAAGTGAGAGTACAAGTTCCTTTGACTTGTAGCTTTAGTAAAGTTGTTGTTCCTCATGTTATTGAACCAATTACTAATAATGAAGAACAACAAATGCATGATCCCATTGCTCATGATGAAACTATTGTCAATGAACCGAATGAACCCATTGAGAAGAACCACAACAAATAGCATTAAGAAGATCTCAAAGGGAAAGGAGATCTGCTATTTCTAATGATTATGTGGTATATCTACAATAGTTTGAATTTGACTTGGGTATAAAAGATGATCCAGTGACGTTTTCACAAGCCGTGAATAGTGAAGATGATGACAAGTGGTTAAATGCCATGAAAGATGAGTTGAAATCTATGGAACAGAATGAGGTTTGGGACCTTGTTGAGTTACCAGAAGAATGTAAAAGAGTTGGATGTAAATGGGTCTTTAAGACCAAACGTGACTCTCATGGTAACTTAGAACGGTACAAGGCTAGACTAGTTGCAAAGGGATTCACTCAAAAAGATGGCATTGACTATAAAGAAACCTTTTCACCAGTTTCAAGAAAGGATTCTTTAAGAATCATTATGGCACTGGTGGCTCATTATGATCTAGAGTTACACCAGATGGATGTGAAAACCGCCTTTCTAAATGGGAATTTAGAGGAAGATGTGTACATGGACCAACCAATGGGGTTCATAGAAAAGGGAAAAGAGCACATGCTATGCAAACTTAAGAAATCAATATACAGACTTAAACAAGCTTCAAGACAATGGTACCTTAAGTTCAATGATATTGTTGTTTCCTTTGGATTTAAAGAAAACACTATTGATCGGTGTATATATTTGAAGGTCAGTGCGAGTAAGTTTATATTACTGATTCTTTATGTTGATGATATCTTGCTTGCAACTAATGATCTTAGTCTTTTAAATGAGACTAAGAAGTTTCTCTCTAGTAACTTTGAAATGAAAGATATGGGTGAGACATCCTATGTGATTAGGATAGAAATATTCCACGATAGATCACAATGATTGTTGGGTTTGTCTCAGAAAGCATATATTAATAAAGTTTAGAGAGATTCAGAATGTAAAACTGCTCATCGTCTACAGTACCAATTCATAAAGGAGACAAGTTTAGTCTCATGCAATGTCTTAAGAATGAATTGGAACGAAAGGAAATGGAAGCAATTCCATATGCATCACTTGTTGGGAGCCTAATGTATGCTCAGACTTGTACGAGACCATATATTAGCTTTACAATTGGAATGTTGGGAAGATACCAGAGTAATCCTGGTATGGATCATTGGAAAGTTGCAAAAAAAGTTCTGAGATATTTACAAGGCACTAAAGGTCACATGCTTACTTATAAGAGGTCTAGTAACCTTGAAGTGATTGGATACACAGAATCAAATTTTGCAGGATGTGTGGATACAAAAAAATCTACTTATGGTTATCTATATTTTGTAGCTGGAGGAGCTATATCATGGAAAAATGCGAAGCAGTCTGTAATTGTTGCATCCACTATGGAAGCTGAATATGTGGCATGCTTTGAAGCCATGGTTCAGACTAAATGGCTGCGAAACTTTATTTCAGGGCTTGAATTGGTCGACAGTATTGATAAGCAGCTGAAAATTTATTGTGATAATTTTGCAGCAGTCTTCTTTTCTAAAGAAACGACAAGTATTCAAAAGGTGATAAGCATATGAAATTGAAATACTTTGTCATTAAAGAAGAGGTTCAGAAACGTAAAGTGTCTATATAGCATGTTAGTTGATCCCTTGACAAAGGGATTACCGCCCAAAACATTTATTGGTCAAGTATGGACATTATGTCAGCTAATGAATGTTGATCATTATTGTAATTATTGACTATTGACACTCTGAATTTAATGATGTTTAAGTTTCTGAAAATTATCCTGTTTTCAAATTTATGTATAAATGCATGTATGAATGATTATTTTGAAAAATAGGGTTTGTCCCTAAGGAAGACATAATAGTATTATTGTGGGACATTACGATGTAAACTTCCATTAAAGTATCATATTAGGAAGAAGAGCTAATAAAGTGGTACATGAAAGAAACTATGTCGATTTGATAGCATAGAACCACCACGACTCTTACTGGTTTTATTTCTAATCATGATTTATGATGAGACCAATGTATGAAAACTTTAGCCCTATGTATGCGCATTATAATTGTTTTCATTAAATCATGAAATGAAATTTGTGACATGAGCCAAGTGGGAGAATGTAAGATTTATCATTGTGGCTCATTTAAATAAATGTTATTTGATTTAATGAGTAAATGGCATAAGGATAATTGGTTACAAAGGGAAGTTATTAAAAGGATAATTGTTGATAGGTGTAGTTATTTTAAACGTATTAAAATGATAACTGTTGATAGGTACAGTTATCTTAAATGTAGTGGTTCAGTTTCTAATAAATGGGGATTTAGAAAACAGAATACATCCATTGTCTACCCATGAGAGTTGTATCTTATCCCTATCAAAAGAAGATACAAGAACTAAAAGGGTCTAGACTATGAGAAAATATTCTACCATAAAAGATCTTCTGCAATCATGGACAAAGGTATGTTTATGTGAAACTTGTGAATTCTAAAGATCATGTTCATGAAATTTGATGTGATTGTTTTAAACAGAAATTATAGATTTATGTTTACATAGACAACATCAACATCTCTTATTTATATAAGAAGAATCGCATTCAGGTCTCTAACACCAAGAAGCCCCTCTTTTTCTATGTTAATCTGGTCAAGGTACCACCACTCTATTTTCAAGTTTCGAAGCTCGCGAGAGTTTTTTCTTTTCATGTTTAATTTTGTTGATTTTGCAGAGATATATGCAACAACATGATGAGGTTGAGCTCTCAGCTCTAGGAATGGGTATTGAAATCCATCTCAGCTTTTTTCCTCTTTTATTCATTGAATTTCACTTGTGTTGGTTCTATTGGTTGCTTATTGATTAGTAATGTTATAAGATGTTGTATATGTGATTGTGTTTCTTTCTCTCTCTCCCTCTCCCTCTCTCCTGCTTCTGGTTTAATAATGTGTAATCATTTGGCATGTCTGAAGGAATGGAATGAGGCTTGCATTCATTTTTGGAGGGAATGACCATTCCCTCTTTCTGTGAAGTTGCTAAAAACACATTCGTTTTTCCATTCCTACTATCTGACTCTTGAATTTTCCCTTTCCATTTAAAGTTCAGAAACAAGTTGTGAAACAAAATTTTATGCTATCATCTCTAAAGTTTCTATAGCTTGTCTCCCTTGTGTCAGTTTGTCATGATGTGGATGCTATTTCTTCTATATCAAAAACAAAAAAAATGTGGATGCTAATCTCCATCAAAATAATAGCGAATTGTAATTGCACACAAGTATTACCATACCAAGTAATGGTTATAAGAGTGTAGCTATAAATGGACATGTTATCAATTGAGTTCTAATTTACAAATGCAGCGAAATTGTAATTACACACAAGTATGACCATACCAAATATTGTTTAGATTGATTGGAAAATTTGAGCCTTGCCATTGGTCGTGTTTGGTGTTTGTGTTGTAGTCCTGCTTCATAGTTTCAAAGTAGTTGCCATCTCCAAGTTCTAAAGAAATTTTTGATAGCCTTGCTGCATTCTTTGCTTTCTTACTCCCTATGTGTTTTTACTTTTACGCTTTTGAAGATACCTTATCCTTGCCCCATTTTATTTTTCATCATTTTTCCGTAAATTAAGTTTCTCTATCTACAGAATTTACTCTGGAACTGCAAAAAACTTATCAAAATAAGTCACATAGGTCTATCAACAGGTCATCTCCACAAAATGAAGACCTCAAAAAGCACTAATGAAAAGGACTTTCCTGTTTTGTACTTGTTGAAGAATACTTTAAGTTGCTATATGGGTTCTATAATAACCCTGGGCTTAAAAGCTAATTATTTGATGTTCTGGGGTGCCACGCTGATGCCGTGGGTCGCCACGCTGATGGCGTGGAAAGTAGCCCAGAAAGCTGAATTTCTCTGGGGTGCCACGCTGATGGCGTGGGAAGTCCACACTGGTAGCGTGGGAGCCACGCCAGGAGCGTGGGAAGTGCTCCAGAAATTAGTTTTTTTCTGCCAGCCCAAATTGACAGTGTGAAAATCACGTCAGAGGCCTATAAAAGGCCCAAAAGCTCAAAAACCTCAGCATTTTTCCTCCTTTCTTCTTCCTCCTTCGTCCTGACCTCCATTGTTGCTTGTGCAAGCTTTCTAGGACCTTCTGGCTTGGCTAAAACACCTCCCTATGATCTTTAAACTTGTTAGAAACCCTTTGAGAGCTTTAATCCTTCATTTCATGCTCTTGAAACCCCATTTTGGGTGAGAAGTGAATTCTCAAGGGAGAAACCTTAGAGAACTTGAGATTGGCGAAGACCCGCGACGTATAAAGGACGCTAGAGCTTGAGGAAGCTGTCCTGAGGTCTTTTGAGTCATCCCTGAGGTAAGAGACTCAAGTTTCTCTGTTTAATTTTGATCCTGGGGGTTTTATGAATAGTGACCCATATTAGCTGGGGCTAGAATTAGCCCAGGGTCCTGTAGAGAAACTTGTTGAGGGCATTGTATAGATGAAGGATTAGCTTTCAGTTTTTGATTCTGATGACTTTGAATCTTGGCTTTGTATATGCCTGTGTGACTTGTGTAGAGTCACTTGTTGATAGTTCTCTGATAGGCTAGAGCCTTGATTGCGTTGTGCTGAGCCAAGTGGCTAGTTGAACGAGAATTTGAGTGGAACTCAGTCCGTTCTAGTGATAATTGAGGTTAAGGCTGAGGAAACTATGCCATGTATGTTGTGTTTTGAGTCCAGATGACTTAGAGGCTTGGCATTCAGCCTTGAGGGACCTTGAATGGTCTGTGAACAGCCTTGTGTGGGGCTGAGTGTGACTGAACCCTAGGATAAGGGAATTCTATTATGTTATGTACTGTGAATTGTATGCCTGAGGGCTTATTTTGATACGAGATATGCATGTGCCTTGTTTAGGCTTTGATTCTGAGATTGTTGGTGGTGGGAGCCACAGATCTGGGAAGGAACCGCAAACTGAGACCTTACCAGGTAAGTTCAGTGTTTTTGGGGTTGAATTCCCACTTGGTTGCACACCACACTCCGGGGGAGTGTTGGTCATGATTCATGATGCATGCATTGGCTGTGGTATTGCTTGTATTGATCTGGTATGCATCTGTTTTGGATATATGTCTGCTGTGATTGAGATAGATCTGTTGGCCAATAGATAAATATAGGCATTGAGGGTTCTCTGTCCTGTATTTAGGCGTTGAGGGTTCTCCGCCAGGCATTGAGGGTTCTCTGGCAAGTGATTATGCATTGAGGGTTCTCCGCATGGCGTAGAGGGTTCTCTGCCACTAGTATAGAGCAGATGGCTGCTCCATGTTGTGTTAAGGGTCAGAGGGCCAGGCCAGTGAGCCATGTTTGAGATGTTTGTCTGATATGTGTGCATTATGAGTTAGTGGGCCAGAGTAGGAATAATTTCCCAAGGACTCTGAGCTTACTGAGATATGTTATCTCACCCCGTGTGGGGTTTTCTATGATTTCAGGTGACCATTCTAGAAGAGAAGATCAGTCTCAGGGCAAGAGGCCCAGTAGAGACTAGGCTGCTTGACTGAGGAGCAACATGGAGAGCTTGAAGGCTCTATTTTGATTTGGTTTATGATGTATAGTTCTGTAGACCCTCGAGAAGGGTTGATGTTCTTATGTATCACCAGTCTATGGTGAAGACACTGATGTATAGGGTTATGTACAGAACTAATTGAGTTTTGATATGAGACTTCCCTGAGTATATATCTGTTGTATATGTGATAATCTGCCTAAGTCTTGTAATTATCTGTCTTTATGATGTATAATATGATAAACTGGATCAGCAGGGGTGTGATATATATTATGGTTTGTGTTTTATTGGTTATGGTTGTGATTCCATACATAATGTATCAAGAGAAACGATTCTGTGCTTCTGCTGACTTAGAAAATCATATTTTATGTGCTAATCTGATATTATTAATGATAACAAGTCGGAGGCCTACGGGGTGTTACAGGTTCTTGTCAATATTTTACGTGACATTGTGGTGTTCTAAATCACATAGAAGAGAAAACAATTATGAGCATCGTAATCCTTATAATTTTGTTGTTTGCATGGACACTGGTAAAACCTACCTATACAGACAACATCATGGACTGGTGATATTTAATATGTTAATAATATAGTGATTAAGTTAGAGATGGATTGCAGCGATCTTGTTTCTCTGGTTGCTAGGGTGATTATAACACTTGTTTGTTCTTCATGTAGCTGGAGAATATTGTGAGGTTACTGTTGGATTTGGAGTCGAAGTCAGATCCAATATGGCATTATTTGAATTTTCAGGTAGAAAAATTCCTATTCATCCTAGAATGTTTGAAATATTTTCCATTCAGTTCATATTTACTGCTGAAGTTGTTTTGACTATATAGTGAACAATATTGAGGAGTAAGGATAAAATGTCATTTGCTAGAATTTGTTGTTGGTAGTCGGAGACTTGTTATTTATCATAACTAACTATCAAATATCAAAAACTCTTCTATTGGCAATACCTATTCTGCGGTCCAATCTCATCCATTAGATCTAACTGGTGAATAGGTGATGGTTTATGATAGGAGTAGAAGATGGGGTAATGTGTATTCCACGAAAAGCTGTTAGTTAATATTTCTGTTTTAGTTAGTTACACTAATTAGTTAATAATTCCGTTAGGGTAACTAATAGTTAGTTACAACTAACTATTAGTTAACAGTTAGGAGGGAAAGTATAAATAAGTGTAGGGAGTTTAGGAAAACATTACCAGCTTATATTGTGTAGCGACAGATTCTCTAGGATAGACCTTGCAATCTGTAACACCCCAAAATTTTGGGAATCACAGCCAATTACTAGGGTTAAAAGTTAATTCAAGACAGTACAAAAGATTTGGGAAAAATGACGGAAATACCCCTGGGCATTCTGGGCATTATAGTAAGATATTTGAAGGAGGAAATTTTATAAATACTCTTGGAATGTTTGAAAAATGATTAGAATACCCTCAGGGTGACAATTACAGAGTTTCCCAGAATATTTTCAAAAATGACTATTTTGCCCCTAGGGTCAGTGACAAAATTACCAAACTGCCCCTAGGTCATTAATTGATCAAGGTGGCCTCAGAAATTAATGGGAACCCGAGCATAGGATAAAATACTTTCAGACAATAAATTATTAGCAAGGTTGAGGGCAGAGAACCCCAAGATAGAATTTCTATAAATTTTGGAAGATAGGATAAAAAGAGCTTAATCTAGACTACCCTAGGTATCAGAAAATTATCAGACAAGCATGAACTTGATCCAGA
>PYAF01004363.1:62464-72677 GCA_007407185.1 Glycine tomentella | reverse complement strand
AATATTTTAGTAACTTATCTGTATATAATTATTTACGTATATTTATGTCTGTTTATATTTAAATTTTGTTTATCATGTACTAACCCCTATTTGTGTCGGTGGTTGACACCTGTGATGACCCCAATTTATTTGGGCGAGCAGAGGAACAGTGATATGGACGATGTACGAGAAGATGTGATGAAGCTTGTGTGATAATTTTTTGTTTTGATGATCTATACTTTGATCTGTATTTGGTGCTGCGCTGTCTGTATTAAGTTGTTTGGTAATGAATTATTTGGGACTGTACCTGGACTGTTTAATAATTTCATTTTTATTAAAGGACTATAATTATATGGATCGTGGTGAGGGGAAGTCGCTTTTGTTACAAATGAATTACACAAACTTGCAAGCAAAGAAAAGAAGGATTTTTTCGTGAAAAATTTATAACTAATTTGATTCCAATACAAAGTGAACACAATATTTTATCTAAAATAAATTAAGCACGAGAGGGTGAAGAGCGGTCGTTACACAATCGATACAAGAATTTCTATCTTCTCTTCTAGCCATAAAGAAATCAATTTGACTAAGATTTTGTCCACTATGATAAGTGATAAGATGAGATTTCCTTTTTCTATAAAAAGTGTTCGCTAGCATCAAATCACAGGATAGTGCAAAGTTCAAGATATCTTCTCCAGTCTCATTTCTCGTCCCATAGCCAAAACCTCCATGAATTCTATCAAAACCTCCATTGCTTTTACCAAGATCATTTACATCTCCTCCTAGGAAAATCTTCTCCTCTCGTGGTATCCCTCTCAAAACCTCCTCCAAGTCTTCCCAAATTAGTTCTTTTCATTTGATTGCAGTCCAACTTCGGGTGCATACACACTAAGGGTATTTAAAATTAAATCACCCACTACAAGCTTAATCATCATAATCCTGTCACCTTTCCTTTTGACGTCTACGAATTTATCTCTGAAACTTTTATCGATCATAATTCCAACCCTATTTCAACTCTTGGTTTTACCTGTATAACATAACTTGAAACCGGTGCCATCCACTTCCTTGGCCTTTTCTCCAACCCACTTAGTTTCTTGCAAGCAAACAATATTCACTTTCCTCCTAGCAAAAACATTTGCTAACTCCCTCAATTTACCTATTAATGTTCCTATGTTCCAGCTTCCCAATTGCATCCTTAACCCCTAGGCGGTGTTTTCTCGCCACGCTCGCTCATCTGCGTGTTGGGGACCGTTTCCTACTTGTCACCAAATCCGGGTGAAGACCTGGCGCCTTGCCTTGCGGCAAGGACCCTAGCTCACTTATCACTACATCTCAGGACTGACGTAGCACCTTACCTTGTGGTAAGGACCCTATCCCATTTTTCGCTACATCCGGGGCCCGATGTAACGCATCACTATGAAGGGTATGCCCCAACAAAATATCATAAAGGTTCATCTCATAGAAATAGTTTTTTTACGATCAATTCGCAACATCTGACACCAACCTTTTTCCTTTATCTTGGCTTGGGACAGGCCATGCATGCAAGCACACATAGGCGGAGTTAATCTCTTTATAGTATGCACGAAAATTAATTTTCTGACTTTTTCTCTATAGTGTTATATATTATTTTCAATCGCATTTCTTTGTTACTTTTTTACTCTTTAATTTGGTCTCTAGTTTAACATCATGTGAATTTGGAGATTTGGGTTAGAAATGTTTTTGGAATTTTCCTGGTTAGATCTTAATAGGTCCACAATGAAGGTATATAGGACAGGGAAATGAGGGGTGGGGGAATAGAAGAACAAAGGACAAATGGGCCATAGAAACAAGGCTTGCTTGTGTATGAGAGCAGAAAGAATCAATTGCTGCAAGTTGCACTAGCTGAAGTGGAAATGAAGATAGATGGGCATAACGGAATGGACAACTTGCAAGAAGAGCAGAGAGGAAGATAAGAGACATTCTTGAAGTGATGACTACCAAGACATGAATGCTTGGCTTGTATCGTTTCTGGATTGTAATCTTCAAGACTCCATGAATTAGGGTTGAAATTCAAATAGAAAAATGGAGAAGATTAAGGAATGATGCCACGATCCCCAATAGGAACGATAAGTCGGAGGAGGATTCACCACAAAGGAAAACTTCCTTGATAAGAATCAATTTGGTCTCAATCAAGAACCAACAAGAGGCTAAACTCTCAATTTAAGCAAAAGCTCAATTTCATTAATCAAAAGTTAACCCAAAATACCAAAGTCTGAGTATTTAGAGGGCTAGACCTCTAATAAACCCCTAAAAAACATAGGTTTAGGCCTATTTATGGAAATATCAAAGCCCATTACAAGAAAACAACAAAAGGAAAGCTGCAGTACCATTTTAAATGAAAATAATCGATTAAAACGAAGCGTAATCGATTAAAACAGAGTGTTCTGTGCTATTTAATCAATTACAGAATGAAATAATCAATTAAAACAGACAAATAATCGATTACAACAACGAAATAATCGATTAAAACAGACAGACAGACAACATTTGCATTTTAATCGATTACAGACACATTTAATCGATTAAAACAGACAACAAATGTTTATTACAACAGACAAGACTTTTTTTGATGTGTTTTCATTGAATTTGGTGTGCCTCTTCATGCTTGTCCACAAGATATAAGGCATTTTGATGTGGTCTTGAAGGGCTTGAGTTCTAGCTCTTGTCATGGGTCCTTTAAAGTTAATCAAAGGAAGTTCTTCAACTCCTTGACCTTGAGCTTGGTTTTGTACCTTGTTATTGAACCCTTCATGGAGTGCTTCTAGGACTTCATGATTCTTGGATAGTCCTCTATCATGAAGGAAGGTTATTGTAGCCAGGCTGAGAAGAAGTTCTTCCTCAGGAAGGGGGTGTCAGGGTTTGTTTTCCTATTTACCATTCTGCAAGGGAGCTCTGCTCCATTCATTGGTTTACTTTTCTTAAAATTCTCCTCAATTCTACATTGTAATAGAGGAATTTTTTTGTTTTGAGCTACATGATGACTACCAAGTCTTGAATGCTTGGGTAGAATCATTTCCGGATTGCAAACTTCAAGACTCCATGAAATTGTTGTTGAAACTCAAACATAAAAATGGAGAAGATTAATAAATGATGATGAATGACGCCACAATCCGTAACGGATCGACAAGTCGAAGGAGGATTCGCCACAAAGGAAAGCTTCCTTGATAAGAATCAATTTGGTTTCACTCAAGAACCAACAAGAGGCTAAGCTCTCAATGCAAGCAAAATGCTTAATTTCATTAATCAAAGTTGTCCAAAAATAGCATAGTCTGAGTACTTATAGAGCTAAGTCTTTAATAATCTCCTAGCCTCATTAGTCTCCTCAATGTTTGCTCTTACCAAAGAAATCTCCATCTCCTTGTAATAGTCATCAACACATCTATTTCCTTGATAGAGCCTTTGTAATTTGTTATGCGAATCCCTTATGTATTGAGGTGGGACAAATCTCTCCCTCATAATTCCTTTCACTATCAACCATGTGTCCGGTTAATGTCTCCTCAATCTTCCTCTTTCCATTTGCACTTGAGTCCACCAAGCCATGGCATACCCCTCAAATTCTAAGCTAGCCAACTTCATTTTCTTTTCTTCACTAAAATTGTGACAATTGAAAACATGGTCACCTTTTATCTCCCAATCAAGGTAAGCTTCCGGGTCATTAGTACCTAGGAACTTGGGAAGTTTGAATTTCACATCTTCCATTCCATCCCTATTCCTCCTATGCCTATGCCTTCCACCATCATCATAGCCATTATCACTCCTTTGAGAAGAATGAGGTGACATATGATTTCTCCTTCTCTCCATGTCCTCCATTCTTCCACTCAACTCTTGAGTACTTCGTTGTATCTCATCAAAATGTTCTCCCATCCTCCTTTCAACATTTCTTTGCAACCTATCCATTTGCTTAGGCAATGAAGTCATTAGCTTAGAGGTTCTAGATGAAAGTGGATCACTATCGCTATCGGACACCATTGCTACAAGAAAAAGGTTAGTAAAACAAAATAATAATGGACCTTACCACTCACTAAGTGTTTACACTCGTCAACACTCGTATTTCACACTTGTAAGACTTTTTCTATAAGGTTCACTCTTGTCTTTTTCCACTCTCTAACTCTTCTTCAACTCTTTTAAATTCAACCAAATATTCCAATCAATGAATATTCAAAGTGAAAGATGAAACAAATCCAAACTCAACTTAAGAGGTCAAGGAAGAAAGAAAACTCTAAGACAAAACCTTGGAAATTTAGAAGACAAGTAAGAAAAGCTCAACAAGAAAAGCACAACTCAAAAAGGAAAGTCAAAGAAGACAATGATGAAGATATATATATATATATATATTAGCTAAATATAAACCACTATAATTATGCAAAAAGATAGTGCTATTAAGGAACAATAAACACACACTAAAAGAGAGGGTTTTTAAAATAAAATTTTGGCTGTCAACTTTTTTTATACTTAGGTCCTCATTTTTTTGATATTTTTATTTTGACCCCAATATACTTTTTAATAATTGCCTTTTGGTCCTTTGTATCTTATCATTTAGGACCATAAACTTTTGATATTTACACAAATGCCCCAAAATTCTCTAGACAGAATTTTATGAATCAAACTTAGAAAATTTTCAGCAATGCTATGAGTTTCATGAAGAACACGAAGAACATGAAGAAACAACCCATATGCAAAACAACTCAGAATTCAACAAAACGATAGGGAAAATGAAGGCAATTGCAAGCTAAACTCAAAAATCACACAAGAAACACACAAAGAACAACAAACAAGCAAGAATCATGATTTTTCAATTTTTATTTTCTAAAAAAAAATAAAAATGAAAATGCAAATAACATAGATAGAAATCTTTACGAAATGCTTTCTGGAATCAAGCTCTGATTACCACATGATGACTACCAAGTACTTAATGCTCGAGTAGGATCGTTTCCAGATTGCAAACTTCAAGACTCCACGACATTGTTATTTGAAACTTAAACATAAAAATGGAGAAGATTAAGAAATGATGATGAATGATGCCACGATCTGTAACAGAGCAATAAGTCTGAGGAGGATTCGCCACAAAGGAAAGCTTCCTTGATAAGAATCAATTTGGTTTCACTCAAGAACCAACAAGAGGCTAAGCTCTCAATGCAAGCAAAATGCTTAATTTCATTAATCAAAGTTGTCCAAAAATATCATAGTCTGAGTACTTATAGAGCTAAGTCTCTAATAATCTCCCAAAAACGTAAGTTTTGGGCCTATTTTTGGTGATCTTAAAGCCCATTACAAAAACAAAAATGATGCTAACCTAATGTAATCGATTAATACGACCTGTAATTGATTAAAACAGAGCATTCCAGCGTTGTGTAATCGATTCAAAAGAAGGGTAAGCGATTACAATAGAGTGTTCCAGCACTGTGTAATCGATTACAACAGAGTGTTCCAGCGCTGTGTAACCAATTACAGAAGATGGTAATCAATTACAACAGAGTGTTCCACTGTTGTGAAATCCATTACAACAGAAGAACTTGCTTAGTAATCTATTACAACAGACAAGATTTCTTTTGTGTTTGCACTGAGTTGGTGTGCTTCTTCATGCTTGTCCAAAAGATACAAGTTAGTTTTGATGTGGTCTTGAAGAAGCTTGGCTTTGAACCTTGTCATTGGATCCTTCAATTCATGGAGTGCTTCTAGAACTTCATGATCCTTGGATAATCCTCTATCATCTCATGATGACTATCAAGTCCTGAATGCTTGGGTAGGATTATTTCCGGATTGCAAACTTCAAGCCTCCATGAAATTGTTGTTTGAAACTTAAACATAAAAATGGAGAAGATTAAGAAATGATGATGAATGATGCCACGATCTGTAACAGAGCAATAAGTCTGAGGAGGATTCGCCACAAAGGAAAGCTTCCTTGATAAGAATCAATTTGGTTTCACTCAAGAACCAACAAGAGGCTAAGCTCTCAATACAAGCAAAATGCTTAATTTCATTAATCAAAGTTGTCCAAAAATATCATAGTCTGAGTACTTATAGAGCTAAGTCTCTAATAATCTCCCAAAAACATAAGTTTTGGGCCTATTTTTGGTGATCTTAAAGCCCATTACAAAAACAAAAATGATGTTAACCTAATGTAATCGATTAATACGATCTGTAATTGATTAAAACAGAGCATTCCAGCGTTGTGTAATCGATTCAAAAGAAGGGTAAGCGATTACAATAGAGTGTTCCAGCACTGTGTAATCGATTACAGAAAGATGGTAATCGATTACAACAGAGTGTTCCAGCGCTGTGTAATCAATTACAGAAGATGGTAATCAATTACAACAAAGTGTTTGATAAGTTCCATATCTTAGTAAAATTAGGGTTATAATGTTGGCATTTATCTTTTGATTTCAGTAAATTTGTTGATTAATTTGCCCTAAACCTAGTTGTTTTATATTTTGTGTAAATATATAGGGTGTTATTCACATTTTGGAAGATTCATCCACTCAAATCCAGTGTTTGGATAAGTTTCAATGGTATCTGGAGCACTCAAGCAACAAAGATAGTACAAAGGGTAAAAAATGTCAAATTAGGAAGATTCAAGAAGTAAACTCGCCCAGGCTAACACCTTTCTTCATTGTTGAGTTTTTAACTCGCCTAGGCAAGCAAAACAAGCACAAAACACTCGTATGGGCGAATGGCTTTCCCGACCATGAAGCAATTAACTCGCCCAGGCCAGTGAAACAGGGCAAAAACACTCGCCTGGGCGAATGGGCCTGACCTGCTTGCCATTTCCTATAAATAGGCATGCAAATGAAGAAGAATGCAAGCTTTTGGAGTGAGAGAACGTGAGGAGCAGCCTTAGGAGCTTAGAGAGAGTGAGCGAAGTGAGAAATTAGTGAGGAAACTCTGCCGAAGAGGATCGGTGATGTCTTCCTTCATCATTTCTTCAGTTGATCATCTGCTCTTCACAATGATTGGGTAGCTTGTCCTAAGGATTGGATGTAATCTTTGTACCTTATGTATCTATTTTAATATTTGTTATATGCATGAATCTTTTCTACTCCTTATTGGTAATTTCATTCTGTTCTTAATGCTTGATTCTACTTGATCACTAGTTTCATGAAATTAGATTCTACGTTTGACTGGAAAGTACTCTTAGGATTTGAATTGAATGATTTTACTCATTACGTTACGTTGCTAGGAATAGGGCATAACGTTTTGATTGCAAACAAACACGAGATTATGGTTCTAATGCTGGGATATTTATTTTATACGCTAGGGATCAATATTTAGTAAATATCCTTAGAATTCTCAAATGCGAGGGATCATTTTGGGGTGATTTAACGTGTGCATCAATAAGGATAGAAAATGATTTATACATGGTAATATAATTGGATACTAAGGGTATGAACGATGAAATCCAATCCAATACTTTTCTTGAATTAATTAAACTCACTTTATTAGTTTCCGTAATTTTCCATAATTCTAACGCACTAAATCCGTTATTTTCGTAAATTCTTATTTTCTGTTATTCGACAAAACATATGAAGTTTCGCTTATACTCATTGTACATAGTTAGTGTACTGTTAAATTTTATTTGGATTAACTGAGAAACTCAAGTCCCTGTGGAGACGATCTTTTATAAATTTTGTAACTTGCAACGACAATTGGTACGCTTGCCAAGAGTCTAACAAGTTTCTAGCGCCATTGTTGGGGACTTGAGTCGCTTACTTAGTTCTTTTAGATTTAATTTTTCAATTTAGTAGAACTTTTTCTTATTTTCCTTATTTATTTTTATTTTTGTATAATTTTCTTTTGTTATATTTTATTTTGTTAACCTTAGTGCTTACAGGATATTGTAGTTTGTTCTTTTTCCTTTATGCGAGGTAAGTTCTCTACAGATAAAACTTTATTTGATCCAGAAATTACCAAGATAGAAAGGAAAAACAGAAAGAAAAAGAAACAAGAAACCAAATAAGCCACAAGGTGAAACTTCGTCTATCGATTCTCCTTCACCAGAAAAACCACTTGTACATGATAATATGGCTGATTGAGGAGGAGAAGAAAATAGACCATCAAGGAGGACTCTTGGTGATTATGCTTACCAACAAGGACCAAGCATTACAACAACATATCATCCCTCCTTTCAATAATAAAATTGTGGAACTGAAGCCAACATTACTCAATCTAATTGGCTCATAACCATTTGTTGGAATGGATCATGAGGATCCATATACACACTTGTCCATATTCATGGAGCTATGCAGTACCATGGGAGCTTCTGACGAAGATGCTGAAGCTGTTTATCTCAGAGCTTCCCCATTTTCTTTGACGAGTAAGGCAAAGACTTAGCTTCAATCCCAACCAAACAAAAGTCTTAGCACTTGGCTTTGCTCTTGGATGCGAGCATCGGTTGAAGAGGTTTCAAAGGATGTGACATGGGTTATTGTTTTAATTCTTGAAAGGAACAAATCCCTATACGCGATCTCATTCTTGCCTTTAACATTCTGTTCAGTTGTAACCTCAACAGTGGATCAAATCAATTCATAAGCCTAAATAGTTTGCATCAAAACTTGTGTTTAATTTTTAAAAACTCATTTTCTTGAGTCTTATTTGGGGGCATACTTGAAATTTTCTTCATAGTTTATCATCTTATTTTTATTTTTTTAGTCCTCTATCTTTGTAGTGAAGTTTAGTGTTTCTGTATATGTCATGGGCCAACAAGGAAATATTTCAAGATCTTAATTTGGATGAGAATTCCTGTCCCCTGATGTACAATTGTCTGGGTTCTTTCTGAAATTTGGGGTTAATATTTCAATGATCTCTTCAAGATGCTTCGGTCCTTAAAGAATGAGGCAACAAAGTCGGAGGATGTGTTTATGCAACTTCTAGAAATTCAAGAATCTGTCAGACTTGCATTTTTAAATTGCTTCCTGGATTTTGCTGGTATGTTGGATTTAGTTAATCTTATACCTTATAGCATGCTTTTCCAGAAAAAAAGAATTAAAGAAAATAAAAGATAGTGAAAGGACATAATGGTGTCACTACAAACAACATGTTATTACTTACAGGTATCTTGTAGGGGTTACCAAAAGCTGCTACAAATTATATGATTGTTTTTCAAAGGAAAATTAAAAACTCAAAAAGCGAGCATGTGACGTTACAGTACCTTTTGTAACATCTCTCTTTACCCTCTCGTGCTTGGTTTATTTTAGATAAAATATTGTGTTCGCTTTGTATTAGAATCAAATTAGTTATAAATTTTTCACGAAAATTTCTTTTCTCTTTGCTTGCCAGTTTTGTGTAATTTATTTGTAACAACCGCGACTTTCCCTCACCACGATTCATATACTTATAGTTCTTTAATACAGATGAAATTATTAAATAGCCCAAGTACAGTTCCAAATAATTCATCACCAAATGGATTACAACAACTTAGTACAGACAGCGCAGCACCAAATACAGATCAAAGTATAGATCATCAAAAACAGGAAATCATCACACAAACTTCATCACATCTTCTCGTACATCGTCCATATCACTGTTCCCCTGCTCGCCCAAATAAATTGGGGTCATCACAGGTGTCAACCACCGACACAAGTAGGGGTAAGTACATGATAAACAAAATTTAAATATAAACAGACATAAATATACGTAAATGGTTAAATAATAATACCGAGGATTTTAATACGTTTACCAAAAATTTAATTATCATTTCCTCAACACATGTATTAAATCATCTCTTTTCTTCACACACACTTGCAACGAAATGAAAGAAAAATGCATGCTCATCTTATTATATGATGCATGACCGAGATCTCAGCAACATCTCAATAATTGTGGCCACTGTCAGATAACCCCACCCTCACCTTAGTGGAACAAACCTATCCATCCCATCAGGGTAGCCCAGTGTCGTGTAGGAGTATCACTCCCATCCATGTGATCATCATGGTGGTGTGGTCCCCACTGTCTCAACTACCCCCAAGTTTAAAACACGTATGGAACTCAGTTTAGTTATCTGACACACACACCTCTTTACGAGGATCGTCTCATCGTCTCAAATTCTACCCCACCGGGTAGATGCACATGAAAATGCATGAATGATTCATTTTTCATCTTTTTAATTCTTCTTTTTCTTCTCATCATTTTCATCTCAAATTCACATCATCACATGATACACTTCTCAACTCATTTTCATCATCTTGAATCATGTATGGATACT